>OZ012707.1:7552069-8152069 GCA_963942595.1 Cylloceria caligata | reverse complement strand
CGGAAACAGTCGCTATAAGAGAGAAAACGATAGATATCGTAATTTTAGTGAACGTAAAGAAGGTGGTTTTCGGTTAATTCGGTTTTTTGCGATTTTCTTAGCTCCTGTTGGAGATATCGCAAATCCACGGCCGGATTCGTGATCAGCGCGACGAAATACATCAGATAACGTCCATCCCATGTGAGAAATTTCGAAAAACCTGTTTTTCGCGTTTTTCTCGGCTCCTGTGGGAGATAGAGCGAAAAGGAGCTTAAGACGGGATCCTCGATTTTCCCTGATTTTGGTAATCTTAAAAAAGGTCATAACTTTTGAATCGTTGAACCGATCCTTAAAATTCTTTTTGCATTCGAAAGAGCACGGAAAAACAAAGAAAATGCGACTAGGTTCATCCCGATATTTCATTTTTTCGAGCCGATAACGCAGATTGTATGTTACCTCTAAAATACAATTTTTCACTAAACTAAAAAATCGGTTATCTGTCGCAAAAAAATTGAAAAAAATTATACTATTGCCCTAAATGCATGGAAATCGATGTATTATCAAGCCTTGTTCGTTAGAAAGTCAAAGAGCAGCGGAAACAGTCGCTATTAGAGAGAAAACGATAGATATCGTAATTTTAGTGAACGTAAAGAAGGTGATTTTCGGTTAATTCGGTTTTTTGCGATTTTCTCAGCTCCTGTTGGAGATATCGCAAATCCACGGCCGGATTCGTGATCAGCGCGACGAAATACATCAGATAACGTCCATCCCATGTGAGAAATTTCGAAAAAATTGTTTTTCGCGTTTTTCTCGGCTCCTGTGGGAGATAGAGCGAAAAGGAGCTTAAGACGGGATCCTCGATTTTCTCTGATTTTGGTAGTCTTAAAAAAGGTCATAATTTTTTAATCGTTCAACCGATCTTTAAAATTCTTTTTGCATTCGAAAGAGCACGGAAAAACAAAGAAAATGCGACTAGGTTCATCCCGATATTTCATTTTTTCGAGCCGATAACGCAGATTGTATGTTACCTCTAAAATACAATTTTTCACTAAACTAAAAAATCGGTTATCTGTCGCAAAAAAATTGAAAAAAATTATACTATTGCCCTAAATGCATGGAAATCGATGTATTATCAAGCCTTGTTCGTTAGAAAGTCAAAGAGCAGCGGAAACAGTCGCTATTAGAGAGAAAACGATAGATATCGTAATTTTAGTGAACGTAAAGAAGGTGATTTTCGGTTAATTCGGTTTTTTTGCGATTTTCTCAGCTCCTGTTGGAGATATCGCAAATCCACGGCCGGATTCGTGATCAGCGCGACGAAATACATCAGATAACGTCCATCCCATGTGAGAAATTTCGAAAAAATTGTTTTTCGCGTTTTTCTCGGCTCCTGTGGGAGATAGAGCGAAAAGGAGCTTAAGACGGGATCCTCGATTTTCCCTGATTTTGGTAGTCTTAAAAAAGTTCATAACTTTTGCATCGTTCAACCGATCCTAAAAATTCTTTTTGCATTCGAAAGAGCACAGAAAAACAAAGAAAACGCGACTAGGTTCATCCCGATATTTCATTTTTTCGAGCCGATAGCGCAGATTGTATGTTACCTCTAAAATACAATTTTTCACTAAACTAAAAAATCGCTTATCTGTCGCAAAAAAATTGAAAAAAATTATACTATTGTCCTAAATGCATGGAAATCGATGTATTATCAAGCCTTGTTCGTAAGAAAGTCAAAGAGCAGCGGAAACAGTCGCTATTAGAGAGAAAACGATAGATATCGTAATTTTAGTGAACGTAAAGAAGGTGATTTTCGGTTAATTCGGTTTTTTGCGATTTTCTCAGCTCCTGTTGGAGATATCGCAAATCCACGGCCGGATTCGTGATCAGCGCGACGAAATACATCAGATAACGTCCATCCCATGTGAGAAATTTCGAAAGAATTGTTTTTCGCGTTTTTCTCGGCTCCTGTGGGAGATAGAGCGAAAAGGAGCTTAAGACGGGATCCTCGATTTTCTCTGATTTTGGTAGTCTTAAAAAAGGTCATAACTTTTGAATCGTTCAACCGATCCTTAAAATTCTTTTTGCATTCGAAAGAGCACGGAAAAACAAAGAAAATGCGACTAGGTTCATCCCGATATTTCATTTTTTCGAGCCGATTGCGCAGATTGTATGTTACCTCTAAAACACAATTTTTCACTAAACTAAAAAATCGGTTATCTGTCGTAAAACATTGAAAAAAATTATACTATTGTCCTAAATGCATGGAAATCGATGTATTATCAAGCCTTGTTCGTAAGAAAGTCAAAGAGCAGCGGAAACAGTCGCTATTAGAGAGAAAACGATAGATATCGTAATTTTAGTGAACGTAAAGAAGGTGGTTTTCGGTTAATTCGGTTTTTTGCGATTTTCTCAGCTCCTGTTGGAGACATCGCAAATCCACGGCCGGATTCGTGATCAGCGCGACGAAATACATCAGATAACGTCCATCCCATGTGAGAAATTTCGAAAAAATTGTTTTTCGCGTTTTTCTCGGCTCCTGTGGGAGATAGAGCGAAAAGGAGCTTAAGACGGGATCCTCGATTTTCTCTGATTTTGGTAGTCTTAAAAAAGGTCATAACTTTTGAATCGTTCAACCGATCCTTGAAATTCTTTTTGCATTCGAAAGAGCACGGAAAAACAAAGAAAATGCGACTAGGTTCATCCCGATATTTCTTTTTTTCGAGCCGATAGCGCAGATTGTATGTTACCTCTAAAATACAATTTTTCACTAAACTAAAAAATCGGTTATCTGTCGCAAAAAAATTGAAAAAAATTATACTATTGTCCTAAATGCATGGAAATCGATGTATTATCAAGCCTCGTTCGTTAGAAAGTCGAAGAGCAGCGGAAACAGTCGCTATAAGAGAGAAAACGATAGATATCGTAATTTTAGTGAACGTAAAGAAGGTGGTTTTCGGTTAATTCGGTTTTTTGCGATTTTCTCAGCTCCTGTTGGAGATATCGCAAATCCACGGCCGGATTCGTGATCAGCGCGACGAAATACATCAGATAACGTCCATCCCATGTGAGAAATTTCGAAAAACCTGTTTTTCGCGTTTTTCTCGGCTCCTGTGGGAGATAGAGCGAAAAGGAGCTTAAGACGGGATCCTCGATTTTCTCTGATTTTGGTAGTCTTAAAAAAGGTCATAATTTTTGAATCGTTCAACCGATCCTTAAAATTCTTTTTGCATTCGAAAGAGCACGGAAAAACAAAGAAAATGCGACTAGGTTCATCCCGATATTTCTTTTTTTCGAGCCGATAGCGCAGATTGTATGTTACCTCTAAAATACAATTTTTCACTAAACTAAAAAATCGGTTATCTGTCGCAAAAAAATTGAAAAAAATTATACTATTGTCCTAAATGCATGGAAATCGATGTATTATCAAGCCTCGTTCGTTAGAAAGTCAAAGAGCAGCGGAAACAGTCGCTATAAGAGAGAAAACGATAGATATCGTAATTTTAGTGAACGTAAAGAAGGTGGTTTTCGGTTAATTCGGTTTTTTGCGATTTTCTCAGCTCCTGTTGGAGATATCGCAAATCCACGGCCGGATTCGTGATCAGCGCGACGAAATACATCAGATAACGTCCATCCCATGTGAGAAATTTCGAAAAACCTGTTTTTCGCGTTTTTCTCGGCTCCTGTGGGAGATAGAGCGAAAAGGAGCTTAAGACGGGATCCTCGATTTTCCCTGATTTTGGTAGTCTTAAAAAAGGTCATAACTCTTGAATCGTTCAACCGATCCTTAAAATTCTTTTTGCATTCGAAAGAGCACGGAAAAACAAAGAAAATGCGACTAGGTTCATCCCGATATTTCTTTTTTTCGAGCCGATAGCGCAGATTGTATGTTACCTCTAAAATACAATTTTTCACTAAACTAAAAAATCGGTTATCTGTCGCAAAAAAATTGAAAAAAATTATACTATTGTCCTAAATGCATGGAAATCGATGTATTATCAAGCCTCGTTCGTTAGAAAGTCAAAGAGCAGCGGAAACAGTCGCTATAAGAGAGAAAACGATAGATATCGTAATTTTAGTGAACGTAAAGAAGGTGGTTTTCGGTTAATTCGGGTTTTTGCGATTTTCTCAGCTCCTGTTGGAGATATCGCAAATCCACGGCCGGATTCGTGATCAGCGCGACGAAATACATCAGATAACGTCCATCCCATGTGAGAAATTTCGAAAAACCTGTTTTTCGCGTTTTTCTCGGCTCCTGTGGGAGATAGAGCGAAAAGGAGCTTAAGACGGGATCCTCGATTTTCTCTGATTTTGGTAGTCTTAAAAAAGGTCATAATTTTTGAATCGTTCAACCGATCCTTAAAATTCTTTTTGCATTCGAAAGAGCACGGAAAAACAAAGAAAATGCGACTAGGTTCATCCCGATATTTCTTTTTTTCGAGCCGATAGCGCAGATTGTATGTTACCTTTAAAATACAATTTTTCACTAAACTAAAAAATCGGTTATCTGTCGCAAAAAAATTGAAAAAAATTATACTATTGTCCTAAATGCATGGAAATCGATGTATTATCAAGCCTCGTTCGTTAGAAAGTCAAAGAGCAGCGGAAACAGTCGCTATAAGAGAGAAAACGATAGATATCGTAATTTTAGTGAACGTAAAGAAGGTGGTTTTCGGTTAATTCGGTTTTTTGCGATTTTCTTAGCTCCTGTTGGAGATATCGCAAATCCACGGCCGGATTCGTGATCAGCGCGACGAAATACATCAGATAACGTCCATCCCATGTGAGAAATTTCGAAAAACCTGTTTTTCGCGTTTTTCTCGGCTCCTGTGGGAGATAGAGCGAAAAGGAGCTTAAGACGGGATCCTCGATTTTCCCTGATTTTGGTAATCTTAAAAAAGGTCATAACTTTTGAATCGTTGAACCGATCCTTAAAATTCTTTTTGCATTCGAAAGAGCACGGAAAAACAAAGAAAATGCGACTAGGTTCATCCCGATATTTCATTTTTTCGAGCCGATAACGCAGATTGTATGTTACCTCTAAAATACAATTTTTCACTAAACTAAAAAATCGGTTATCTGTCGCAAAAAAATTGAAAAAAATTATACTATTGCCCTAAATGCATGGAAATCGATGTATTATCAAGCCTTGTTCGTTAGAAAGTCAAAGAGCAGCGGAAACAGTCGCTATTAGAGAGAAAACGATAGATATCGTAATTTTAGTGAACGTAAAGAAGGTGATTTTCGGTTAATTCGGTTTTTTGCGATTTTCTCAGCTCCTGTTGGAGATATCGCAAATCCACGGCCGGATTCGTGATCAGCGCGACGAAATACATCAGATAACGTCCATCCCATGTGAGAAATTTCGAAAAAATTGTTTTTCGCGTTTTTCTCGGCTCCTGTGGGAGATAGAGCGAAAAGGAGCTTAAGACGGGATCCTCGATTTTCTCTGATTTTGGTAGTCTTAAAAAAGGTCATAATTTTTTAATCGTTCAACCGATCTTTAAAATTCTTTTTGCATTCGAAAGAGCACGGAAAAACAAAGAAAATGCGACTAGGTTCATCCCGATATTTCATTTTTTCGAGCCGATAACGCAGATTGTATGTTACCTCTAAAATACAATTTTTCACTAAACTAAAAAATCGGTTATCTGTCGCAAAAAAATTGAAAAAAATTATACTATTGCCCTAAATGCATGGAAATCGATGTATTATCAAGCCTTGTTCGTTAGAAAGTCAAAGAGCAGCGGAAACAGTCGCTATTAGAGAGAAAACGATAGATATCGTAATTTTAGTGAACGTAAAGAAGGTGATTTTCGGTTAATTCGGTTTTTTTGCGATTTTCTCAGCTCCTGTTGGAGATATCGCAAATCCACGGCCGGATTCGTGATCAGCGCGACGAAATACATCAGATAACGTCCATCCCATGTGAGAAATTTCGAAAAAATTGTTTTTCGCGTTTTTCTCGGCTCCTGTGGGAGATAGAGCGAAAAGGAGCTTAAGACGGGATCCTCGATTTTCCCTGATTTTGGTAGTCTTAAAAAAGTTCATAACTTTTGCATCGTTCAACCGATCCTAAAAATTCTTTTTGCATTCGAAAGAGCACAGAAAAACAAAGAAAACGCGACTAGGTTCATCCCGATATTTCATTTTTTCGAGCCGATAGCGCAGATTGTATGTTACCTCTAAAATACAATTTTTCACTAAACTAAAAAATCGCTTATCTGTCGCAAAAAAATTGAAAAAAATTATACTATTGTCCTAAATGCATGGAAATCGATGTATTATCAAGCCTTGTTCGTAAGAAAGTCAAAGAGCAGCGGAAACAGTCGCTATTAGAGAGAAAACGATAGATATCGTAATTTTAGTGAACGTAAAGAAGGTGATTTTCGGTTAATTCGGTTTTTTGCGATTTTCTCAGCTCCTGTTGGAGATATCGCAAATCCACGGCCGGATTCGTGATCAGCGCGACGAAATACATCAGATAACGTCCATCCCATGTGAGAAATTTCGAAAGAATTGTTTTTCGCGTTTTTCTCGGCTCCTGTGGGAGATAGAGCGAAAAGGAGCTTAAGACGGGATCCTCGATTTTCTCTGATTTTGGTAGTCTTAAAAAAGGTCATAACTTTTGAATCGTTCAACCGATCCTTAAAATTCTTTTTGCATTCGAAAGAGCACGGAAAAACAAAGAAAATGCGACTAGGTTCATCCCGATATTTCATTTTTTCGAGCCGATTGCGCAGATTGTATGTTACCTCTAAAACACAATTTTTCACTAAACTAAAAAATCGGTTATCTGTCGTAAAACATTGAAAAAAATTATACTATTGTCCTAAATGCATGGAAATCGATGTATTATCAAGCCTTGTTCGTAAGAAAGTCAAAGAGCAGCGGAAACAGTCGCTATTAGAGAGAAAACGATAGATATCGTAATTTTAGTGAACGTAAAGAAGGTGGTTTTCGGTTAATTCGGTTTTTTGCGATTTTCTCAGCTCCTGTTGGAGACATCGCAAATCCACGGCCGGATTCGTGATCAGCGCGACGAAATACATCAGATAACGTCCATCCCATGTGAGAAATTTCGAAAAAATTGTTTTTCGCGTTTTTCTCGGCTCCTGTGGGAGATAGAGCGAAAAGGAGCTTAAGACGGGATCCTCGATTTTCTCTGATTTTGGTAGTCTTAAAAAAGGTCATAACTTTTGAATCGTTCAACCGATCCTTGAAATTCTTTTTGCATTCGAAAGAGCACGGAAAAACAAAGAAAATGCGACTAGGTTCATCCCGATATTTCTTTTTTTCGAGCCGATAGCGCAGATTGTATGTTACCTCTAAAATACAATTTTTCACTAAACTAAAAAATCGGTTATCTGTCGCAAAAAAATTGAAAAAAATTATACTATTGTCCTAAATGCATGGAAATCGATGTATTATCAAGCCTCGTTCGTTAGAAAGTCGAAGAGCAGCGGAAACAGTCGCTATAAGAGAGAAAACGATAGATATCGTAATTTTAGTGAACGTAAAGAAGGTGGTTTTCGGTTAATTCGGTTTTTTGCGATTTTCTCAGCTCCTGTTGGAGATATCGCAAATCCACGGCCGGATTCGTGATCAGCGCGACGAAATACATCAGATAACGTCCATCCCATGTGAGAAATTTCGAAAAACCTGTTTTTCGCGTTTTTCTCGGCTCCTGTGGGAGATAGAGCGAAAAGGAGCTTAAGACGGGATCCTCGATTTTCTCTGATTTTGGTAGTCTTAAAAAAGGTCATAATTTTTGAATCGTTCAACCGATCCTTAAAATTCTTTTTGCATTCGAAAGAGCACGGAAAAACAAAGAAAATGCGACTAGGTTCATCCCGATATTTCTTTTTTTCGAGCCGATAGCGCAGATTGTATGTTACCTCTAAAATACAATTTTTCACTAAACTAAAAAATCGGTTATCTGTCGCAAAAAAATTGAAAAAAATTATACTATTGTCCTAAATGCATGGAAATCGATGTATTATCAAGCCTCGTTCGTTAGAAAGTCAAAGAGCAGCGGAAACAGTCGCTATAAGAGAGAAAACGATAGATATCGTAATTTTAGTGAACGTAAAGAAGGTGGTTTTCGGTTAATTCGGTTTTTTGCGATTTTCTCAGCTCCTGTTGGAGATATCGCAAATCCACGGCCGGATTCGTGATCAGCGCGACGAAATACATCAGATAACGTCCATCCCATGTGAGAAATTTCGAAAAACCTGTTTTTCGCGTTTTTCTCGGCTCCTGTGGGAGATAGAGCGAAAAGGAGCTTAAGACGGGATCCTCGATTTTCCCTGATTTTGGTAGTCTTAAAAAAGGTCATAACTCTTGAATCGTTCAACCGATCCTTAAAATTCTTTTTGCATTCGAAAGAGCACGGAAAAACAAAGAAAATGCGACTAGGTTCATCCCGATATTTCTTTTTTTCGAGCCGATAGCGCAGATTGTATGTTACCTCTAAAATACAATTTTTCACTAAACTAAAAAATCGGTTATCTGTCGCAAAAAAATTGAAAAAAATTATACTATTGTCCTAAATGCATGGAAATCGATGTATTATCAAGCCTCGTTCGTTAGAAAGTCAAAGAGCAGCGGAAACAGTCGCTATAAGAGAGAAAACGATAGATATCGTAATTTTAGTGAACGTAAAGAAGGTGGTTTTCGGTTAATTCGGTTTTTTGCGATTTTCTCAGCTCCTGTTGGAGATATTGCAAATCCACGGCCGGATTCGTGATCAGCGCGACGAAATACATCAGATAACGTCCATCCCATGTGAGAAATTTCGAAAAACCTGTTTTTCGCGTTTTTCTCGGCTCCTGTGGGAGATAGAGCGAAAAGGAGCTTAAGACGGGATCCTCGATTTTCCCTGATTTTGGTAATCTTAAAAAAGGTCATAACTTTTGAATCGTTGAACCGATCCTTAAAATTCTTTTTGCATTCGAAAGAGCACGGAAAAACAAAGAAAATGCGACTAGGTTCATCCCGATATTTCATTTTTTCGAGCCGATAACGCAGATTGTATGTTACCTCTAAAATACAATTTTTCACTAAACTAAAAAATCGGTTATCTGTCGCAAAAAAATTGAAAAAAATTATACTATTGCCCTAAATGCATGGAAATCGATGTATTATCAAGCCTTGTTCGTTAGAAAGTCAAAGAGCAGCGGAAACAGTCGCTATTAGAGAGAAAACGATAGATATCGTAATTTTAGTGAACGTAAAGAAGGTGATTTTCGGTTAATTCGGTTTTTTGCGATTTTCTCAGCTCCTGTTGGAGATATCGCAAATCCACGGCCGGATTCGTGATCAGCGCGACGAAATACATCAGATAACGTCCATCCCATGTGAGAAATTTCGAAAAACCTGTTTTTCGCGTTTTTCTCGGCTCCTGTGGGAGATAGAGCGAAAAGGAGCTTAAGACGGGATCCTCGATTTTCTCTGATTTTGGTAGTCTTAAAAAAGGTCATAATTTTTGAATCGTTCAACCGATCCTTAAAATTCTTTTTGCATTCGAAAGAGCACGGAAAAACAAAGAAAATGCGACTAGGTTCATCCCGATATTTCTTTTTTTCGAGCCGATAGCGCAGATTGTATGTTACCTCTAAAATACAATTTTTCACTAAACTAAAAAATCGGTTATCTGTCGCAAAAAAATTGAAAAAAATTATACTATTGTCCTAAATGCATGGAAATCGATGTATTATCAAGCCTCGTTCGTTAGAAAGTCAAAGAGCAGCGGAAACAGTCGCTATAAGAGAGAAAACGATAGATATCGTAATTTTAGTGAACGTAAAGAAGGTGGTTTTCGGTTAATTCGGTTTTTTGCGATTTTCTCAGCTCCTGTTGGAGATATCGCAAATCCACGGCCGGATTCGTGATCAGCGCGACGAAATACATCAGATAACGTCCATCCCATGTGAGAAATTTCGAAAAACCTGTTTTTCGCGTTTTTCTCGGCTCCTGTGGGAGATAGAGCGAAAAGGAGCTTAAGACGGGATCCTCGATTTTCCCTGATTTTGGTAGTCTTAAAAAAGGTCATAACTCTTGAATCGTTCAACCGATCCTTAAAATTCTTTTTGCATTCGAAAGAGCACGGAAAAACAAAGAAAATGCGACTAGGTTCATCCCGATATTTCTTTTTTTCGAGCCGATAGCGCAGATTGTATGTTACCTCTAAAATACAATTTTTCACTAAACTAAAAAATCGGTTATCTGTCGCAAAAAAATTGAAAAAAATTATACTATTGTCCTAAATGCATGGAAATCGATGTATTATCAAGCCTCGTTCGTTAGAAAGTCAAAGAGCAGCGGAAACAGTCGCTATAAGAGAGAAAACGATAGATATCGTAATTTTAGTGAACGTAAAGAAGGTGGTTTTCGGTTAATTCGGTTTTTTGCGATTTTCTCAGCTCCTGTTGGAGATATTGCAAATCCACGGCCGGATTCGTGATCAGCGCGACGAAATACATCAGATAACGTCCATCCCATGTGAGAAATTTCGAAAAACCTGTTTTTCGCGTTTTTCTCGGCTCCTGTGGGAGATAGAGCGAAAAGGAGCTTAAGACGGGATCCTCGATTTTCCCTGATTTTGGTAATCTTAAAAAAGGTCATAACTTTTGAATCGTTGAACCGATCCTTAAAATTCTTTTTGCATTCGAAAGAGCACGGAAAAACAAAGAAAATGCGACTAGGTTCATCCCGATATTTCATTTTTTCGAGCCGATAACGCAGATTGTATGTTACCTCTAAAATACAATTTTTCACTAAACTAAAAAATCGGTTATCTGTCGCAAAAAAATTGAAAAAAATTATACTATTGCCCTAAATGCATGGAAATCGATGTATTATCAAGCCTTGTTCGTTAGAAAGTCAAAGAGCAGCGGAAACAGTCGCTATTAGAGAGAAAACGATAGATATCGTAATTTTAGTGAACGTAAAGAAGGTGATTTTCGGTTAATTCGGTTTTTTGCGATTTTCTCAGCTCCTGTTGGAGATATCGCAAATCCACGGCCGGATTCGTGATCAGCGCGACGAAATACATCAGATAACGTCCATCCCATGTGAGAAATTTCGAAAAAATTGTTTTTCGCGTTTTTCTCGGCTCCTGTGGAAGATAGAGCGAAAAGGAGCTTACGACGGGATCCTCGATTTTCCCAGATTTTGGTAGTCTTAAAAAAGGTCATAACTTTTGAATCGTTTAACCGATCCTTAAAATTCTTTTTGCATTCGAAAGAGCACGGAAAAACAAAGAAAATGCGACTAGGTTCATCCCGATATTTCATTTTTTCGAGCCGATTGCGCAGATTGTATGTTACCTCTAAAATACAATTTTTCACTAAACTAAAAAATTGGTTATCTGTCGCAAAACATTGAAAAAAATTATACTATTGTCCTAAATGCATGGAAATCGATGTATTATCAAGCCTTGTTCGTAAGAAAGTCAAAGAGCAGCGGAAACAGTCGCTATTAGAGAGAAAACGATAGATATCGTAATTTTAGTGAACGTAAAGAAGGTGATTTTCGGTTAATTCGGTTTTTTGCGATTTTCTCAGCTCCTGTTGGAGATATCGCAAATCCACGGCCGGATTCGTGATCAGCGTGACGAAATACATCAGATAACGTCCATCCCATGTGAGAAATTTCGAAAAAATTGTTTTTCGCGTTTTTCTCGGCTCCTGTGGGAGATAGAGCGAAAAGGAACTTAAGACGGGATCCTCGATTTTCCCTGATTTTGGTAGTCTTAAAAAAGGTCATAACTCTTGAATCGTTCAACCGATCCTTAAAATTTTTTTTGCATTCGAAAGAGCACGGAAAAACAAAGAAAATGCGACTAGGTTCATCCCGATATTTCTTTTTTTCGAGCCGATAGCGCAGATTGTATGTTACCTCTAAAATACAATTTTTCACTAAACTAAAAAATCGGTTATCTGTCGCAAAAAAATTGAAAAAAATTATACTATTGTCCTAAATGCATGGAAATCGATGTATTATCAAGCCTCGTTCGTTAGAAAGTCGAAGAGCAGCGGAAACAGTCGCTATAAGAGAGAAAACGATAGATATCGTAATTTTAGTGAACGTAAAGAAGGTGGTTTTCGGTTAATTCGGTTTTTTGCGATTTTCTCAGCTCCTGTTGGAGATATCGCAAATCCACGGCCGGATTCGTGATCAGCGCGACGAAATACATCAGATAACGTCCATCCCATGTGAGAAATTTCGAAAAAATTGTTTTTCGCGTTTTTCTCGGCTCCTGTGGGAGATAGAGCGAAAAGGAACTTAAGACGGGATCCTCGATTTTCCCTGATTTTGGTAGTCTTAAAAAAGGTCATAACTCTTGAATCGTTCAACCGATCCTTAAAATTCTTTTTGCATTCGAAAGAGCACGGAAAAACAAAGAAAATGCGACTAGGTTCATCCCGATATTTCTTTTTTTCGAGCCGATAGCGCAGATTGTATGTTACCTCTAAAATACAATTTTTCACTAAACTAAAAAATCGGTTATCTGTCGCAAAAAAATTGAAAAAAATTATACTATTGTCCTAAATGCATGGAAATCGATGTATTATCAAGCCTCGTTCGTTAGAAAGTCAAAGAGCAGCGGAAACAGTCGCTATAAGAGAGAAAACGATAGATATCGTAATTTTAGTGAACGTAAAGAAGGTGGTTTTCGGTTAATTCGGTTTTTTGCGATTTTCTCAGCTCCTGTTGGAGATATTGCAAATCCACGGCCGGATTCGTGATCAGCGCGACGAAATACATCAGATAACGTCCATCCCATGTGAGAAATTTCGAAAAACCTGTTTTTCGCGTTTTTCTCGGCTCCTGTGGGAGATAGAGCGAAAAGGAGCTTAAGACGGGATCCTCGATTTTCCCTGATTTTGGTAATCTTAAAAAAGGTCATAACTTTTGAATCGTTGAACCGATCCTTAAAATTCTTTTTGCATTCGAAAGAGCACGGAAAAACAAAGAAAATGCGACTAGGTTCATCCCGATATTTCATTTTTTCGAGCCGATAACGCAGATTGTATGTTACCTCTAAAATACAATTTTTCACTAAACTAAAAAATCGGTTATCTGTCGCAAAAAAATTGAAAAAAATTATACTATTGCCCTAAATGCATGGAAATCGATGTATTATCAAGCCTTGTTCGTTAGAAAGTCAAAGAGCAGCGGAAACAGTCGCTATTAGAGAGAAAACGATAGATATCGTAATTTTAGTGAACGTAAAGAAGGTGATTTTCGGTTAATTCGGTTTTTTGCGATTTTCTCAGCTCCTGTTGGAGATATCGCAAATCCACGGCCGGATTCGTGATCAGCGCGACGAAATACATCAGATAACGTCCATCCCATGTGAGAAATTTCGAAAAAATTGTTTTTCGCGTTTTTCTCGGCTCCTGTGGAAGATAGAGCGAAAAGGAGCTTACGACGGGATCCTCGATTTTCCCAGATTTTGGTAGTCTTAAAAAAGGTCATAACTTTTGAATCGTTTAACCGATCCTTAAAATTCTTTTTGCATTCGAAAGAGCACGGAAAAACAAAGAAAATGCGACTAGGTTCATCCCGATATTTCATTTTTTCGAGCCGATTGCGCAGATTGTATGTTACCTCTAAAATACAATTTTTCACTAAACTAAAAAATTGGTTATCTGTCGCAAAACATTGAAAAAAATTATACTATTGTCCTAAATGCATGGAAATCGATGTATTATCAAGCCTTGTTCGTAAGAAAGTCAAAGAGCAGCGGAAACAGTCGCTATTAGAGAGAAAACGATAGATATCGTAATTTTAGTGAACGTAAAGAAGGTGATTTTCGGTTAATTCGGTTTTTTGCGATTTTCTCAGCTCCTGTTGGAGATATCGCAAATCCACGGCCGGATTCGTGATCAGCGTGACGAAATACATCAGATAACGTCCATCCCATGTGAGAAATTTCGAAAAAATTGTTTTTCGCGTTTTTCTCGGCTCCTGTGGGAGATAGAGCGAAAAGGAACTTAAGACGGGATCCTCGATTTTCCCTGATTTTGGTAGTCTTAAAAAAGGTCATAACTCTTGAATCGTTCAACCGATCCTTAAAATTTTTTTTGCATTCGAAAGAGCACGGAAAAACAAAGAAAATGCGACTAGGTTCATCCCGATATTTCTTTTTTTCGAGCCGATAGCGCAGATTGTATGTTACCTCTAAAATACAATTTTTCACTAAACTAAAAAATCGGTTATCTGTCGCAAAAAAATTGAAAAAAATTATACTATTGTCCTAAATGCATGGAAATCGATGTATTATCAAGCCTCGTTCGTTAGAAAGTCGAAGAGCAGCGGAAACAGTCGCTATAAGAGAGAAAACGATAGATATCGTAATTTTAGTGAACGTAAAGAAGGTGGTTTTCGGTTAATTCGGTTTTTTGCGATTTTCTCAGCTCCTGTTGGAGATATCGCAAATCCACGGCCGGATTCGTGATCAGCGCGACGAAATACATCAGATAACGTCCATCCCATGTGAGAAATTTCGAAAAAATTGTTTTTCGCGTTTTTCTCGGCTCCTGTGGGAGATAGAGCGAAAAGGAACTTAAGACGGGATCCTCGATTTTCCCTGATTTTGGTAGTCTTAAAAAAGGTCATAACTCTTGAATCGTTCAACCGATCCTTAAAATTTTTTTTGCATTCGAAAGAGCACGGAAAAACAAAGAAAATGCGACTAGGTTCATCCCGATATTTCTTTTTTTCGAGCCGATTGCGCAGATTGTATGTTACCTCTAAAATACAATTTTTCACTAAACTAAAAAATCGGTTATCTGTCGCAAAAAAATTGAAAAAAATTATACTATTGTCCTAAATGCATGGAAATCGATGTATTATCAAGCCTCGTTCGTTAGAAAGTCGAAGAGCAGCGGAAACAGTCGCTATAAGAGAGAAAACGATAGATATCGTAATTTTAGTGAACGTAAAGAAGGTGGTTTTCGGTTAATTCGGTTTTTTGCGATTTTCTCAGCTCCTGTTGGAGATATCGCAAATCCACGGCCGGATTCGTGATCAGCGCGACGAAATACATCAGATAACGTCCATCCCATGTGAGAAATTTCGAAAAAATTGTTTTTCGCGTTTTTCTCGGCTCCTGTGGGAGATAGAGCGAAAAGGAACTTAAGACGGGATCCTCGATTTTCCCTGATTTTGGTAGTCTTAAAAAAGGTCATAACTCTTGAATCGTTCAACCGATCCTTAAAATTTTTTTTGCATTCGAAAGAGCACGGAAAAACAAAGAAAATGCGACTAGGTTCATCCCGATATTTCTTTTTTTCGAGCCGATAGCGCAGATTGTATGTTACCTCTAAAATACAATTTTTCACTAAACTAAAAAATCGGTTATCTGTCGCAAAAAAATTGAAAAAAATTATACTATTGTCCTAAATGCATGGAAATCGATGTATTATCAAGCCTCGTTCGTTAGAAAGTCGAAGAGCAGCGGAAACAGTCGCTATAAGAGAGAAAACGATAGATATCGTAATTTTAGTGAACGTAAAGAAGGTGGTTTTCGGTTAATTCGGTTTTTTGCGATTTTCTCAGCTCCTGTTGGAGATATCGCAAATCCACGGCCGGATTCGTGATCAGCGCGACGAAATACATCAGATAACGTCCATCCCATGTGAGAAATTTCGAAAAACCTGTTTTTCGCGTTTTTCTCGGCTCCTGTGGGAGATAGAGCGAAAAGGAGCTTAAGACGGGATCCTCGATTTTCCCTGATTTTGGTAGTCTTAAAAAAGGTCATAACTCTTGAATCGTTCAACCGATCCTTAAAATTCTTTTTGCATTCGAAAGAGCACGGAAAAACAAAGAAAATGCGACTAGGTTCATCCCGATATTTCATTTTTTCGAGCCGATAACGCAGATTGTATGTTACCTCTAAAATACAATTTTTCACTAAACTAAAAAATCGGTTATCTGTCGCAAAAAAATTGAAAAAAATTATACTATTGCCCTAAATGCATGGAAATCGATGTATTATCAAGCCTTGTTCGTTAGAAAGTCAAAGAGCAGCGGAAACAGTCGCTATTAGAGAGAAAACGATAGATATCGTAATTTTAGTGAACGTAAAGAAGGTGATTTTCGGTTAATTCGGTTTTTTGCGATTTTCTCAGCTCCTGTTGGAGATATCGCAAATCCACGGCCGGATTCGTGATCAGCGCGACGAAATACATCAGATAACGTCCATCCCATGTGAGAAATTTCGAAAAAATTGTTTTTCGCGTTTTTCTCGGCTCCTGTGGAAGATAGAGCGAAAAGGAGCTTACGACGGGATCCTCGATTTTCCCAGATTTTGGTAGTCTTAAAAAAGGTCATAACTTTTGAATCGTTTAACCGATCCTTAAAATTCTTTTTGCATTCGAAAGAGCACGGAAAAACAAAGAAAATGCGACTAGGTTCATCCCGATATTTCATTTTTTCGAGCCGATAACGCAGATTGTATGTTACCTCTAAAATACAATTTTTCACTAAACTAAAAAATCGGTTATCTGTCGCAAAAAAATTGAAAAAAATTATACTATTGTCCTAAATGCATGGAAATCGATGTATTATCAAGCCTTGTTCGTTAGAAAGTCAAAGAGCAGCGGAAACAGTCGCTATTAGAGAGAAAACGATAGATATCGTAATTTTAGTGAACGTAAAGAAGGTGATTTTCGGTTAATTCGGTTTTTTTGCGATTTTCTCAGCTCCTGTTGGAGATATCGCAAATCCACGGCCGGATTCGTGATCAGCGCGACGAAATACATCAGATAACGTCCATCCCATGTGAGAAATTTCGAAAAAATTGTTTTTCGCGTTTTTCTCGGCTCCTGTGGGAGATAGAGCGAAAAGGAGCTTAAGACGGGATCCTCGATTTTCCCTGATTTTGGTAATCTTAAAAAAGGTCATAACTTTTGAATCGTTGAACCGATCCTTAAAATTCTTTTTGCATTCGAAAGAGCACGGAAAAACAAAGAAAATGCGACTAGGTTCATCCCGATATTTCATTTTTTCGAGCCGATAACGCAGATTGTATGTTACCTCTAAAATACAATTTTTCACTAAACTAAAAAATCGGTTATCTGTCGCAAAACATTGAAAAAAATTATACTATTGTCCTAAATGCATGGAAATCGATGTATTATCAAGCCTTGTTCGTAAGAAAGTCAAAGAGCAGCGGAAACAGTCGCTATTAGAGAGAAAACGATAGATATCGTAATTTTAGTGAACGTAAAGAAGGTGATTTTCGGTTAATTCGGTTTTTTGCGATTTTCTCTGCTCCTGTTGGAGATATCGCAAATCCACGGCCGGATTCGTGATCAGCGCGACGAAATACATCAGATAACGTCCATCCCATGTGAGAAATTTCGAAAAAATTGTTTTTCGCGTTTTTCTCGGCTCCTGTGGGAGATAGAGCGAAAAGGAGCTTAAGACGGGATCCTCGATTTTCTCTGATTTTGGTAGTCTTAAAAAAGGTCATAATTTTTGAATCGTTCAACCGATCCTTAAAATTCTTTTTGCATTCGAAAGAGCACGGAAAAACAAAGAAAATGCGACTAGGTTCATCCCGATATTTCATTTTTTCGAGCCGATAACGCAGATTGTATGTTACCTCTAAAATACAATTTTTCACTAAACTAAAAAATCGGTTATCTGTCGCAAAAAAATTGAAAAAAATTATACTATTGTCCTAAATGCATGGAAATCGATGTATTATCAAGCCTTGTTCGTTAGAAAGTCAAAGAGCAGCGGAAACAGTCGCTATTAGAGAGAAAACGATAGATATCGTAATTTCAGTGAACGTAAAGAAGGTGATTTTCGGTTAATTCGGTTTTTTGCGATTTTCTCAGCTCCTGTTGGAGATATCGCAAATCCACGGCCGGATTCGTGATCAGCGCGACGAAATACATCAGATAACGTCCATCCCATGTGAGAAATTTCGAAAAAATTGTTTTTCGCGTTTTTCTCGGCTCCTGTGGAAGATAGAGCGAAAAGGAGCTTAAGACGGGATCCTCGATTTTCCCAGATTTTGGTAGTCTTAAAAAAGGTCATAACTTTTGAATCGTTTAACCGATCCTTAAAATTCTTTTTGCATTCGAAAGAGCACGGAAAAACAAAGAAAATGCGACTAGGTTCATCCCGATATTTCATTTTTTCGAGCCGATAACGCAGATTGTATGTTACCTCTAAAATACAATTTTTCACTAAACTAAAAAATCGGTTATCTGTTGCAAAAAAATTGAAAAAAATTATACTATTGTCCTAAATGCATGGAAATCGATGTATTATCAAGCCTTGTTCGTTAGAAAGTCAAAGAGCAGCGGAAACAGTCGCTATTAGAGAGAAAACGATAGATATCGTAATTTTAGTGAACGTAAAGAAGGTGATTTTCGGTTAATTCGGTTTTTTTGCGATTTTCTCAGCTCCTGTTGGAGATATCGCAAATCCACGGCCGGATTCGTGATCAGCGCGACGAAATACATCAGATAACGTCCATCCCATGTGAGAAATTTCGAAAAAATTGTTTTTCGCGTTTTTCTCGGCTCCTGTGGGAGATAGAGCGAAAAGGAGCTTAAGACGGGATCCTCGATTTTCCCTGATTTTGGTAGTCTTAAAAATGTTCATAACTTTTGAATCGTTCAACCGATCCTAAAAATTCTTTTTGCATTCGAAAGAGCACGGAAAAATAAAGAAAACGCGACTAGGTTCATCCCGATATTTCATTTTTTCGAGCCGATAGCGCAGATTGTATGTTACCTCTAAAATACAATTTTCACTAAACTAAAAAATCGCTTATCTGTCGCAAAAAAATTGAAAAAAATTATACTATTGTCCTAAATGCATGGAAATCGATGTATTATCAAGCCTTGTTCGTAAGAAAGTCAAAGAGCAGCGGAAACAGTCGCTATTAGAGAGAAAACGATAGATATCGTAATTTTAGTGAACGTAAAGAAGGTGATTTTCGGTTAATTCGGTTTTTTTGCGATTTTCTCAGCTCCTGTTGGAGATATCGCAAATCCACGGCCGGATTCGTGATCAGCGCGACGAAATACATCAGATAACGTCCATCCCATGTGAGAAATTTCGAAAAAATTGTTTTTCGCGTTTTTCTCGGCTCCTGTGGGAGATAGAGCGAAAAGGAGCTTAAGACGGGATCCTCGATTTTCCCTGATTTTGGTAGTCTTAAAAATGTTCATAACTTTTGAATCGTTCAACCGATCCTAAAAATTCTTTTTGCATTCGAAAGAGCACGGAAAAATAAAGAAAACGCGACTAGGTTCATCCCGATATTTCATTTTTTCGAGCCGATAGCGCAGATTGTATGTTACCTCTAAAATACAATTTTCACTAAACTAAAAAATCGCTTATCTGTCGCAAAAAAATTGAAAAAAATTATACTATTGTCCTAAATGCATGGAAATCGATGTATTATCAAGCCTTGTTCGTAAGAAAGTCAAAGAGCAGCGGAAACAGTCGCTATTAGAGAGAAAACGATAGATATCGTAATTTTAGTGAACGTAAAGAAGGTGATTTTCGGTTAATTCGGTTTTTTGCGATTTTCTCAGCTCCTGTTGGAGATATCGCAAATCCACGGCCGGATTCGTGATCAGCGCGACGAAATACATCAGATAACGTCCATCCCATGTGAGAAATTTCGAAAAAATTGTTTTTCGCGTTTTTCTCGGCTCCTGTGGGAGATAGAGCGAAAAGGAGCTTAAGACGGGATCCTCGATTTTCTCTGATTTTGGTAGTCTTAAAAAAGGTCATAACTTTTGAATCGTTCAACCGATCCTTAAAATTCTTTTTGCATTCGAAAGAGCACGGAAAAACAAAGAAAATGCGACTAGGTTCATCCCGATATTTCATTTTTTCGAGCCGATTGCGCAGATTGTATGTTACCTCTAAAATACAATTTTTCACTAAACTAAAAAATCGCTTATCTGTCGCAAAAAAATTGAAAAAAATTATACTATTCTCCTAAATGCATGGAAATCGATGTATTATCAAGCCTTGTTCGTTAGAAAGTCAAAGAGCAGCGGAAACAGTCGTTATTAGAGAGAAAACGATAGATATCGTAATTTTAGTGAACGTAAAGAAGGTGATTTTCGGTTAATTCGGTTTTTTGCGATTTTCTCAGCTCCTGTTAGAGATATCGCAAATCCACGGCCGGATTCGTTATCAGCGCGACGAAATACATCAGATAACGTCCATCCCATGTGAGAAATTTCGAAAAAATTGTTTTTCGCGTTTTTCTCGGCTCCTGTGGGAGATAGAGCGAAAAAGAGCTTAGACGGAATCCTCGATTTTCCCTGATTTTGGTAGTCTTAAAAGAGGTCATAACTTTTGAATCGTTCAACCGATCCTTAAAATTCTTTTTGCATTCGAAAGAGCACGGAAAAACAAAGAAAATGCGACTAGGTTCATCCCGATATTTCATTTTTTCGAGTCGATAACGCAGATTGTATGTTACCTCTAAAATACAATTTTTCACTAAACTAAAAAATCGGTTATCTGTTGCAAAAAAATTGAAAAAAATTATACTATTGTCCTAAATGCATGGAAATCGATGTATTATCAAGCCTTGTTCGTTAGAAAGTCAAAGAGCAGCGGAAACAGTCGCTATTAGAGAGAAAACGATAGATATCGTAATTTTAGTCAACGTAAAGAAGGTGATTTTCGGTTAATTCGGTTTTTTTGCGATTTTCTCAGCTCCTGTTGGAGATATCGCAAATCCACGGCCGGATTCGTGATCAGCGCGACGAAATACATCAGATAACGTCCATCCTATGTGAGAAATTTCGAAAAAATTGTTTTTCGCGTTTTTCTCGGCTCCTGTGGGAGATAGAGCGAAAAGGAGCTTAAGACGGGATCCTCGATTTTCCCTGATTTTGGTAGTCTTAAAAATGTTCATAACTTTTGAATCGTTCAACCGATCCTAAAAATTCTTTTTGCATTCGAAAGAGCACGGAAAAATAAAGAAAACGCGACTAGGTTCATCCCGATATTTCATTTTTTCGAGCCGATAGCGCAGATTGTATGTTACTTCTAAAATACAATTTTTCACTAAACTAAAAAATCGCTTATCTGTCGCAAAAAAATTGAAAAAAATTATACAATTGTCCTAAATGCATGGAAATCGATGTATTATCAAGCCTTGTTCGTTAGAAAGTCAAAGAGCAGCGGAAACAGTCGCTATTAGAGAGAAAACGATAGATATCGTAATTTTAGTCAACGTAAAGAAGGTGATTTTCGGTTAATTCGGTTTTTTTGCGATTTTCTCAGCTCCTGTTGGAGATATCGCAAATCCACGGCCGGATTCGTGATCAGCGCGACGAAATACATCAGATAACGTCCATCCTATGTGAGAAATTTCGAAAAAATTGTTTTTCGCGTTTTTCTCGGCTCCTGTGGGAGATAGAGCGAAAAGGAGCTTAAGACGGGATCCTCGATTTTCCCTGATTTTGGTAGTCTTAAAAATGTTCATAACTTTTGAATCGTTCAACCGATCCTTAAAATTCTTTTTGCATTCGAAAGAGCACGGAAAAACAAAGAAAATGCGACTAGGTTCATCCCGATATTTCATTTTTTCGAGTCGATAACGCAGATTGTATGTTACCTCTAAAATACAATTTTTCACTAAACTAAAAAATCGGTTATCTGTTGCAAAAAAATTGAAAAAAATTATACTATTGTCCTAAATGCATGGAAATCGATGTATTATCAAGCCTTGTTCGTTAGAAAGTCAAAGAGCAGCGGAAACAGTCGCTATTAGAGAGAAAACGATAGATATCGTAATTTTAGTCAACGTAAAGAAGGTGATTTTCGGTTAATTCGGTTTTTTTGCGATTTTCTCAGCTCCTGTTGGAGATATCGCAAATCCACGGCCGGATTCGTGATCAGCGCGACGAAATACATCAGATAACGTCCATCCTATGTGAGAAATTTCGAAAAAATTGTTTTTCGCGTTTTTCTCGGCTCCTGTGGGAGATAGAGCGAAAAGGAGCTTAAGACGGGATCCTCGATTTTCCCTGATTTTGGTAGTCTTAAAAATGTTCATAACTTTTGAATCGTTCAACCGATCCTAAAAATTCTTTTTGCATTCGAAAGAGCACGGAAAAATAAAGAAAACGCGACTAGGTTCATCCCGATATTTCATTTTTTCGAGCCGATAGCGCAGATTGTATGTTACTTCTAAAATACAATTTTTCACTAAACTAAAAAATCGCTTATCTGTCGCAAAAAAATTGAAAAAAATTATACAATTGTCCTAAATGCATGGAAATCGATGTATTATCAAGCCTTGTTCGTTAGAAAGTCAAAGAGCAGCGGAAACAGTCGCTATTAGAGAGAAAACGATAGATATCGTAATTTTAGTCAACGTAAAGAAGGTGATTTTCGGTTAATTCGGTTTTTTTGCGATTTTCTCAGCTCCTGTTGGAGATATCGCAAATCCACGGCCGGATTCGTGATCAGCGCGACGAAATACATCAGATAACGTCCATCCTATGTGAGAAATTTCGAAAAAATTGTTTTTCGCGTTTTTCTCGGCTCCTGTGGGAGATAGAGCGAAAAGGAGCTTAAGACGGGATCCTCGATTTTCCCTGATTTTGGTAGTCTTAAAAATGTTCATAACTTTTGAATCGTTCAACCGATCCTAAAAATTCTTTTTGCATTCGAAAGAGCACGGAAAAATAAAGAAAACGCGACTAGGTTCATCCCGATATTTCATTTTTTCGAGCCGATAGCGCAGATTGTATGTTACTTCTAAAATACAATTTTTCACTAAACTAAAAAATCGCTTATCTGTCGCAAAAAAATTGAAAAAAATTATACAATTGTCCTAAATGCATGGAAATCGATGTATTATCAAGCCTTGTTCGTTAGAAAGTCAAAGAGCAGCGGAAACAGTCGCTATTAGAGAGAAAACGATAGATATCGTAATTTTAGTGAACGTAAAGAAGGTGATTTTCGGTTAATTCGGTTTTTTGCGATTTTCTCAGCTCCTGTTGGAGATATCGCAAATCCACGGCCGGATTCGTGATCAGCGCGACGAAATACATCAGATAACGTCCATCCCATGTTAGAAATTTCGAAAAAATTGTTTTTCGCGTTTTTCTCGGCTCCTGTGGGAGTCAGAGCGAAAAGGAGCTTAAGACGGGATCCTCGATTTTCCCTGATTTTGGTAGTCTTAAAAAAGGTCATAACTTTTGAATCGTTCAACCGATCCTCAAAATTCTTTATGCATTCGAACGAGCACGGAAAAACAAAGAAAATGCGACTAGGTTCATCCCGATATTTCATTTTTTCGAGCCGATAGCGCAGATTGTATGTTACCTCTAAAATACAATTTTTCACTAAACTAAAAAATCGGTTATCTGTCGCAAAACATTGAAAAAAATTATACTATTGTCCTAAATGCATGGAAATCGATGTATTATCAAGCCTTGTTCGTTAGAAAGTCAAAGAGCAGCGGAAACAGTCGCTATTAGGGAGAAAACGATAGATATCGTAATTTTAGTGAACGTAAAGAAGGTGATTTTCGGTTAATTCGGTTTTTTGCGATTTTCTCAGCTCCTGTTGAAGATATCGCAAATCCACGGCCGGATTCGTGATCAGCGCGACGAAATACATCAGATAACGTCCATCCCATGTGAGAAATTTCGAAAAAATTGTTTTTCGCGTTTTTCTCGGCTCCTGTGGGAGATAGAGCGAAAAGGAGCTTAAGACGGGATCCTCGATTTTCCCTGATTTTGGTAGTCTTAAAAAAGGTCATAACTTTTGAATCGTTTAACCGATCCTTAAAATTCTTTTTGCATTCGAAAGAGCACGGAAAAACAAAGAAAATGCGACTAGGTTCATCCCGATATTTCATTTTTTTGAGCCGATAACGCAGATTGTATGTTACCTCTAAAATACAATTTTTCACTAAACTAAAAAATCGGTTATCTGTCGCAAAAAAATTGAAAAAAATTATACTATTCTCCTAAATGCATGGAAATCGATGTATTATCAAGCCTTGTTCGTTAGAAAGTCAAAGAGCAGCGGAAACAGTCGTTATTAGAGAGAAAACGATAGATATCGTAATTTTAGTGAACGTAAAGAAGGTGATTTTCGGTTAATTCGGTTTTTTGCGATTTTCTCAGCTCCTGTTGGAGATATCGCAAATCCACGGCCGGATTCGTGATCAGCGCGACGAAATACATCAGATAACGTCCATCCCATGTGAGAAATTTCGAAAAAATTGTTTTTCGCGTTTTTCTCGGCTCCTGTGGGAGATAGAGCGAAAAAGAGCTTAGACGGAATCCTCGATTTTCCCTGATTTTGGTAGTCTTAAAAGAGGTCATAACTTTTGAATCGTTCAACCGATCCTTAAAATTCTTTTTGCATTCGAAAGAGCACGGAAAAACAAAGAAAATGCGACTAGGTTCATCCCGATATTTCATTTTTTCGAGCCGATAGCGCAGATTGTATGTTACCTCTAAAATACAATTTTTCACTAAACTAAAAAATCGGTTATCTGTCGCAAAAAAATTGAAAAAAATTATACTATTCTCCTAAATGCATGGAAATCGATGTATTATCAAGCCTTGTTCGTTAGAAAGTCAAAGAGCAGCGAAAACAGTCGCTATTAGAGAGAAAACGATAGATATCGTAATTTTAGTGAACGTAAAGCAGGTGATTTTCGGTTAATTCGGTTTTTTGCGATTTTCTCAGCTCCTGTTGGAGATTTCGCAAATCCACGGCCGGATTCGTGATCAGCGCGACGAAATACATCAGATAACGTCCATCCCATGTGAGAAATTTCGAAAAAATTGTTTTTCGCGTATCCTGTGGGAGATAGAGCGAAAAGGAGCTTAAGACGGGATCCTCGATTTTCCCTGATTTTGGTAGTCTTAAAAAAGGTCATAACTTTTGAATCGTTCAACCGATCCTTAAAATTCTTTTTGCATTCGAAAGAGCACGGAAAAACAAAGAAAACGCGACTAGGTTCATCCCGATATTTCATTTTTTCGAGCCGATAGCGCAGATTGTATGTTACCTCTAAAATACAATTTTTCACTAAACTAAAAAATCGCTTATCTGTCGCAAAAAAATTGAAAAAAATTATACTATTTTCCTAAATGCATGGAAATCGATGTATTATCAAGCCTTGTTCGTTAGAAAGTCAAAGAGCAGCGGAAACAGTCGCTATTAGAGAGAAAACGATAGATATCGTAATTTTAGTGAACGTAAAGAAGGTGATTTTCGGTTAATTCGGTTTTTTGCGATTTTCTCAGCTCCTGTTGGAGATATCGCAAATCCACGGCCGGATTCGTTATCAGCGCGACGAAATACATCAGATAACGTCCATCCCATGTGAGAAATTTCGAAAAAATTGTTTTTCGCGTTTTTCTCGGCTCCTGCGGGAGATAGAGCGAAAAGGAGCTTAAGACGGGATCCTCGATTTTCTCTGATTTTGGTAGTCTTAAAAAAGGTCATAACTTTTGAATCGTTCAATCAATCCTTAAAATTCTTTTTGCATTCGAAAGAGCACGGAAAAACAAAGAAAATGCGACTAGGTTCATCCCGATATTTTATTTTTTCGAGCCGATAGCGCAGATTGTATGTTACCTCTAAAATACAATTTTTCACTAAACTAAAAAATCGGTTATCTGTCGCAAAAAAATTGAACAAAATTATACTATTCTCCTAAATGCATGGAAATCGATGTATTATCAAGCCTTGTTCGTTAGAAAGTCAAAGAGCAGCGAAAACAGTCGCTATTAGAGAGAAAACGATAGATATCGTAATTTTAGTGAACGTAAAGCAGGTGATTTTCGGTTAATTCGGTTTTTTGCGATTTTCTCAGCTCCTGTTGGAGATTTCGCAAATCCACGGCCGGATTCGTGATCAGCGCGACGAAATACATCAGATAACGTCCATCCCATGTGAGAAATTTCGAAAAAATTGTTTTTCGCGTATCCTGTGGGAGATAGAGCGAAAAGGAGCTTAAGACGGGATCCTCGATTTTCCCTGATTTTGGTAGTCTTAAAAAAGGTCATAACTTTTGAATCGTTCAACCGATCCTTAAAATTCTTTTTGCATTCGAAAGAGCACGGAAAAACAAAGAAAACGCGACTAGGTTCATCCCGATATTTCATTTTTTCGAGCCGATAGCGCAGATTGTATGTTACCTCTAAAATACAATTTTTCACTAAACTAAAAAATCGCTTATCTGTCGCAAAAAAATTGAAAAAAATTATACTATTTTCCTAAATGCATGGAAATCGATGTATTATCAAGCCTTGTTCGTTAGAAAGTCAAAGAGCAGCGGAAACAGTCGCTATTAGAGAGAAAACGATAGATATCGTAATTTTAGTGAACGTAAAGAAGGTGATTTTCGGTTAATTCGGTTTTTTGCGATTTTCTCAGCTCCTGTTGGAGATATCGCAAATCCACGGCCGGATTCGTTATCAGCGCGACGAAATACATCAGATAACGTCCATCCCATGTGAGAAATTTCGAAAAAATTGTTTTTCGCGTTTTTCTCGGCTCCTGCGGGAGATAGAGCGAAAAGGAGCTTAAGACGGGATCCTCGATTTTCTCTGATTTTGGTAGTCTTAAAAAAGGTCATAACTTTTGAATCGTTCAATCAATCCTTAAAATTCTTTATGCATTCGAAAGAGCATGGAAAAACAAAGAAAATGCGACTAGGTTCATCTTGATATTTCATTTTTTCGAGCCGATAGCGCAGATTGTATGTTACCTCTAAAATACAATTTTTCACTAAACTAAAAAATCGGTTATCTGTCGCAAAAAAATTGAAAAAAATTATACTCTTGTCCTAAATGCATGGAAATCGATGTATTATCAAGCCTCGTTCGTTAGAAAGTCAAAGAGCAGCGAAAACAGTCGCTATTAGAGAGAAAACGATAGATATCGTAATTTTAGTGAACGTAAAGCAGGTGATTTTCGGTTAATTCGGTTTTTTGCGATTTTCTCAGCTCCTGTTGGAGATTTCGCAAATCCACGGCCGGATTCGTGATCAGCGCGACGAAATACATCAGATAACGTCCATCCCATGTGAGAAATTTCGAAAAAATTGTTTTTCGCGTATCCTGTGGGAGATAGAGCGAAAAGGAGCTTAAGACGGGATCCTCGATTTTCCCTGATTTTGGTAGTCTTAAAAAAGGTCATAACTTTTGAATCGTTCAACCGATCCTTAAAATTCTTTTTGCATTCGAAAGAGCACGGAAAAACAAAGAAAACGCGACTAGGTTCATCCCGATATTTCATTTTTTCGAGCCGATAGCGCAGATTGTATGTTACCTCTAAAATACAATTTTTCACTAAACTAAAAAATCGCTTATCTGTCGCAAAAAAATTGAAAAAAATTATACTATTTTCCTAAATGCATGGAAATCGATGTATTATCAAGCCTTGTTCGTTAGAAAGTCAAAGAGCAGCGGAAACAGTCGCTATTAGAGAGAAAACGATAGATATCGTAATTTTAGTGAACGTAAAGAAGGTGATTTTCGGTTAATTCGGTTTTTTGCGATTTTCTCAGCTCCTGTTGGAGATATCGCAAATCCACGGCCGGATTCGTTATCAGCGCGACGAAATACATCAGATAACGTCCATCCCATGTGAGAAATTTCAAAAAAATTGTTTTTCGCGTTTTTCTCGGCTCCTGCGGGAGATAGAGCGAAAAGGAGCTTAAGACGGGATCCTCGATTTTCTCTGATTTTGGTAGTCTTAAAAAAGGTCATAACTTTTGAATCGTTCAATCAATCCTTAAAATTCTTTTTGCATTCGAAAGAGCACGGAAAAACAAAGAAAATGCGACTAGGTTCATCCCGATATTTCATTTTTTCGAGCCGATAGCGCAGATTGTATGTTACCTCTAAAATACAATTTTTCACTAAACTAAAAAATCGGTTATCTGTCGCAAAACATTGAAAAAAATTATACTATTGTCCTAAATGCATGGAAATCGATGTATTATCAAGCCTTGTTCGTTAGAAAGTCAAAGAGCAGCGGAAATAATCGCTATTAGAGAGAAAACGATAGATATCGTAATTTTAGTGAACGTAAAGAAGGTGATTTTCGGTTAATTCGGTTTTTTGCGATTTTCTCAGCTCCTGTTGGAGATATCGCAAATCCACGGCCGGAATCGTTATCAGCGCAACGAAATACATCAGATAACGTCCATCCTATGTGAGAAATTTCGAAAAAATTGTTTTTCGCGTTTTTCTCGGCTCCTGTGGGAGATAGAGCGAAAAGGAGCTTAAGACGGGATCCTCGATTTTCCCTGATTTTGGTAGTCTTAAAAAAGGTCATAACTCTTGAATCGTTCAACCGATCCTTAAAATTCTTTTTGCATTCGAAAGAGCACGGAAAAACAAAGAATATGCGACTAGGTTCATCCCGATATTTCATTTTTTCGAGCCGAAAGCGCAGATTGTATGTTACCTCTAAAATACAATTTTTCACTAAACTAAAAAATCGGTTATCTGTCGCAAAAAAATTGAAAAAAATTATACTATTCTCCTAAATGCATGGAAATCGATGTATTATCAAGCCTTGTTCGTTAGAAAGTCAAAGAGCAGCGGAAACAGTCGTTATTAGAGAGAAAACGATAGATATCGTAATTTTAGTGAACGTAAAGAAGGTGATTTTCGGTTAATTCGGTTTTTTGCGATTTTCTCAGCTCCTGTTGGAGATATTGCAAATCCACGGCCGGATTCGTGATCAGCGCGACGAAATACATCAGATAACGTCCATCCCATGTGAGAAATTTCGAAAAAATTGTTTTTCGCGTTTTTCTCGGCTCCTGTGGGAGATAGAGCGAAAAAGAGCTTAGACGGAATCCTCGATTTTCCCTGATTTTGGTAGTCTTAAAAGAGGTCATAACTTTTGAATCGTTCAACCGATCCTTAAAATTCTTTTTGCATTCGAAAGAGCACGGAAAAACAAAGAAAATGCGACTAGGTTCATCCCGATATTTCATTTTTTCGAGCCGATAGCGCAGATTGTATGTTACCTCTAAAATACAATTTTTCACTAAACTAAAAAATCGCTTATCTGTCGCAAAAAAATTGAAAAAAATTATACTATTTTCCTAAATGCATGGAAATCGATGTATTATCAAGCCTTGTTCGTTAGAAAGTCAAAGAGCAGCGGAAACAGTCGCTATTAGAGAGAAAACGATAGATATCGTAATTTTAGTGAACGTAAAGAAGGTGATTTTCGGTTAATTCGGTTTTTTGCGATTTTCTCAGCTCCTGTTGGAGATATCGCAAATCCACGGCCGGATTCGTTATCAGCGCGACGAAATACATCAGATAACGTCCATCCCATGTGAGAAATTTCGAAAAAATTGTTTTTCGCGTTTTTCTCGGCTCCTGCGGGAGATAGAGCGAAAAGGAGCTTAAGACGGGATCCTCGATTTTCTCTGATTTTGGTAGTCTTAAAAAAGGTCATAACTTTTGAATCGTTCAATCAATCCTTAAAATTCTTTTTGCATTCGAAAGAGCACGGAAAAACAAAGAAAATGCGACTAGGTTCATCCCGATATTTCATTTTTTCGAGCCGATAGCGCAGATTGTATGTTACCTCTAAAATACAATTTTTCACTAAACTAAAAAATCGGTTATCTGTCGCAAAACATTGAAAAAAATTATACTATTGTCCTAAATGCATGGAAATCGATGTATTATCAAGCCTTGTTCGTTAGAAAGTCAAAGAGCAGCGGAAATAATCGCTATTAAAGAGAAAACGATAGATATCGTAATTTCAGTGAACGTAAAGAAGGTGAGTTTCGGTTAATTCGGTTTTTTGCGATTTTCTCAGCTCTTGTTGGAGATATCGCAAATCCACGGCCGGATTCGTGATCAGCGCGACGAAATACATCAGATAACGTCTATCCCATGTGAAAAATTTCGAAAAAATTGTTTTTCGCGTTTTTCTCGGCTCCTGTGGGAGATAGAGCGAAAAGGAGCTTAAGACGGGATCCTCGATTTTCTCTGATTTTGGTAGTCTTAAAAAAGGTCATAATTTTTTAATCGTTCAACCGATCTTTAAAATTCTTTTTGCATTCGAAAGAGCACGGAAAAACAAAGAAAATGCGACTAGGTTCATCCCGATATTTCATTTTTTCGAGCCGATAGCGCAGATTGTATGTTACCTCTAAAATACAATTTTTCACTAAACTAAAAAATCGGTTATCTGTCGCAAAAAAATTGAAAAAAATTATACTATTCTCCTAAATGCATGGAAATCGATGTATTATCAAGTCTTGTTCGTTAGAAAGTCAAAGAGCAGCGAAAACAGTCGCTATTAGAGAGAAAACGATAGATATCGTAATTTTAGTGAACGTAAAGAAGGTGATTTTCGGTTAATTCGGTTTTTTGCGATTTTCTCAGCCCCTGTTGGAGATATCGCAAATCCACGGCCGGATTCGTGATCAGCGCGACGAAACACATCAGATAACGTCCATCCCATGTGAGAAATTTCGAAAAAATTGTTTTTCGCGTTTTTCTCGGCTCCTGTGGGAGATAGAGCGAAAAGGAGCTTAAGACGGGATCCTCGATTTTCTCTGATTTTGGTAGTCTTAAAAAAGGTCATAATTTTTTAATCGTTCAACCGATCTTTAAAATTCTTTTTGCATTCGAAAGAGCACGGAAAAACAAAGAAAATGCGACTAGGTTCATCCCGATATTTCATTTTTTCGAGCCGATAGCGCAGATTGTATGTTACCTCTAAAATACAATTTTTCACTAAACTAAAAAATCGGTTATCTGTCGCAAAAAAATTGAAAAAAATTATACTATTTTCCTAAATGCATGGAAATCGATGTATTATCAAGCCTTGTTCGTTAGAAAGTCAAAGAGCAGCGGAAACAGTCGCTATTAGAGAGAAAACGATAGATATCGTAATTTTAGTGAACGTAAAGAAGGTGATTTTCGGTTAATTCGGTTTTTTGCGATTTTCTCAGCTCCTGTTGGAGATATCGCAAATCCACGGCCGGATTCGTTATCAGCGCGACGAAATACATCAGATAACGTCCATCCCATGTGAGAAATTTCGAAAAAATTGTTTTTCGCGTTTTTCTCGGCTCCTGCGGGAGATAGAGCGAAAAGGAGCTTAAGACGGGATCCTCGATTTTCTCTGATTTTGGTAGTCTTAAAAAAGGTCATAACTTTTGAATCGTTCAATCAATCCTTAAAATTCTTTTTGCATTCGAAAGAGCACGGAAAAACAAAGAAAATGCGACTAGGTTCATCCCGATATTTCATTTTTTCGAGCCGATAGCGCAGATTGTATGTTACCTCTAAAATACAATTTTTCACTAAACTAAAAAATCGGTTATCTGTCGCAAAATATTGAAAAAAATTATACTATTGTCCTAAATGCATGGAAATCGATGTATTATCAAGCCTTGTTCGTTAGAAAGTCAAAGAGCAGCGGAAATAATCGCTATTAGAGAGAAAACGATAGATATCGTAATTTTAGTGAACGTAAAGAAAGTGCTTTTCGGTTAATTCGGTTTTTTGCGATTTTCTCAGCTCCTGTTGGAGATATCGCAAATCCACGGCCGGATTCGTGATCAGCGCGACGAAATACATCAGATAACGTCCATCCCATGTGAGAAATTTCGAAAAAATTGTTTTTCGCGTTTTTCTCGGCTCCTGTGGGAGATAGAGCGAAAAAGAGCTTAGACGGAATCCTCGATTTTCCCTGATTTTGGTAGTCTTAAAAGAGGTCATAACTTTTGAATCGTTCAACCGATCCTTAAAATTCTTTTTGCATTCGAAAGAGCACGGAAAAACAAAGAAAATGCGACTAGGTTCATCCCGATATTTCATTTTTTCGAGCCGATAGCGCAGATTGTATGTTACCTCTAAAATACAATTTTTCACTAAACTAAAAAATCGGTTATCTGTCGCAAAAAAATTGAAAAAAATTATACTATTCTCCTAAATGCATGGAAATCGATGTATTATCAAGCCTTGTTCGTTAGAAAGTCAAAGAGCAGCGAAAACAGTCGCTATTAGAGAGAAAACGATAGATATCGTAATTTTAGTGAACGTAAAGCAGGTGATTTTCGGTTAATTCGGTGTTTTGCGATTTTCTCAGCTCCTGTTGGAGATTTCGCAAATCCACGGCCGGATTCGTGATCAGCGCGACGAAATACATCAGATAACGTCCATCTCATGTGAGAAATTTCGAAAAAATTTTTTTTCGCGTATCCTGTGGGAGATAGAGCGAAAAGGAGCTTAAGACGGGATCCTCGATTTTCCCTGATTTTGGTAGTCTTAAAAAAGGTCATAACTTTTGAATCGTTCAACCGATCCTTAAAATTCTTTTTGCATTCGAAAGAGCACGGAAAAACAAAGAAAACGCGACTAGGTTCATCCCGATATTTCATTTTTTCGAGCCGATAGCGCAGATTGTATGTTACCTCTAAAATACAATTTTTCACTAAACTAAAAAATCGCTTATCTGTCGCAAAAAAATTGAAAAAAATTATACTATTTTCCTAAATGCATGGAAATCGATGTATTATCAAGCCTTGTTCGTTAGAAAGTCAAAGAGCAGCGGAAACAGTCGCTATTAGAGAGAAAACGATAGATATCGTAATTTTAGTGAACGTAAAGAAGGTGATTTTCGGTTAATTCGGTTTTTTGCGATTTTCTCAGCTCCTGTTGGAGATATCGCAAATCCACGGCCGGATTCGTTATCAGCGCGACGAAATACATCAGATAACGTCCATCCCATGTGAGAAATTTCGAAAAAATTGTTTTTCGCGTTTTTCTCGGCTCCTGCGGGAGATAGAGCGAAAAGGAGCTTAAGACGGGATCCTCGATTTTCTCTGATTTTGGTAGTCTTAAAAAAGGTCATAACTTTTGAATCGTTCAATCAATCCTTAAAATTCTTTTTGCATTCGAAAGAGCACGGAAAAACAAAGAAAATGCGACTAGGTTCATCCCGATATTTCATTTTTTCGAGCCGATAGCGCAGATTGTATGTTACCTCTAAAATACAATTTTTCACTAAACTAAAAAATCGGTTATCTGTCGCAAAACATTGAAAAAAATTATACTATTGTCCTAAATGCATGGAAATCGATGTATTATCAAGCCTTGTTCGTTAGAAAGTCAAAGAGCAGCGGAAATAATCGCTATTAAAGAGAAAACGATAGATATCGTAATTTCAGTGAACGTAAAGAAGGTGAGTTTCGGTTAATTCGGTTTTTTGCGATTTTCTCAGCTCTTGTTGGAGATATCGCAAATCCACGGCCGGATTCGTGATCAGCGCGACGAAATACATCAGATAACGTCCATCCCATGTGAAAAATTTCGAAAAAATTGTTTTTCGCGTTTTTCTCGGCTCCTGTGGGAGATAGAGCGAAAAGGAGCTTAAGACGGGATCCTCGATTTTCTCTGATTTTGGTAGTCTTAAAAAAGGTCATAATTTTTTAATCGTTCAACCGATCTTTAAAATTCTTTTTGCATTCGAAAGAGCACGGAAAAACAAAGAAAATGCGACTAGGTTCATCCCGATATTTCATTTTTTCGAGCCGATAGCGCAGATTGTATGTTACCTCTAAAATACAATTTTTCACTAAACTAAAAAATCGGTTATCTGTCGCAAAAAAATTGAAAAAAATTATACTATTCTCCTAAATGCATGGAAATCGATGTATTATCAAGTCTTGTTCGTTAGAAAGTCAAAGAGCAGCGAAAACAGTCGCTATTAGAGAGAAAACGATAGATATCGTAATTTTAGTGAACGTAAAGAAGGTGATTTTCGGTTAATTCGGTTTTTTGCGATTTTCTCAGCCCCTGTTGGAGATATCGCAAATCCACGGCCGGATTCGTGATCAGCGCGACGAAACACATCAGATAACGTCCATCCCATGTGAGAAATTTCGAAAAAATTGTTTTTCGCGTTTTTCTCGGCTCCTGTGGGAGATAGAGCGAAAAGGAGCTTAAGACGGGATCCTCGATTTTCTCTGATTTTGGTAGTCTTAAAAAAGGTCATAATTTTTTAATCGTTCAACCGATCTTTAAAATTCTTTTTGCATTCGAAAGAGCACGGAAAAACAAAGAAAATGCGACTAGGTTCATCCCGATATTTCATTTTTTCGAGCCGATAGCGCAGATTGTATGTTACCTCTAAAATACAATTTTTCACTAAACTAAAAAATCGGTTATCTGTCGCAAAAAAATTGAAAAAAATTATACTATTCTCCTAAATGCATGGAAATCGATGTATTATCAAGTCTTGTTCGTTAGAAAGTCAAAGAGCAGCGAAAACAGTCGCTATTAGAGAGAAAACGATAGATATCGTAATTTTAGTGAACGTAAAGAAGGTGATTTTCGGTTAATTCGGTTTTTTGCGATTTTCTCAGCCCCTGTTGGAGATATCGCAAATCCACGGCCGGATTCGTGATCAGCGCGACGAAACACATCAGATAACGTCCATCCCATGTGAGAAATTTCGAAAAAATTGTTTTTCGCGTTTTTCTCGGCTCCTGTGGGAGATAGAGCGAAAAGGAGCTTAAGACGGGATCCTCGATTTTCTCTGATTTTGGTAGTCTTAAAAAAGGTCATAATTTTTGAATCGTTCAACCGATCCTTAAAATTCTTTTTGCATTCGAAAGAGCACGGAAAAACAAAGAATATGCGACTAGGTTCATCCCGATATTTCATTTTTTCGAGCCGAAAGCGCAGATTGTATGTTACCTCTAAAATACAATTTTTCACTAAACTAAAAAATCGGTTATCTGTCGCAAAAAAATTGAAAAAAATTATACTATTCTCCTAAATGCATGGAAATCGATGTATTATCAAGCCTTGTTCGTTAGAAAGTCAAAGAGCAGCGGAAACAGTCGTTATTAGAGAGAAAACGATAGATATCGTAATTTTAGTGAACGTAAAGAAGGTGATTTTCGGTTAATTCGGTTTTTTGCGATTTTCTCAGCTCCTGTTGGAGATATCGCAAATCCACGGCCGGATTCGTGATCAGCGCGACGAAATACATCAGATAACGTCCATCCCATGTGAGAAATTTCGAAAAAATTGTTTTTCGCGTTTTTCTCGGCTCCTGTGGGAGATAGAGCGAAAAAGAGCTTAGACGGAATCCTCGATTTTCCCTGATTTTGGTAGTCTTAAAAGAGGTCATAACTTTTGAATCGTTCAACCGATCCTTAAAATTCTTTTTGCATTCGAAAGAGCACGGAAAAACAAAGAAAATGCGACTAGGTTCATCCCGATATTTCATTTTTTCGAGCCGATAGCGCAGATTGTATGTTACCTCTAAAATACAATTTTTCACTAAACTAAAAAATCGGTTATCTGTCGCAAAAAAATTGAAAAAAATTATACTATTCTCCTAAATGCATGGAAATCGATGTATTATCAAGCCTTGTTCGTTAGAAAGTCAAAGAGCAGCGAAAACAGTCGCTATTAGAGAGAAAACGATAGATATCGTAATTTTAGTGAACGTAAAGAAGGTGATTTTCGGTTAATTCGGTTTTTTGCGATTTTCTCAGCTCCTGTTGGAGATTTCGCAAATCCACGGCCGGATTCGTGATCAGCGCGACGAAATACATCAGATAACGTCCATCCCATGTGAGAAATTTCGAAAAAATTGTTTTTCGCGTATCCTGTGGGAGATAGAGCGAAAAGGAGCTTAAGACGGGATCCTCGATTTTCCCTGATTTTGGTAGTCTTAAAAAAGGTCATAACTTTTGAATCGTTCAACCGATCCTTAAAATTCTTTTTGCATTCGAAAGAGCACGGAAAAACAAAGAAAACGCGACTAGGTTCATCCCGATATTTCATTTTTTCGAGCCGATAGCGCAGATTGTATGTTACCTCTAAAATACAATTTTTCACTAAACTAAAAAATCGGTTATCTGTCGCAAAACATTGAAAAAAATTATACTATTTTCCTAAATGCATGGAAATCGATGTATTATCAAGCCTTGTTCGTTAGAAAGTCAAAGAGCAGCGGAAACAGTCGCTATTAGAGAGAAAACGATAGATATCGTAATTTTAGTGAACGTAAAGAAGGTGATTTTCGGTTAATTCGGTTTTTTGCGATTTTCTCAGCTCCTGTTGGAGATATCGCAAATCCACGGCCGGATTCGTTATCAGCGCAACGAAATACATCAGATAACGTCCATCCTATGTGAGAAATTTCGAAAAAATTGTTTTTCGCGTTTTTCTCGGCTCCTGTGGGAGATAGAGCGAAAAGGAGCTTAAGACGGGATCCTCGATTTTCCCTGATTTTGGTAGTCTTAAAAAAGGTCATAACTCTTGAATCGTTCAACCGATCCTTAAAATTCTTTTTGCATTCGAAAGAGCACGGAAAAACAAAGAAAATGCGACTAGGTTCATCCCGATATTTCATTTTTTCGAGCCGATAGCGCAGATTGTATGTTACCTCTAAAATACAATTTTTCACTAAACTAAAAAATCGGTTATCTGTCGCAAAACATTGAAAAAAATTATACTATTGTCCTAAATGCATGGAAATCGATGTATTATCAAGCCTTGTTCGTTAGAAAGTCAAAGAGCAGCGAAAACAGTCGCTATTAGAGAGAAAACGATAGATATCGTAATTTTAGTGAACGTAAAGAAGGTGATTTTCGGTTAATTCGGTTTTTTGCGATTTTCTCAGCCCCTGTTGGAGATATCGCAAATCCACGGCCGGATTCGTTATCAGCGCGACGAAATACATCAGATAACGTCCATCCCATGTGAGAAATTTCGAAAAAATTGTTTTTCGCGTTTTTCTCGGCTCCTGCGGGAGATAGAGCGAAAAGGAGCTTAAGACGGGATCCTCGATTTTCTCTGATTTTGGTAGTCTTAAAAGAGGTCATAACTTTTGAATCGTTCAACCGATCCTTAAAATTCTTTTTGCATTCGAAAGAGCACGGAAAAACAAAGAAAATGCGACTTGGTTCATCCCGATATTTCATTTTTTCGAGCCGATAGCGCACATTGTATGTTACCTCTAAAACACAATTTTTCACTAAACTAAAAAATCAATTATCTGTCGCAAAAAAATTGAAAAAAATTATACAATTGTCCTAAATGCATGGAAATCGATGTATTATCAAGCCTTGTTCGTTAGAAAGTCAAAGAGCAGCGGAAACAGTCGCTATTAGAGAGAGAAAACGATAGATATCGTAATTTTAGTGAACATAAAGAAGGTGGTTTTCGGTTAATTCGGTTTTTTGCGATTTTCTCAGCTCCTGTTGGAGATATCGCAAATCCACGGCCGGATTCGTTATCAGCGCGACGAAATACATCAGATAACGTCCATCCCATGTGAGAAATTTCGAAAAAATTGTTTTTCGCGTTTTTCTCGGCTCCTGTGGGAGATAGAGCGAAAAGGAGCTTAAGACGGGATCCTCGATTTTCTCTGATTTTGGTAGTCTTAAAAAAGGTCATAACTTTTGAATCGTTCAACCAATCCTTAAAATTCTTTTTGCATTCGAAAGAGCACGGAAAAACAAAGAAAATGCGACTAGGTTCATCCCGATATTTCATTTTTTCGAGCCGATAGCGCAGATTATATGTTACCTCTAAAATACAATTTTTCACTAAACTAAAAAATCGCTTATCTGTCGCAAAAAAATTGAAAAAAATTATACAATTGTCCTAAATGCATGGAAATCGATGTATTATCAAGCCTTGTTCGTTAGAAAGTCAAAGAGCAGCGGAAACAGTCGCTATTAGAAAGAAAACGATAGATATCGTAATTTTAGTGAACGTAAAGAAGGTGATTTTCGGTTAATTCGGTTTTTTGCGATTTTCTCAGCTCCTGTTGGAGATATCGCAAATCCACGGCCGGATTCGTGATCAGCGCGACGAAATACATCAGATAACGTCCATCCCATGTGAGAAATTTCGAAAAAATTGTTTTTCGCGTTTTTCTCGGCTCCTGCGGGAGATAGAGCGAAAAGGAGCTTAAGACGGGATCCTCGATTTTCTCTGATTTTGGTAGTCTTAAAAGAGGTCATAACTTTTGAATCGTTCAACCGATCCTTAAAATTCTTTTTGCATTCGAAAGAGCACGGAAAAACAAAGAAAATGCGACTTGGTTCATCCCGATATTTCATTTTTTCGAGCCGATAGCGCAGATTGTATGTTACCTCTAAAACACAATTTTTCACTAAACTAAAAAATCAATTATCTGTCGCAAAAAAATTGAAAAAAATTATACAATTGTCCTAAATGCATGGAAATCGATGTATTATCAAGCCTTGTTCGTTAGAAAGTCAAAGAGCAGCGGAAACAGTCGCTATTAGAGAGAGAAAACGATAGATATCGTAATTTTAGTGAACATAAAGAAGGTGGTTTTCGGTTAATTCGGTTTTTTGCGTTTTTCTCAGCTCCTGTTTAATAATGTATAAGAGAATTTTATGTATTCAAATGTTGTTGGAATATTATTTAAAAAGTCTTTGAGCAAGGATTGAGTTTATTACGTTTTTGCTGCAGTGGCGGCAATCGATACGTCGGTACGCAATGTGCAACGAGATAAAGGTTGTACTTAAATCATTAATAAATACGTTGCTGAATTTTTTACATGCTACGTATAACAAATTGAAGAGTATGTCTATAAGAACGGAAGTACAGTTACAGGTTATTTACACTGCAACCATAAATCCAAATTCTACAGAATTAGCATGTTTTCTTATGGTAAACGTTTCCTCTTTTTTCTGTTTATCTTATATTTCACGATTAGATGGATAGGTAAAGACCGCGTGCCGTGATTTCTGAAAATTTCAAGGATTAAGATTATATGAAAAAAAAACTGGCTCTACCGAATGTTTTAAATGAAAGTTGTGTAATTAAAACCAGCAATTAGTCCATTAGTATCGCACAGACTCCTGTGTACCGATACGTGCTAGCTAAATTTTAATAACTTCGTAAGTAAATGATTCTATTCAGTTTATTATTATTAATATTGCGTAGTTTTAAGTTCCTTAAGGGAGTTAGATCTTACTAAGGCATTTCAATGTACATTAAATATTAAATATTACATACCTGACAGGCCAGGGTAGGTCATAGAAGATGAAAAAAACGTAATTAACCTGTGTTAATTCACACCGCTCGTAACCGTCTCGGCGTGGTACTATGAAGAACAGAGTGGAAATATTCTTGTGACTTATCAAAGGTTTAATCTTAAAAATTAAAGCACAACGATAAATATAAAAGTTGGCGAGGTCAGCATTCGCCCAAAGAATTTTCATACTTTAATAAAAATTGAAAAAATTATAAAAACAACTACATATTTAACGATTAATGAGGATTCTATTGCTTAAAAAATGTAGAGCTCACGTTGGAACCAACAGTGAAATCGACACATTTACGTGCTGCGATCGTTCGCTCGTTAACTTCCCCCGCACACCGCACACTACACATTATCCATATCAATCAGCTATACAACCATAGTATACCGACATAACCGTCCCTCGGATACACTTCTTAAAAAAGAGAAACTACGATTTTGTGATGACAATATTATTAAAACCTCAGAATCGCATCGAACTCGTATAACAGCCTTTATTTGATCGGTATACGATATAGTGTATACATATATTATAATCATTTATTCATAATCGATATATGCGACACGCGTATACATATATTTCATGGTTAATATAATACGCAGCGAGAAAAAAAGAAAAATCATCATTTACTCCATGTGTGTATTTATCATTTAATGCATTTCTATAATAATTACGTCTCAGTTTAAATATAATTCAACAGATTCGAGCAAAAGTTGTCGATATCTCTTTTATTTGCAAGTACTTTTTCAAAAATCCTCTTCTTACCATTTATATCTTTGCAATTAATTAAATTTTTTATTCTTAATCTTTCAATTTCGTCAATTATTCTCAGAGTCAAATCTACTTTCCTGTTGCTATTAAGGCTCTACACGTATAGAATACGACCAGCGTGATAATTTTTGTTTCTCTCTCTCTTTCTCTCTCTCTCTCTCTCTCTCTCCCTCTCTCTCTTATATCAATAAAAAAAATTTTCTGGATTTTATTTACTCGTCTTTTTAAATCGACATCGATATCACCTCCCATCAGCGCTCGAATCCAACTGTTATTTCTTATCTCTCGCATATACCAATGCAAATAAATAATTTTCAGCAGGGATATAGATAAAACACTTAACGATCTATATTCGTTTTAATTAAAATTACTTGATGAGACATACTGTGAGTCTGATAAATTTTTGTATAGTTGATATTCTTTATCTTCTTAACATTTTTTTCATTCTCAAACGACGCTAACACGCGTTTGCACGACGTTAAATATGTACATCACGATATTCCTCTATGTTTATCTGTTTTTTTTTCTTTGTTTCTTCGGTTTCTTTTTATTCACGTTTTACATTATAATATGCACTTGGAAGACAGAGGTTTATATCATATAATATTTATAATTTAATGCGTATATAGGTTTTTTCTTCTCCTTCTTCTTCTCATATTAATAATAATATCAGAATAGTAATAATGTGTATATACATGTACACGTAAGATACGCGACATATGCGATCACACATCAAACACGCACTTAATATCTACAACGATTTAACTTCTTATTTTTCTCCTTATCGTCGTAAAATCAATATCTCGCATTTCTCTAACGACGCTGATGCGTTTACGTGATACTCGAGAAGTTAAAATATCTTGTGGCTCGAAAAATATCTTTGGCCAGAAAAGATGTTGCATCGATTCGGGATAAGTTGGTAGACATTATTTATGATACAATATAATAAATATATTAGATTCGTTAATGATATAGAGCCCGTGAAAGAAGAAAATGGCCTATAATTAGCCTACTAGCTTCGTTTGATTATGTTTTTTTTATTTTCCCCTTTTTTGGTATTTCGATACGTTACTTTTTAATGACGCCCAGAATTTATTATCGTGTGATCATTGAAGAAATAAAAATTCATTGTATCTTAGTATCCGTCCGTGGCCGTTGCAGTCGATTGAGACGGTTTGTTGCTTTTTTTCCTCGTTTTTCATTCTCTAGAGATTATAAGTTGAGTTACCCGTCGAATAGAAATTAAATAAAATTAATTTTACCCTTACTAAAATAAATACATGAATAAATAAATAAATAAACAACATTAAACAACACTGGAGCTTTGAATCATCGCTGTTAATGTCTCTTTATCATTCATGGAATTTAACCAGTTTTCATCGTATCGTTTATGTGACAATTGTAGGCGATGTGGTATTTTTAAAATTTTATTTCTTTTATTATATATTTTGTTTTTTTTTTTTAGCATGAGAAGTGCTGATGATTCGATAATGGACATGTGGCATAACTTAATTCTGTATGTACAATAGTGACTGAATTGAAATGCAACTATTTTATCGATAAGCTATGCTAATTAATCGGTAATTAAACCAACGATATGCAATCAATTGAAACGTTCAGTAACGATTCATCTGTGCTTCATTGGTATTTATGATTTAAAAAATTTCTTCGGGTATATCCGCTTCGGATATACTCGAACACACAGAAAAACTGTTAATTTTCCAACAATAAATAATGCGTGACGCGTTGGAAGATAACGATTGGAGGAAAATAAAAAAATAATAACGCGACTTTATGTACATTGTGACGTGAGTTCGGTATGTAACTTTACAACGAAGCGGAGGTCGATCAGAGCCAACGTCACGCAAGCTGCATTCGGCCTTTTTCCCTACACGATGGTTCTAACTACGCTCAACGAATTTTTCTCTATTTCCAGGAAAGAACTTCATCAGCTGCCTAAAGGGCTTCCACTTCGATTATCAAAGGAATTACAATCGTCGTAACTATACAATCACACAACCAACATAATTTATTGTATGTAATTTACCGTGCTTCCGCCATAAATGACGCTAAAATTCAACGAAACACACGTTCACTCCAATCTATAACTCTTCGATTTAAATTATTTTCACGCGCACAACGTAATAGCGATAGCAATTGATTTATGACGTAATTAACGCGGGGGTTCGAACGACCCGCGATGCCGAAAAGCCTATCGTTACAACCATAGGAGCTTGCGAATTCGTGATTAAATTATTCAAACTGGTTTTATTATTTTTAATCCTCGACCCATCAGTTAGGAAGTGAACAAAGTAATAAGATTACACTATATTCGATAAACAAAGAGCTTTTCACCTTAAGGAGATGCTCAAGATTATCTCTGTCGTATTGACGCGACCCCTATGGCGTTGCCCATCTTGCACTGGTGTGATTTTCATCGGTTTATTGAGTCTCACCTTTAAAAAAATACAATGGAAGCATGGTAGAAGATGAGCAGGAAATTTTGTACAAAACGATGAAAACCGTCGCCTTTTTGTCGTATTTTAGGCTCACATTATATTCTTTCGAAATCATTTCACCAAAGTGGATGTCCCAATCATTGATAATATAAAATTAAATACCGCAAGTGCTCCTTAAAAAAATGTAACTTTTAAATAAAAATGTATTAAACAGTTCATGTTGTACGAAAAATACAATCTACGGTGTATCACATCTTCTTCAAATATTGTAAATTGTTACCGCGATTCAATCTACTCAGAGACGAATTGATATTTCCGAAAAAAGGAAATTTGGTTCCACTGCAAAGTTAAATAGACATATTGAAACTGAATTTTCTTTTGTCTAAAATATTAATCGCCTCCGAGTAAATTGGATTATAGTTTTCGTTACTGATTACAGTTTCTGAAGCTGTTTCATCACCTTGACGGATTGTTTGATTTTTAACTTATCGTAGAATATGCTATAAAATGAAGAACTATTTTTTTTTCATATTTGAAAAAATAAATATAAATATATTGCAAACGTGTGAAAGTAAAAGTTAATTTTTAAATCATTAAGTCGTATTGGTAAGTCGTAAACTTGTTGAGTTATGATGCAAATTTTATCTGTTCTCTGACTAGAAAAACCACAAAACTTATTCTGTTCTCCGATATTCGTTCAGCAAATAATTTTTTTTTATACAACATTTTTGATATGTCATCTCCTTTGTAACGTTAATTATCGCGTAAACGTCGATTAAATGCTCATCATCTTCGACAAATATTTGTCCCCGTAAAGTGAAATAACATTTAAAATTAGATTAAACGCTGAATTTATCAGTGACTGGGACAGATAAACGTGATAAATATTTTCCAGGTGTTCTATTGAACGCGATATCGAAAGTTTGACTCTCGAATAACTCGGTTAAATTTCATTGATCACGAATTAAAAATTGATCGTCATTTTAATCGTAATCCGTGCGCTTTCATTTGCATAACCGATACAGGAGCTTATCGAGTGAATCATGAAAAAAAGGTAATCTCGTTGACTAACAAGACGCGCCTATTGAGTAATCGTACGAAAATTCTTTGGCACGTCGAATCATCGAAAGGACAATCGATTAGGTGTTTTGCGTAATCCAATCGAGGGCTCGACGACCTACATGGCTTTTAACGTTTCGTCATTTCAGCTACTCGTGATCCTGATCCTATCAAAGTTCGCGCGAGTCATCGTTGTCCTCGTAATTTTTACTCCATCGTGTCGTATTTGACTTTCTTGACTTTGAAGTATCGGTAACCGGCATAGCCGGTGATGGTGAGGAGCACAGCGGCGGCGAGGGTCGAACCAACTGCCACAGGCGCTGTCTCATCTCTTCCCGCTTGGGCGTTCAACAGTTTACACGAGAAATCCGCGGCGAAATCATTGCTCTTGAACTTGAAAGGCTGAAGCTTCATGTCCCTTGAAGAAAAAATGAAATAACATTAAGTAAACGATGTTAAGAGTTACAGAAATTCGTGGAATAGTAGAATCACCACGAGTGGAACTGCGACGAACCCTTCGGTACTTCGGACAACCCAAATTAGGCTGTACCGGAAGTATATGGTACTTCATTGACAGTTGAAGCACTATACCGAAGTACTTATGACTCGAATAAGTTCAACGTGCACAGTACTTTTCTTATAATTGAAAGATGTGTTTTGTGTAATTAGAGGAACAGAGGTAATTAGAGGTAACTAGAGGATTTAGAAATTATATTGCTCATCAGATTAATATTCTATATCCTAGCAGGAAAACAACTGGGAGGAACCATTGTTCTTACGGTTATTTTGACGATCGAGAAATGTTTGAAAACGAGAGATTGCACTCGTAGTTGCAGAATGGTTGTTACTTTTCTATAAGATGATCGGTAGCTAAATTTGCTAGGGTAATCGACTGTCATTTTTCTAAATATATTCTGCTGGTGAGACTGAAGCTGCAGCTTGGTACTCAGCAATTATAGTTCCGTTAGATTCAAAAAAGTGCCCAGACAGATATGCAACGGCACGGGAACTACACGGTGGCGACACGGAGCAGCCCGGCGTGACGGTACAATGGACGTACAGTCACGTACCTCCGCACATGACTATATCCGTACCGTTACAACGTTCTGACTGCACGGCATGCCGATACTGTATCCGCACGGCTGTAGCATATTGCGTGACAACATTTTGACGGCACGGCGTATCAACTGTCACAGCACGCTTTTCTTACTGGGTGAAATTCTTAAATTTTACTTCCGCATAGAGCATACTGTTTCGTAAAGGTCGTAAAATGTCATTTCTAGTTGGTGTGTACGCATGCGTTTGATAGACTTATATCTGTTAAAGACACTAGACGAATGCACGCGTTACACGTGGGCTTTTCATATGCTTTTCTTCTATATTATTATTTTATTAAGATAAATGTACCAGCTGCACACCTACAGGACGCGACGATTGGGATGTAGGCAGCCACTGCTGGTACCTTCTATAGTCTCTACTTTGTATTGCGTGGTGTTGTGTTATGTTGTTAGGTTAGATTACTCATGTACAATCCGAAGTGAGCGTATAATAAACTCCGAGCACGGCATCGAAGGCCAATCAAAACGATGAGTTAGCGGGTTCATTTGTATATCGCACTTCGAGATTTATAAGGGTTTTCTAAGATTCAAGTTGACTGCACACCTTATTATCATATAAAAAGTGTTCCGGAAATATGGATGTTCTTACGTTTTTCTTACGTTGTCAACAATTAGCAAAATATGACGGCATACGTTTTTGAGCCCTCAGTCGACTTAACAATGTTATTCTTCATTTTTACAAAAATTGTTCAAGGTGAATTACTAATATAAATTTACCTGAGAAATACCGTAGCGAAATTCTTGGTGTCGGTCAAAGTAACGTTGACTTCCTCGTCGCACGAGTACGACTTTCCTACAGGCGTTGGGAACAGCATCGAACTGTGTTTTGAGGCGGTACTTAATCTCACCGTTTTATCTGGAAAACCAATACGACGATGAATTTAATTTAAGTCTGAAAATCAAATCAAGCCAGGCAAATATTGGCGTTCGAACTTACTGGGTTGATCTATATGCTCGAATTTCTGGTCGCTCGAATTGTAGGTCAACTCGATTTTATCGACGTACCATCGCTCACCTCCCAGAGTCTGAATATTATTTTTCAAAACAATTATAAATTAGTTGTAAAATAAAATTGCTGAACATATTTTAACCTTAACTAGAATAGTAAAAGTACCTTGGAAAAGCTCCAGGATAAAACGAAAGCCTTCCACTTCAGGGACATTGTAACTGAATTCTCGCTGTCGCAATTTCCTGTAACCGTCGCATCGTCGGGTACGTAAATGTTTGCATACTAAAATAAATAAACAATCAGTTTTAATTAATTTTTTTTTGCAATTGGACAATCATGTTCAACGCACATTTGTCAATAATATTATTTCCAGACAGTGAATTCTACGGTAACGAAATTATTGATTTTATTTGTTTATTAATTTAATTACCCGATCCTCGCCAAGTTTATTTCGATATTTCACAGTTATAAGCGCGTCGACCTGAAGTAAGATGCAAGCTTGTCCGTTCATACTATTGAGACGATAGAGAGGTTGCTCGGCCGATACTGGTCGCTGGACCGACGTCGTTGTCGTCGTCATCAGTGTTGTCGTTCCTTCCGTCGTTGTCGTCATCCTTACTTTCGAGTTCATCACCTGCATGGATAATTATAATTATTTATTTATTTATTTATTTATTTGCGTTTAAATGCGCATTGTCATCTTTTCAGCTCGCCTCGTTCGTCTTGTACAACATTTGGATAATATAGTAGACGCTATAAAAAGTACCTCTGATTATTTCCCTGTTTTTTGAAAGCCCAGAATACTTTGAAAATACAGCTTAATCTCCTGTGTCTACACTTTAGTGGCTGATTCGAAATTTCGATATCGCATTTTTCGAAAATTAATAATGGAGCTTGCCCCCTTGGTCACATTTGTGTCATACAACTTTTGGATAATGCAGTAAACGCTATAAGAAGTACCTCTGATAATTTTCCTGTTTTTTGAAAGCCCAGAATACTTTGAAAATACAGCTTAATCTCCTGTGTGTACACTTTAGTAGCTGATTCGAAATTTCGATATCACATTTTTCGAAAATTAATAATGGAGCTTGCCCCTTTCGTCACATTCGTGTCATACAACTTTTGGATAATGTAGTAAACGCTATAAGAAGCACCTCTGATAATTTTCCTGTTTTTCGAAAGCCCAGAATAATTTGAAAATACAGCTTAATCTCCTGTGTGTACATTTTAGTGGCTGATTCGAAATTTCGATATCGCATTTTTCGAAAATTAATAATGGAGCTTGCCCCCTTGGTCACATTTGTGTCATACAACTTTTGGATAATGTAATAAACGCTATAAGAAGTACTTCTGATAATTTTCCTGTTTTTCGAAAGCCCAGAATACTTTGAAAATACAGCTTAACCTCCTGTGTGTACACTTTAGTGGCTGATTCAAAATTTCGATATTACATTTTTCCAAAATTAATAATGGAGCTTGCCCCCTTCGTCACATTCGTGTCATACAACTTTTGGATAATGTAATAAACGCTATAAGAAGTACTTCTGATAATTTTCCTGTTTTTCGAAAGCCCAGAATACTTTGAAAATACAGCTTAACCTCCTGTGTGTACACTTTAGTGGCTGATTCGAAATTTCGATATTACATTTTTCCAAAATTAATAATGGAACTTGCCTCCTTCGTCACATTCGTCTCATACAACTTTTGGATAGTGTAGTAGACGCTATGAAAAGTACCTCTGATTTTTTTTCTATTTTTTTAAATCTTAGAAAAATTCGAAAACCTGGCTTGGTCATTAACAACCCAGTCTATTGATGGAACGTGAGCATATGGACGCGGAGTGTTAAAAGTTTAATAGTCGTTGGTTATCCAGATCGACCTAAGGACGTAAAATAAAGTTCGTAAGTAAACGAGAAGCTTCTCGTTAGGTGCTCATGAATGATTATTCCTCTTTGCCGCGGTAATTCATCGCTGCACGCAGAAACCAGCAGCAACAATGCACCACTAGGGTAGCGCGCATAAACGTACGCACACATAGACGCATGTACCGAAAGACACAAGTGTATTGGTGCCCTTGCAAGGAAGTCAGCAACAGGCTACTCATATAACGGAGGCCGGCTGTGTCATTAAAAGAAAATAATAATAATACCGACAGGAACGACTCAAGCCGTGCTGGAGACTGCTTGAGCACACTAGATTTCCTACCGAGATAATTCATTTTCCTATTTCCTCATTGCACTCGTTTCACGATCTTTTTCAATCTTAAGCATTTGTATTGGATCTGGGAAAAAGTTCGTGGCGTTTTTTAGTAAAATTCAACTGGTTTTCTTATAGTGTGAAAATCAATTTATTTAAACCAAATATACTCCATTATTATCGACAATGTTTTACCATTTTTCGGGTAGAGCCATGATGTCATCGGTGAAGAACTTCTGTGGTTTCTGGTTGAAAAACTGAATCAAGTGGTTTTCACAAGCTTCTTTTGAAAGCAGCTTAATTCCATTGAGAGAGTTCTGCAGAGATCGGAATAAGTGATAGTCAGAGGGTGCTATGTCTGGACAATACGGTGGATGCATCAAAACTTCTCAACCAAGCTCTCGCAATTTTTGACGGGTCATCAAAGAAGTGTGGGGTCGGGTGTTGTCATGATGGAAGACAACACCTTTCCTATTAATCAATTCGGGCCATTTTCTTTTAATTGCCTGGCGTAATCTCTCTAGTTGTCTCTAGATTCCTCTCCAATCCCACCACACACACAGCATCGCCTTATCGTCGTCAATCCTGGCTTCACGAACGCTTGTGCCGGCTCACCATCGCTTGTCCACCATCGTTAACGCTCCCGATTGTCGTACGTGATCCATTTTCATCACCGGTTATGACACGTTACAGAAATAGCTCGATTTCATTGCCTTTCAGCAGCGCATCACTGATGTTAATTCGGTCTATCATGTTTTTCGCGCTCAACTCAGGAGGAATCCATACATCGAGCTTCTTTTTGTAGCCAGCTTTGGGTAAACGGTTCAAAACAGTTTTGTGGTCAATGCCTAGCTCCATACCAATATCGACACTGCTGATATGCTTATCTTGCTGGAATTTTATCAGCTTTTTTCAGTGATTGGACGACCAGAGCGTAACTCATCTTTCACATCAAAATTACCAGAACGAAAGCGAGCGAACCATTTCCGCGCAGCAGATTTTGATAAAGTACCTTCACCGTACACAGCACAAATTTTTTCACAAGCCTGCGCAGCGTTCTTCCCTTTGTCGTAATAATATTGCAAAATATTGCGCAATTTTTCATTACTTTCTCCATTTTCAAACGCAAAAAATATTCCAACCACTGCACCAATTTCGATGTTTATACACTCAAAGTAACGCTCGAAGTGTCACCTTTCCAACGAGCGTTTAGTGGTGTCGCTGCGATCTGTGTTTCCTGACTTATTTGCAATTGATGCCATCTATCGGGAAAAATGCCACGAACTTTATCCCAAACCCAATATATTATACATATAGGAAATAAAGAGAAATGTACAACGGTGGACATACACAGCAGCATGATAGGAATAAATGATTCTGCAGCAAGAAATTAATTTAAAAAATTTGTTAAATCACAAAACAAAATAATGATGAAAGAGAATGTTGAGATATTTTGAAATAATTCGATCTCTATAGCTTTGAATATTTTTACGAATAAAGACTATTAAAATGTCAACTTTTTTTGTAAGCTGGAGCAGTTTTTTAAATAAAATTAATTATTAACATTAATTATTAATATAATGAAGTTTTTACGTAGAACGTAAAATGCAACTCAGATTATCAACTGTCTCTGTATTCTGTCTGCAACTTGTTGTTGCAACTGCAACAACTCGTTATCACAAATCTTACGACAATCTATCGAGGCTACAATATTTTTAAGTATCACTAGCAGGAATTCACACGCCACACACGCTGTCTTGTCGCGTCTCTTCCCTTTTTTATATTATTATTTTATTATATATTCTTTGCTGTGTATTGCGTGACGTTGGTTGATTAGATCAACCATATACGATCGGAAGTGTGCGCATAATAAACTCCGAGCACGACATAGCAAGCCAATCAAAACGAGGAGTACGGAATGGCAAGAATGGAATTACAGTTGAACTCCAGGACCTATGCGTTTTTGGCAAACCCACTTATTCGACCGACTTCATATTCACCTAATCGACGGGACGCATGGGCAGAGCGCTCGGAATGAAAAGAGGCGCCTCCTGATTCTCGATGATTAAATAAAAAAGTAAACCCGGTTCCACACATATGGACCCCACAGTATGGCCCAGTGCCACAACATGGTACCGGATTTACTTTTCAAATGTCATAGGCGGGGTCCGACTATATACATAAGCAATACATAGACCGGTATTCCGGTATTCATGAGAAATCTACCTGTTTCGAGAATATTCATGAGAAATCTACTACAAATCCAGAATAAATTTACCGGTGACCTGGCGAATGAACTACAATTCTGTTTTAAGTTAACCATAGATCCTAGGATCGTGCCAGTGGGTTTACTTTATTGGTTGATCAACCGTCGACATTTTTTTTAACTTGGGTATTCGCAAAACTGAATTTTCTCTTCTGAGTAACAAAATACGAATCCTCTTCAATTTTTTCTCAGGACAAAGGTAAACCCTAATGTGATAACTGAGGCGTAATACTAGTATACCCCGTTATACCTCGAAACAAAACAGAAAATGGGAGATTCCAAACTGTTGTTTACGAGTAGAATAACAAAAAACAAGGATGCGAAGCGAAACTTTCCATATTGCTTCCTCATTATTTATTATTTTTCACAAATTCACATCTCACGAGGAAGTACGTTGATGACATCGTGACTATTCCCAATTTTTAAGTTTCCACAATTTATTGTCGCCAAAAACTGTGTTTGCCAAAAACCTTTTATGGAAAAGAAGAAATTTAATGTGATAACTGAGACAATGAGACATAATTTGAACAAAAAGAAAAATAGTATCATCATAGTATGATAGATTCCAAACTGTTATCTACGAGTAAAATAACAAAAAAAAAACAAAGATAAGATGCAAAACTTTCCAAATCGCTTCCTTATTATTTTTTATTTTTCACAAATCCACATTCGTCTAACGAGGAACTACGTTGATGGAATCGTGACTTTTCCCTGTTTTTCAGTTTCCGCAATTCATTATCGTCAAAAGATGTGTTTGCCAAAAGCTTTTTACGAAAAAGAAGAAATGTAATATATTTACTGGGAAGATGAGACGTAAGTTATACCTCGAAAAAAAAAAAAAAAAAATAGAAGATACCTGGCAGTTGTCGACGAGTAAAATTAAAAAAAAAACAACGATGGGATGTCAAACTTTCCACATCGCTTCGTTATTATTTTTCATTTTTCACAAATCCACATCTAACGAAGAAGTACGTGAATGAAATCGTAACTTTTCCCAATTTCCGCAATTTTTTGTCGCCGAAAGCTGTTTTTGCTTATGTTTTTCTGTATGTTCTTTCAAATTAACGGCAAAACATAGCTTTTCACAAAAAAGTAGAAATTTTCTTCGAAAATACGTGAAAAAAAAAAAAACGTTTTGTATAATTTCGATATCTCCCTCCCGTCGTACGATTCTTCAACTTGACGACAAGTTACACACTTTAATAACTTGAAGATTCATGATAGTAACAATTATGCATAATAAATACACATAATATTATAAAATCACAACAAATTTTGATAAAAATCATATCAAAGAAAAATCGTGCGAGATAAAAAATTTGCGTCGTTCAGCTGATCACCGCTAAACGCATAACTCCCATCTTTTTTCTTTGCGAGCAGTAAGGAGTAAGGAGTACATTGCTGTTATACCTGAAGACACAATTTTAGTTCGATTTATAGACATTCTTGAAATATAGAAAGTCGGTATTTTTTCAAAAGTCTACACACACGGATTTTTTTTCTAGTCGCCTCACCAATTTTTAGTTCCCTCGCATGAAAACCTCGACAGTTTTCATTTCATGAATAAAATAAAGCTTCTTCCATGAAGAAGCAAAAACGAAAAATAACCAAAAGATTCCTAACGATTATTATACCAACAACACTTAAACGGTCGGGGGATCGATCGTAAAAAGTGCGAGCTGGAAAACTGTGTGCACATGCATTAAATTTTTTCTCATTTCTTCTTGCATACTGTGCGTACATTATTGTATAGTACATACAACAAGAACGTATAGCGCGTACTTTGCTTTCCCGGTGCGTCCAGGGATTAAATAACGGTTGGATAACGGAAGCAGCGTCTAGTTACACAGAGCATGTATACTGACTCAGTATATATACATAGGAGCGAGATATGAGCCATGAGGTAGAATACTTGGTGTATTTGCTGGTGTTCTGACGTAGGTGTGGCCATACCACCCCCGCAGGGGTCGCATAAATTCGTGCACCACGTAACGCTCTCGAGTACGCGTAACGGTAAATAAAAAAAGAGAAGATGATGAGGTGAGCGCGCGCGATAGGGGTAGGTATGTGCGGTTTTTTTCCGCGAGGGTGTAAGTATATTGGTACGACGCGTTTTACGTTCACGCACACCCACGTTACGATGAAATGTCGGTCACGTACCCGGAATCCATTGGAATGATTGCATGCGTCTTACTATAACATTAAATGAACACGCTTTCCTTACATTTACGAGAGAAGAAAAAAAATTAGTCAATTCATTTTTTGTCCCGATAGTACGAGGAATACATTTTGTTTTTTCTATTCGTTGGGATGATAATGGGAATAAAACTCACCACTGGCAATTTGGTCGTCGTGGTAGCGATCATGGAAACGATTGATCTCTTGGCTGGAATCGTTCTGGCACGTTGTTGCTCCTCGATCTGCCACGGTGTTGGTGTTGGGGTGGGGGTTGGTATGCTGAAGGCCGTGCTCAGAAGACATACTACACGTCGATGTAACAGGCCAAGGTGTTTTCTTGATTAGGTTTCATATAACCACGAACTCATTATCCATGATGAATTGTACTTTCATTCGCAACCGAATTAGGCATTCGATCAAATTTCTTTCAACACTCGTTCAATAATTATTTTTAAAAAAAACAAGATAAATTATATAAAATAAAGGATTAACATGTAAATTTAAATAATAAAAATGATATTTTACTCTTAAATAAAACATGAAGAAAGGAAGTCTGCATTGTGGAAATGAAATTCCATTAAAATAAATTTGATAGATAAATTAATATATTAAGCCACTGCAGATATCATTGTTCGACAAAATGATGTGCTAAAGGGGGTAACTCTGTTATATTAAGGGTTGCAAGTAGCTTCAAGGACCTTTAACGAAACTACAAAAATACGAGTATGTGAAATATAGTTTCACCGTGACTACCTGAGCGAATTAAATATAAAAAGATGCCAAAGAAAAATGTAATAAAAAATGTAACTCAACTAAATAACATACGAATGAAATAATAAAATGGAATTTGAGTACCAACCGTAAAAAATGTTGGTAAAATAAATTGATAAAACATTTAGAAAAAATGGTAACGAAGAAAAAAATAACAAAACACATAACCCGACGGTTTGTCACTGTAGCAGAGGTTTTCAAGGATTCCATAGGGAAACCATAGAAATGCGTGGTTCGAAAATATTAATGAATTATCAGTAATGTTGGCTTACAGAGAAAGAAGAATTCCCTGGACGTGGAGTAGAGTGCCATGGTGCCGTGAAGGTTGAACTCTTTTAACGTTATTTTATTGTTTTTTCGTGGGGAAGGGGGGAGGCCTTTTGTTTCCTGGGTTTGAAGTGAAAAGGTGAAAAGGTGATGGCCGCCTGTGCAGGAGCGCTCTGGCCACTGGTCACTCACGATGGTCGCGTCTCGAGTATCGCGGTGGTTATGAGGGTGAGTCGGAGACGCGAGTGGTGGTTCGTCGGCGATCAATAGCTCGAGCTTTTCAGCATGCGCTACTCGAGATGCCGGCGCGACGTCGTGCTTCCACTCGACGGTGAGGGGTGGGGGCGAGGGGATGAAGTGACGTTGTATAAGAGTCGCGAAGGGGGAATTCGACACATAGAGCGTCGTTCTAGGCCGTTCTTTCTCTTTCTCTTACTTCTCTTTCTATTTCTCTCACTCTCTCCAAGGCCCGCGCACAGGACGACCCTACGATAGAATTTCATTCACCAATTCGTCCGAGGAAACTACGCTTATCGCGATGTAATTGTAATGTTACCTTTCTAGGAAAGCCTCTGATGGTTAATTGATTATATATAGTTCGATGCTTATTATCGCAAGAAGTGAGCAAAAAAATGTTGCGTAATTATTTGGGAATTTATAACTTTTAAAAATTTCTAACGACATTGCGTCAATGTTGATATATCTATACATAGGAGTTTTTAAATTTATTTTTCATTGAAAATTTGAGTTTGGTACATAATTAAAACTGTCGGTAAAAATACTCATATATGGACCAGAATATATCATAAATATTTTTGAACAATTGTAAAATTAGAACATTTGGTACAGCCATATACGCCACCTATTCGACCGACTCGGGATCGGACCGGTTCACTTATTCAACGTGGATGGGGGCACCATTTTTCATCCGTTGCGCATTATGTTCGCTCTGCGCAAGTGTCAAAGAAGGAAATACTCTTTAAGCTATGTGGACCATGTGTGGGTGCGAGAGAGACAGAATTAATCTTGCGATCCAGAATTTCTCTGCCTCTGTTGGTCCGTCGGATAAAAGACACCAACTCCTGTTTGTAGAATTATCAAGCGGAGAGCAACGATCTCGGCTTTCATCCGACAGATCAACCGTGGAAAAGAAATTCAGATTACAATTTTTGGTACCGACCGAGTATTACCACATCACCTTAAAGTAATGTGCTATACTAACTGAACCACTATGAATTTGAGATAGCCAAACGCGGAAGTACGAGAGAGACTAACCGAAATATGTAGCACATCACGTTAAAGTTGCTATACCGAGCTTTCTTATATCTCAATTGTTGTGTTTTTCGATAAAGATCTTATATGGTGTAGTCAGTCATTATTCTTTTAGCTTTTTAAAATGCATGATGCTGAGACACTTTTATGTCCATGATTTATGGTTTATAGCAAATTGATAATATCTCTCAGTATGAGATAACATCACATCGCATAGTTGATAAAAGATTTATGAATTAGAAACGGCGCCATATAAATCGACCTGCGCCACCAGCCGGTGATTTTAAACATTCAGTTCGTCGTCTCATTTGCAGGGAGACTATCTAGTCTCCATGGTCATTATAGTCATTCTAGTCTCCATGGTCATTCTAGTCATTCTAGTCTCCATGGTCATTCTAGTCATTCTAGTCTCCATGGTCATTCTAGTCATTCTAGTCTCCATGGTCGTTCGTATAGAGACTGACCGTGTTTCCATTGTAGGTTGGAATCGGGTCAGAGTCAAGGTAGAGTCGGGTTGGTTTGTTTCTTTCCATCGGATCAGATTTGTACCAGCGTTGCGACAAGGTTGTACGTTACTAACCGTAGAAAATTACATCCACAGCAGTACCTGACATATTGAGGTTATGTTTACCTCAGAACATCACAAAACATTATGGACGCAACAGCGGTTATGTTAATTTTAAAGTATCAAAGTAATATCTAAAAACTATTGCATATAACTATTGCAAGTATCAACGGGTATAAACACCGGTTACAACAAAATTCGTTTATCGTGTTGGCAACACTGCAGTAACGTATTCGACTGTCATCGTTTCCACCGAACGTTTTTTTGGCCCAACCATAACATTTTTCGTGATACGGTTCTGGTTCCAGTTCGGTGTTTCCACCGCAGGAGCGCTCACTCCAACCCGACTCTCACCTGATTCTGACTTTCTGATTCAATGGAAATATGGTCTATCCTAGTCTACGCATGGTCATTCGAATGATCGTGTCATGGACACTGTAATTTACGGTGTAATCAGTTTCCGAATGGCAAACGCTTACGATATACTTCGTGATTTGAATAGTCGGGATCAATGAAAATGTTATATGCCGCTGACACGTGAGCACGCAAACAGAACTTTTGGTTGAAAGAGGTGAAACCATACGGCGTTGAACGAATATACATATATCATATTAAAAACGGCGATCGTATAATTCTAAGCTATTCCGTTTTTAGAATCCTTCAATCCGCAATTTCATACTATTATCTACTAACTTACGCCAGCAAATCATGCATCATCATCGTCGCTAGCTTTACGATGTTTAGATAAGAAAAGAATGGAATTCGCGATTGGCCCTCTGAGCTGCCGTAACATGAAACGTACTTTGCGTATCGCGTAATTTGCGCAGCTAATCACGCATCGTCATTAGTTTGCTGGTAGATAGTAAAACGGAATTGCCGATGCTCGATTGGCTGAGCAAGTTATGCGATATGTAAAAAAACGCTTCATGTGACGGCACCCTCAGGCTCCTGGTCAACAATGGCGCATCAATCAATTGGGGTATCCCCCGAGCAAAAATTATTTGGGTACGTTTGATCTAATGCTAGAATTTCATAATTCGCGACAACGACGAGCGACGCTTGTGATAAACAAAGACTGCGTTCCGACCGTACGCCCAATTCTGGAGAATCCTAAATTTATCAATCTTTGGATTACTTAATCCAACTATTAATGCCATCTCCACCGTTAAGATGAAAGAATTATCTATAGCTAACTAATCATTGAAGCCTCTCCATCAGCAAAATAGTAGAATTGAGCAATCCATCCAACGATAGTTAATTCGTGATTAGATACACGGTGGAAACGCAGTTCAATACAAAAGCTACATCCGATACAGCTGGACTCTGCTTATCGACCGACTCGAGACAGAGTCAGTTAATCGCCGAGGATAGGGGGCACTACTCTTCAGTTCGTTGCGCATTGCAAGCGCTCTGCGCATGTGTCCCGTCAAATAAGTGAATAAGGAATCAGTCTAATAGTTCGATTTGTCGAATACGGAGAGATGGTACAGGTGGGATTGAAGAATTATTATGTTTCCGAATGGTAAACGCTTACGATGTCCTTTGTGGTTCGATTGGTCGAACTTTATATGAAAATATGCAAATATATGGCTGAAAAAAATCGCGCTAACGGAGCTTTCAGCCAAAAGAGATGAATATGAATCCATACGGCAGTGAACGAATATATAAATGCGGTATATGCAATCTAACTACGAAGGACATCGTAAGGCTGGATTTTCATTACAGTGCACAGCGCTTTCTCGCCCGTTTTCGATGAGTGGAAGCTCCGCCCAGTAAGAAAACCGTGCCGTGACATTATGACGGCACAACTTTTTAACAGCATAACGTACCGATAGCGTGTCTGTACCGTTTCAGCAAGTCGTGAGGTCTTACAACGTGCTGCAATCGTGCAAACACGGTATTTAGCACGTCGTGCTGTCGGAATGTCGTGACGGCACGGAAGCAGTCATGTGCGGACGTACATGACTCCAATGTACCGTCACACCATCAGGTCGCTCCATGCCGCCACCGTGTAGTCCCCGTGCCGTCACATTTCTATCAGGGTCGTTTCTTTATCGCATTCTGTTCCATTCAGGGTGCCGTGTAGATTATCTTACGCGTAACTTGCTTACGTCTGCGTACGTATAAGATAATCTTACCCAATCGGGGTACCTCATCTAGGGATTCAGGTATCCGCTATTCATTTTACGCCTTTACGCTGTTATGCTTACGACGACACCAGTTTTTCGCGGAAGTACGTCGATGCATGTGTGTTAGTGCGTCTGTGTATTGACAGCTATTTGTTTTGAACGGTTTGGCACGTAGGTACAGCCGGCATCTGCCTCATTGGTGAATATAACTTGAATATTAAATTGTTATTATTGGTGAAACTGATTCGTGAAGAGATTCCAAAGTGCAGCACTTGTTTCCGCAATAATTTTAGAGACTGCATTTAGTCCAATTCTGAATGCGTATGATATTGACACCATACTATCTTTGGATGCTTAGTATCGTAAACATGTCGGAAGTCGTATACGCGCTGGTATTGGATCTCGGATCACCTGCCGTTTTTCAATGTGTGGCCCAACAATAGCTAGCAATTAATCAAACATCTCACAAAACATTCTACAATAATTGAAGAAAATTTCTCGATCTTCCAGCTCCATTTCCCTGACCAGATTATCATTGACATTGTTCTTCGTCTTTCTCTAAAGATTGGGCGTATACCCACATTCTGCGGCTTGCTTCTTTTTCACGTACCATTAATTGACACAGAACAAATAGTTTTAATAACTGACGTCGACCAGTTTTTCTTCGACCAAGCGTTTGATAAGTCCCTAGATTCCACTTCTCATACAGTTTCCAAATAATGATTAGTGCCAAATTTGAATCCATTGTAAATAAATTTGAACTTATCAACATAGATCAGTCTGAATAAAAACTGGTCGTAGAAAAATTGGCTTGAATAAATATTTATACTCTGTATTTCTGAGAGATTACAGTAGAGATAAAATAGATTATTCTTTAAAGGTTAAAACTCTTATTGTTACAAGTTATAACTCCGATCAACTCCGATTATTTGCGTACATAGTACATATATTTCGCTGTACACAATCTCGAAAGTATCTATTCGCCATGGCGCGTTTCAGCGCAAGGCTACTTTACAACATCCAATGATAATTCCGATTATGGTTTTCGTTCTAGTGCTATATATGTTTGGCAATCTGCGATTGGTTGCGCTAAATACGCTTTACGCAATCTTTACAGAAATATGCGCCATGGGAATTCGGGGCTAAATAATATCGTAATCTACTAGTGATTTTTCGCCATGTAACCAACATCCGAAAGTTACGTGTACGCCTGCGTATGCAAGTTACGCGGTATAGGGAGGCACCCGCAGAGGGGCAAAAGCGCTGTGCGCTTAAATGAAAATGCAGCCAAAGGTTAGCTTGTTATTAGCTGCAGCAGCGCTCTTCCATCACTGTTTCTATGTCAATGATTGGCTTACGAGCTCTATAACGCGATTTCAATAATAACTACTTGGCAAATCACAATTATCCGTAAGAGCGTAACGCTAGTAATGAGCCAATGAAATTCCAACTCAATTCCATTTAACATCTCGAAACTCTATAGTCATCGACGAGAACTGCAACGTGTTCACGCCTGCGCAGATTGAACACCGCGAGAGCAGATCACTAAATCATAGAATTTAAAGTTTATCCGAAGCATCAGCGAATCTGTCGATAACACTTTGAATTAAATTTTCATATAATTTAGAACCATATAACTAGTTAAAAGTCAACTTTTAACTATGGTCATTTGTGAAATTGTATTTGTAATTTCGTTTATTTTTTTTAAATGGTACAAACTTGTTACAAACTTGTTACAAAAATTCTTTATAGTAATTTGATAATAAAACTTTTCAAAATCTAGTTCACCCACTCTTAGCTTTATTGCGGCGTTGCCCATCTTTAAAATTAATCCTGGTATGTCGCTAACTTCGGCAAGTGCATAGTTTCTGAATTTGAAAAAAAAAAACCGATCACAGAGTTGCGTAAACGGATCTCTTTGTGAGCTGCTTACACTTTCCTGAATTCCTAACACTTTGGTGTACAATCCTTCCTTCTTCTGTTACAACGTTAAAATATAGTGACTGCAGGGAACAAGAACTAAGCTAAGAAAATATCGGTTTCACAGTATCTGCCAGTTGCCGTGTATATGTTAGAAATAATCCTATGTCGGTGATTTAATATTTACGATTGATAGTCTGTTAAAACCTAAAATTAATGATAATCCTCGCTATCGAAGAAAAACCACGTTGTAACCCCGACGAGAGTAAGATTATACACAGCTTAATAACGGAAACCTCCATGAAGAGGCATAATCCTGAAGCTTAAAGCAACTCAATCAGCCAAAAAAACGAAGATTTTGTGTATGTTGTTTTTTTTCACTCAATTACTATAATTACGATAAATAACATGAATCATTTGAGGACTGAAATGAAGAATTTTTCTGTTGGTGTCACAACCAATTAGGACAACCTGTTCCCTCGTACACCAGTATTGGGCTTCTTTTAATTCTTGATGTTATTCGGAACAAACAGTTTGATGAGTTGTACTCGGTAATACCTCATTCTTGTTACAACAACATTCGACACCGTTTGAGTTTGACGTATCTGGATCAAAGCCATCGATTGACATAAAAACTATCGACAAAATGTTGATCTTTAGAGTGATGTACCGCTTTAAGTTTTGAATTTTTACGATATCTTCTTAATTTCACGAATGTAGAATGTCATTGTTAAAAAACAAAAATAAGACGTAGAGTATAATCCATCGAGGGACTTATTCTGTACCACGAAACATAGATGTAAACCCAAAATTTAATTTTACACAGAAACTAGTTGACCTAGACGATTCTGAGACAGACAGTTGGACAAAAATTCTTCACTCCAGTCTTTCATTAGCTGATTAGAAAAAAAACAATACAAGGTATACAAAATCTCTATTTTTTGGCTGTCTGAGTTGCCATAAGTATAAAATCGTATTAAGGGTATCTCGAACCTTCGGGAATCCAAAAAATTTGATGCCCTGGAAGATGTTTCAAAGTACTGTCAATGTGGCAGTAAGAATTCGCCCACTCGCTCTTCGCGAACTTGAAAATGGAAGCAAAACATGTGTCGCAGTTGTTGGACGTAAACAGAAGATCCAAGTTGCAAATGCTAAAAAGTCATACAGATTTGATTACGTCTTTGGTCCGGAAGTCAACAATGAACGGTTCTATAATACGGCCATTAGTAACAGGGTTGCTGAAGTATTAAACGGTGAGCATGCTCAAAGTGTTATATCGATTCTTACCATAAATCTGAAAATCTTAATGGATTCAAATTGTTACTAGCAGACTACATCGGCCAGCAAATTGTCCTCTAATGAAAAACTAATAAGAAGCAATAAATCTGAATATTCAATTAATGTGAAGAAAATTTTGAAAAAATTATTTAATCCTAGCGCAAAGTAGCTTCAATTGGAATCATTTTTTAAAACTTAATCCAAATGTTTGTTGACTGGAATATAGACATTTAAAATTTTTACCGCTATAAATAAATGAAATTTTTAAAATCATTTATCTCATTGATATTGGTTTCGTCATTCAAATGTTTGTCAATCAACTTGGGGTCTCTTCAATCATCAGAGGCTGATTTTATTTGAAATATCTCTCAACTATATTTGGGAGATATCAATAAGTGTTTACAGTAAAGATTCTTTAAACTTATTTTTTTTTACTTATATTTATTACACTTCCTCATATATGAACCTTTGTTATGATGAAAACATTTTTATTTAAAATTGTTCATATCAAGATATTCAATTCGATCTGAAACGTTGAATAAAGTTTAGAAAAACCGTCTGATTGTGTGTGCGTGTGTGTGTGTAAAGACCTCGGAAAAATTCAAACCTCTGTATCTCGAAAATTATTCAACCAATCAAACTGAAATGTAATCTCCAGGTAAAACAGAAACGTCCCATTCTTTGATATAATTTTTGTCAAAATTGATTAACCTCATTGATGTGAGTTGTACAAAAATGTAAATTAATGAGGAAGCAATGTTGAAGGTTCTACTTCGAATCCTTTTTTCATAGTAAACCTGTTGTCCAAACAGTATTTTCAACTTTAATTACCATTTATTTGTATATTTAAACTACCAATCACTGAATTTTTACCACATGTTTGCATGGAAAATTTAATAACGATTTGAACAGTTTAATTACTCCATTCAATTCATTTTAATATATACGAAGGTTTAATGCGTTTAAAAGTACTGAATCGACGCTTTATTAAAATTTTAGAACGCGATGTAACGATCCTCGCGTATGGTCAGCGCACCAGCGGGAAAACTCACACAATGGGTACAAATTACACTGGAGAAGAGAACGTGGGTGTTATTCCCCGAGCTCTTGATACCCTATTCGACATTATCGACGCGGATAGCGACCATATATATAAAGTAACTATAACGTTCGTTGAACTCTACAATAAAGAGCTGTACGACCTTTTGGCACCGGACAAAAAGGGAAAGGAACGAATCGTAGAAATAAAAAACGATGGATCGAAAGTACTTGGTTTGATAGAAAAACAAATTATGAATGCCAAGGATGCATTGCGATATTTGGTACAAGGATCACAGGAGAGAGCAACGTCTGAGAAGAGAGCGAACTCGCAGAGTAGCCGAAGTCACGCTATATTTACAATCTCGATACATAAGCAAAAAAACAACGACTTAACAAACTCAATTGTGTCGAAACTCCATTTGGTGGATCTGGCGGGCTCGAAGCATGGGAAAAAAGCCGGAAAGAGAACAAAGGAAATTATCAACAAGGATCTTTTGGCTCTTGGGAATTTGATAAATCAGGTGCGAAAAGGAAAATCCGACTCGTGTACCGGATATAAAGACAGCAAATTGGGCATTTTTCTTCGAGATTCTCCACGAGGAATTTCGACGACGTTAATTATCGCCTGTGTTAGTCCTGCATATTGTTATTTAATCGAGACTCTGGATACATTGCGATACGCGAATCGTCTTCGCAGAATGAGAAACGAAATTATTGAGCAAGAAAGGGAACGAGAGAGGAACGAGATTGCAAGAGAAATGAACACAAATTTGATTACAGCGAAACCGAACCTGGAAAACCTCGTCGAGGTACAGCAATCAACTTCGACGAGTCTGACTTCTCAGGATTCGTGTGAATCCAGTACAACTGAGCGAAATAAGTTTCAACGTGCAACGTTCGAATATTCGGCTTCGAATTTTTTCCCGAAGATTGCAGATTCCGTCTTCGGGCCATCTCCAACTAAACAGAAAGAACTACAAGAAGAAATCCACAATCTCGAAAAAAAGCTTGCGGTACTCTCGGAGAAAAGGCAAGAACGCACGAAATCTGCGGTAATTAAGCTCTTGAAAGGATTCCAGGAAGTTTTTTCAAACATAGCCGAAAGTTCGGAAGTACGGGATTGGACAATACGCTTTTATAGGAAAATCCACGATCTGTTGAATGAACCGGAAGAAGTAACTGAGAAGATGCTGAAATGCAAGGTATTTGAGGGCGAATCGATGGTCGAGGAATACGCGGGACACGTTATGCGAGACGTAGAAAAGTACCACGAGCTTCAGGATGTAAATCGATGTATCGTGCTACTGGAAAAGCTTGTGATATCGCTGCTAAAGGTATCGACACCTATTGGAGAACTCAGGAAAGATTCAGAAGACACGTATAACGAGATAAAGGTACTGGAGACTGAAAAAGAGAGTTTCGTGCAGCTTCTGAAAAACCCCGAATCGAACAATAAGAACAGGAAATTAACAGAATTTAGAATTACAAAGATTCAAGAGTTGAACGACAAGATATCGAAGTCGTGGGGTAAAAGAATCAAACAGACAATGATCATTGAAACGAAGGAGAGGTTTGACCGGCAAATCGTTAAAATATCGGCACAGATTAAAACGCTGACGAACACGAGAGTCAGACTCGCAGGGATTATGAAGCACGCGAGAAAACAGTTGAAGCCGGCGAGTTTATCTGGCGAAGAAAAAAAAAGGGATAACAAAGCAGGGACGAAGGTAATTTTGTAAAAAAATAACTGAGGGTAGCGCTAATAGGAATTCTAGATGAAAGTAAAGTCTGCTTTTTTAGTTATCTTACGAACTTCGTGTCTGTACGCGGGATAAGGAACCGGACAAATGAAAAATCATTCAAAATCTCATAATGCGTAAACAAAATTGTTAACAATACTTCTAGAAAAAGTATAACAAATTATTCTTCATACGTTAAGAAAACGTTGATATTTCAAATTACAATTAATGATGCGTGAATCACAAATATATAATGAGTAAAAATTTGAAATTAAAAAAATATTGTAACCAAAGTATTGATCTCGATATCTACATTTGAGGATAGCTTACTAGATCGTTTTAAAAAAATATTATAATTATTAAAAATTGGGATTTTGCCCTAGTGACCAAGCTGACATGAGCGCGAGTATCATCGGATTTTTAATTCATAAAATTCTCATTGCAACAAACAAGAAACGACACATCAAATTGAGTAAAATTCAAGGAATTCGTAAAAATTGGTAGCACAGAGTTTCCGGGCATAGACGAAAGATATTCATAGTTCCAAATGTGATGATAAATCATTTTACGCTGTTAATGCTTACTCGCTTAAGACGTATATCCACTAGATGCCGTTGGCGAAATCGGAAATTGCTAAGTAAAACCAAGTGACATAATAGTTCCAGAAAGACCATTCTAATAATTTTTTTTTATTTTAGCACTGCTCGATAAATGAATTTGTGTTTTTATTAGTAATACTATTAATAAAACGTCTAAATCCACTCAACTATGCTATTTAAATTATAAAAATAATAAACTCTTGACGACCTTAAAGTAATAATGAAAAATGATACTGAAATTTCTTGGCATAACTTTTTTAAAAGTTACATAATCTTATTGTCATAATTCATAATAATTGTATTAGAATAAATTATTTATACGATTTTATAATCCAATGGTGTTTATCCTAGCATCTGAGTTTCGGCGAATATTACGAGAAAATCGTATGATAGAAAGACCTTTTTTATTTTAGAAAGCAAAAAAGAACTCGAACGTACAGCAGAATTCTCTGAAGGGATCGTTACGAGGCGTCATCAAGTGCGCGTGCAAAGTATTACAGTGCTTGAGCCAAGGATGTTCATGTTTCAAGAACGGGACCTCTTGTACCAATTGCAATTGCAATGCGGAACTTTGTCAAAATTCGGACAAGGAGAATGTGAGTTCCGATTATTATTTGTGATAAATATTCTTGTATTTTAAACAATTATAGTGAATTATAGTGATGACACATGACTTTTGTCTTCCTCACGTCGCTATAAGTGTGAGAAAGATAGCTGGATCTTCCTAGCCCAATTTTTTTCGCCACAGAATAACCAGTGTATAAAAAACGAAAAGAGTGCACTATTTTTACATCGCCTTAAGGGGAGGCTCAAGTCAAGTGATCTATGGTCCGAGAATCCGTAAGTGCGAGAGAGACAAAGCTAAAAAATGTAATACATTTTTCTCGGACGCAGATTTTCTGATAAATGTCGGCTTTGTGAGATTCACTTCGTGCTACATTTACACAGTGAGCGCCACTCTTTTGACGTTCCTACAAAAATCTGGGCTCTATAAAAATGTGTTCATAGCTTTGAGGTGAACTGTCGATATCGAGCTTCTAAACTTCTCAGCCACGATATTGACCTTTATGATAAAAGGGAAGAACTGTTCACTGCCAGAATAATTCGTGATGGGAAAATTCTGCTATCTCTCGCACTTATAATTCGATGTACGAGTCGTTTGTCTTTCTCAGATCGTCTTAATACATATATTATTCATTTCAGAATGTGAACACTGTTTCTGTTAAATCTCACGCGCTTTCAAAGATATCCGCAGACAGCGATTTAAAGCGCAATTGTAAAATCAAGTGCTTGGCCGAAAAATGCATGTACCGCAAGGGCGGAGCTATTTACAATGATGATTACAAGCGCAACCTGGACTTTTGTGAAAACAAGGATAAAGAAAATGTGAGATATCTCATTAACGATCGATTCTTCTGACGAACAGTCATGCAACAGAGGAAAAAAAATCTTTTTATTTCAGGATACAACAAAGAAGAGTTTCATCCAACTACAAGCTTCAAAAAGATCGACCGACAATACTATGAAAATTGACTGTGCCGCAAGGTGTTTGCCCATAAATTTGTGTATGTGCTACGAAAACGGAGCATCTTGCAACAACTGCAATCGCAGTCCGAAACTTCGTGACTACAAGGCAAAAGAAAACGTAATTTCTTTTCTCAATAAAGATTAAACCGTAAATCTACGAACTTTAATGGACTTAAAAAAATTCTTTCTCATTTTTTCAGGTGCGTCGCAGATTATTCGCTGATATAGAGCTTCCGTATCGAAACGAGGAAAATGAGGAGTCGAGGAAACGTCCGAGGTGTGTGTTCTTGTATTCATAATCGTTCTCATTCGTCATACAACTAATTGTATCTACTTTTTTTTTTCAGGCTCGATACGTAACTACAAACTCATCATCAGGTTTATCGATTTTTGACATGTGTTAATTTAAAAAACTAAGTTTTATATATAGTTCATTCGTCTCATTAGTACTTTTATACGCATGAATATGTTTCTTTGGTTGTGAGTCTAAAAAAGACTAAAAGAGTAAAATAATGTGCTATTAACGAAAATTTATCTCAATCCACTAAATCTAAATTACTAATTTTTATCGATAGATTCCAGGTCGATCTCGTTGGTAAAATGCATCAAGAAAGCGCTCCTAACGAATTAAGAATTCTCAACTCTAATCATATTTTTGACGAAACATGTAATGGAATCTGCGATGGATCGCTTAGATCAGGGGTCTCCAAACTTTCCAGCCTTAGGGCCATACTGATTACTCCAGTAAGTTCCGAGGGCCAAAACCATATTATCATTGTAGCCGGTGGTAAAAAGTGAAATAGTCCAAAATCTGTCCGCGGGCCGAATGTGGCCCGCGGGCCGTAGTTTGGAGACCCTTGGCTTAGATAAAAGACAAGAACGATCAACTGTAGAATTGTGAGATGCAGTTCACCGTTCTTCTCTTTTATTTGAAACTTAACTCGTGGCAGAAAAACTTACAATACAGTTTGTGTTTCGTCTTCCCTGAAGGGAGAAACATACAAAGTCGGTAACAAATCTTTTCGTGAAACTCTTTTCAGTGTGCATTCCCAGATAGAAAAGCGTGCTGACATATTTCCTGCTGGGTTGAGTTTAAAAAAAAACAAAAACTTAGCTTTAGCTGATAACCCCATCTGCCGTGCATCAAGTAAGCTTTGCTATTTATGGAGTACAATAGAAGAAAATTGCACGGAAAGTCTTGTTACCGACCGAGTTAGAGCTGACGGGTGTCGCGAGGGAAGATAAATACTTATATATTTATAATAATTCGCATTGAGGAGAGGAGAAACATACTTAGTCGATAATTAACCTATACGTGTAATTTTTTCTCAGGGTGCATTGAGTTTTAAAAACAGCTTCAGCCAATAGTCTGATCTGCTGTGCATCAGTTAAAGCTTTGCTATTATCTATCAAGTCCCGACACCTTAGGAAAAAATTGCACGGAAAAGTCTGTTACCGACCGAGTTGGCGTTCACGGGATCGTAAACGAGGGAGAGAGAGAGAGAGAGCGCGCGCGAAAGACTTACATCACCGGACATTCGAATGAGATAGCAGAATTTTTCCATCGCGAACTTCTTTCGGATAAAAGAAGAAAACGGTGAACTATTCCTCACAATTTTACAGTTTACTATTTTCGAATTTTATCCGAAAGGACAATCGTTGCCGAGAAATTCGTAATCGATAAATCCTGCTATCTCTCTTATACATACAGCGATCAATGAGAGACAAGCGACGTATCGTACATCAGGTTTGATTAAGAAACCTTTCCGATGATTCCATTAGAGAAAATCGAATTATTCGAAATCTCCGAAGATTGTATAAAAACCCAATCATAAAACTCGTGCCTTATAAAATATAGCAAAGAGAGAATATTTCATAATACAGTTTGTCCGTTAAAAGTTGACAAATTCGAAAGGTCCGAGATAGCCTGCGGCGTCAGCTTCTGCGCACTATTAATTTTGACGTCATACCTATATACCAATAAGTCGTCGAGTCACAGTTCCATCGTCCCTGCGGTTCAAGCTTCAACCATATGACGCCTGACCACGGTTGTAAGTAAAACCGTGCAACAGACGAGCCTATCGCCATGACAACGGAACGCGACGGTTCAGATTCTCTTGGTTCGCATTCCGTATTTATCCCCTCCGCGTTAAAATTTGTCAGCTGTTCAGTTCAATATGGAATTATATCAGCAACCGTCACACTCGAATGCTTTCCATGTACCCCTCCGCCCCTCGCCCTCCGCGCATCGTAACATCGAACTCTTTGACGAAAGTTCCTCCTACGAACGCCACTATCGCTGCACATGATTCTCATCGTAAATCGCAATCAATTAAATAATTGCTCCATTAATAAAAAAATTAATTATAACCAATTAAAAAGTTCATTATCGATCAATCGAATGCTTGAATGATTCTTATCATTCGTTCGATCTTAAGTCCGCATAATTAGTTGGAAAATTCAAGTTGTAACCATGAGAACAGCATTGGGCGAATCCAAAATCTTTAGGTTGGATGATCGATTGTAAGGCGGCGCTGGGATCGTTCGCCCAGTCGCACGTTCGTTCCACCTACAACCCTCAGTGTCAGTCGGTGGGCAGGAACGTTTCCTGACGATATATACTCACACGAGCGAGTTTGACAAAGCGTACAGTATACAGCATCGTTAGTGCGCCAAGTGTACGAGTGTGATAGAGCGAGAGATTAAAGAAGATAAATTGAAAGAAAATACGAGTGTTAGCGCGTTATATACATCAGCAACCGACGATATATGCAAAATTTTGCTTACAACGTGGATGTATTAACGCAAGGACTCAAATACGGTATATCTGGACTCATGAACCTCACAAATCAGACTGCCGATCCTCAGAGTGATGTTTTCTATGTTAACTTCAATCAAGATTGCACGTAAGTCAAGTTGCTCTTTTACAAATGACCTTATGTCGTCCCAAAACTATCACGCGTTAATTTCGTTACTCGTGCGTATACCGTTCTCGCGATATTAGTACACTCTTGTGGTTCTTTGTTCCTAGAGGGGTGTAGAGGGGGACGATAAAACGAGTGGCAACGAAACGTCATTCCGTGACTGTTTATAGGCTCGCTATTTCCTCGTCCCGCGTAAAATGGTAGTTGCTATTATTTGCCCTCTCGGTGTGTAGACACAGCGTCATCCCCTTGCGCGTCTTTCCATCGCGCAACTTTTGGACCCTATTCGAAGTGTTATTTCGCTCGCTTGCATCACTCACCAATGACAACCTCTCCCTTTTCTACAATTAATTGGGTATTAACCAACGGGAACGTTTCAAGTTCGCGGTGAGATCATGTGCGTAATGTTTATTAATTAAATAAATACAAAGTTCCGCGTTACGGTACATTCTGCGTCGATCCTTCTCGTTCTCTCTCTCTCTCTCTCTCTCTCTCTCTCTCTCTCTCTCTCTCTCTCTCCTCTCTCTCTCCTTCACCATCACAATCTATCTTTATCTTTCTTCCCCTCCTTTCCGCCCCTTTCTGCGTCTTGTTCACTCTCCTTCGCAAGACGTCACGACACACGCTCTCGTCGTGCACGCCACTCGCCTTCGATGCCTTTCTAAATTTTTTTCTCGCCTGCCATGCACACAAGCTATGCAAGTCGATTGCCTAACACCACACAACTCGTTGACAGTCGATTCTCGTAGCTCCTGCTCCGCTATCCACCACTGCTACCGACTACACAATGATTCCGAGATAATAATTAACCGACCTTCGACGGTCGGTGCACCATGCAAGGCGTCGCGTTGCGTGCTCTCGAGGCAACCTTGCTCCGAATCGTTTGGAACTAAATCTATAATAAAAAAAATGTTTAAAGCCCTTCGAATCTTACGATTAAGTCGGAGCTTCCTTTCAGCTGTCTCCTATATCGCGATATTTTTCTCATGGATTTAAAATTGTCGTCACAAATAGTCGATATGCACTCTGACTTTTTAACAGTTTGGATCGCAAAGGTTTTGTTAACCTTCTGAGATTCAAAAACATTAACAATCAATTCAATTTACTGACCTACATTGTACATTTTGATGTTACCGGTTGAAAGAGGATTTTTTTATTCATCTTATAACCCTACAAGATAATTATGTTGCAAGTTAATTCAAAAAGCTTGTGCGCTGTTTTTAATTAGCATTTATTATTATGCGAAGCATCGTACTCTGAGAATCACAATACCATTTTGTGCTAAAACGCTATTTAATCTTATATAAATAACACCACAAATATTTATCCATAGATCAATAAAAAATATTCAACTTTGTTAACAGCTTTGAAGTTAAAAACGAATTTAGTAACTGGTAGAACTTGATATTAATTGCCGAAGGGAAGTAAGGTTCACGGATTTAAGTAAAAAGACGTGTTTTATTTTTTTTAACGGTAATAAAAATATCACCGTATTCCCCATGATTGATTGTTCGTAACAGTGTTCTGGTTATGTAAAAAAATCTGGAGTTTCAAATATAAAAATGTAGGAGTTCTATTTTTTCTTTATGTTATAAAATATTGAATAATTGAATTCCTACAATTTTTTGTTATTGTATTTAAATTTTTTTCACCTCGTTACCGATAATTAATCGTCAGAAATGTTTAATACGATCTTTTCTTGTATCAACTACGAAAAACACTCTTTTTTTACTGAAATCGGTGAGCAATAAGGTAAATTCTCTTTGAATGATTTGAACAATATTAAATGAAGTGACCGCATCACAGCAAACACTGAACGTTGATTATAGAACAAAATGTTGCATGTTATTATTTTTTAATTTACAGAGCTATTCATTAATTCTTTGATCACTTTCTCTTGTTTTTTAAATGGTGGATAGGTTAATCATTAATCAGGCGTTAATGAATAGCACTCTACTCCTACCCACGTATAACATTATACTCAATAACAATATAGCACTGGTAAGGTTTATTGACTTTGTGTGCTTGGAGCGTCGCGGTGCCACTTGTTGGAAGCTTTGTTACAGCAAATGCATTGGATGTATATTTATATATATATTAATGCAAATATTAAAGCAAATGTATTGATTGTATTCATTAATATTAATATATTAACACAAGAAATACATATCTTATATAAAATCTTCCAAGAAGTAGCACTGTGGCGCTTTGCTCATGAAGCCAATAACCCCTCGAAATTACAATGAAAGTTATAAAAAACTTGAATAATAACATTTTTATTTCAGATCCTTGGCTGTGGGCTCTAAGAGTGGCTACAAAGTATTTTCCCTTAACAATGTCGACCCACTCGAGAAGATATTCGAAAATGGTACATAAATCAAAGAAAGAGGAAAAACGATGCAAAAAAATTGTGCTAACTTCAGAAAGATATCCATGTTAAACATATGTTCAATTTTACAGGCGAGGAAGACATATGTATCATCGAACGATTGTTTAGCAGCAGCCTTGCGGCAGTGGTCAATATCTCTTCCCCTCGCAAACTCAAGGTCTGTCACTTCAGAAAGGGCACAGAGATATGCAACTACAGTTATTCCAATACAATATTGGCTGTGAAACTTAATAGAGCGGTAAGTCCTCGCAATTATACAGAATAAATGTATCACTTAAGGGGAGAGGGGATCTGAAGAGGGTTCATTGACTTTATTCATATTTGTGTCATATTTTTTTTTACTGTAAAGTAAAATCGCATTGATAATCTCAGGATTGATTGTTCGTAAAGGTGTTCTGATCGTATAAAAAAATCTCCAGTTTCGAATATAAACAATTGTAGAAGTTTAATTGTTTTTTTTTTTATTAGAGAATAATATATTTTTTAATTTAATTCCAACAATTTGTTATATACGAAACACGGTTACGAACTGTCGGTTACAAGGATTTTGTTATACGATTTTTTTCACAGATAAATATAAATAAATAAACTTTTTTTTTTTATAAATAAAATCAGTATACTCCTCCCTTAAGGTATTCAATTACTAACGAAGAATTCAGTAAATATCAAAATATCGTCCAACTCAAATCTTACTGATCATTTCTTATGTGTCTTTTGTACAGGAAAATTAAATATTAACTGGAACATCGAAATTATTTTCCAAATTCCATTATAATCCAGATGCGCAGTGTTTTTCACGACTTATCTTCTGTTCCTTTGTTATGTAAACGCTTACTCAAACAATTAACCGCGTGGTGACGGTGCTTGATTGTGGATATGTGCGTCATTTGCCCAGACATTTACGCGCATCAGTTAATCTTATGTAGCCATTCACTCAGATTAAACAATCGAAAGATTCAACGATTATCAATGTACTCTCAACGTAAATAAACTTCTAGACTGCTTGTCTCTCGCACAATATAAAAGCCTTGCGCTCTACCTCCACGCGCTGACCTTTGAGTTATATTCGATAATAGTAAAACGCATTACAGTACACATTCAGCCGCTTAACGTGCTTCAATAACTATAAACTTTTGGTTATCAAGAAACTCGTTTGTAAAACTGTGAAACCAAATAGAATGATTTCGCAATCAGTTTCAAACTCATTGTCCCGTATACGTTCTACAAAAAGGAAAAATACAGCTTTCAGCAAAAGAAAATTCTGAAAAAGCTGAAAACAAAAGAAGAAAACATTTTTTCTAAATTTAAATTCTACCTTGAAAGAATAATTAATTTAAGTTCAATATTGTTTCAGCCTCTTTCGTTCTCTAAAATTTTTATTAGTTTTCAGAGTCCAATGTACGTTCTACGAGAGTAATTATAAAATACTGCTTTCGGCGAACAAAAATACTGGTAAACTGAAAACGTTTCCGTTTTTTTTTTTTTTTTTTATATTAATTTTTATATTAATTTAAATAAAATATTTGGTTAAGCTTGCATCGTGCATTTCTTCGAGATTATAGAAAAACACAGTTTATGGCTAGAAAAAAATGTGTATAATTGTAAATTAGATAAAAATCTCGTTTCTGCATAATTTTTTTTTAATAACAATTAAAATATATTCACCTAAGGAAAGATTGAGTGAAACATTGGTTCAATCAAAGTGCAATTAATTTGGCTGTAGTTAATAAAGCTGAGGTGAATTTAAAAAAATGAAACAAACTTCTTGAAATGAAAAAAATGTTCTGAATTTAAATAGATTAGTTAGAATAACATTAATAATAATAATCGAGCTGTGTATCTTAATTAAGAAAAACAGTCAGCCACCGAGTACGATAATTGAAATCATTATGTATTGATCTCTGTAACCTCTGTTCACAGAGATTGGTAGTATGCCTCGAAGAGTCTCTTTACATCCATAATATACGGGATATGAAGGTGCTGCACACAATACGCGACACGCCACCGAACGTAGCTGGCCTCTGTATTCTATCGATAAACAGCGATAATTGTTACCTCGCATATCCCGGTTCGAATACTATCGGCGAGGTTCAAATATTCGATGCCATTAATTTCGTAAGTTTATTATTTATTCTTCTGATAATATCGAGCGATCGTTATTGATATTATTGCGAGTTTTCAACGTTTGTCACACGTTACAGCAAGCGAAGACGATGATCCCAGCGCACGATAGCCCTCTTGCGGCCCTCGCTTTTAGCCCAAATTGCACCAAAGTCGCGACGGCCTCGGAAAAAGGCACTGTGATCAGAGTTTTTCAGGTAAATTGTCTTATTTCGATAAAACATTGTGCTGCTTGACGAATTAACAATTTTTATTCAAGGTTCACGACGGCACGAAACTCTTTGAGTTTCGACGGGGTGTCAAAAGATGTGTATCCATCAGTTCACTGGCGTTTAGCATAGACTCGATGTTCCTCTGCTGCTCGAGCAACACAGAGACTGTGCACATTTTTAAATTGGAAGAACCTAAAGAGGTGTAAGTACATCTCTCGAATTCCTTGAGAAAAAAACGACAGAATTCGTTGGCGCGTTTAAAAAAAATTAATTTATTCGCGTGAAAATGATTTTTAAGCTTCCGTTAAATTGGTGCAAAAGGTTTCTGTATCTTTTCCAATATCGGTAAAAATGAGAATATATTTTATTTTCAGCGTATGGCTTCTTCAGCCTTTTACAGTCCCATCACAAACCCTATAACATCTAGAATTGTAATAAAAAAAAGGTATTTATATTTAGGCCAAAGCAAGCTCCCGAGGAAGCACAAAGTTGGATGGGTTACCTGACGAAGGCGGTCTCCGCATCGGCGAATTATTTGCCCTCACAGGTAACTGATGTTTTCAATCAAGGCCGAGCATTCGCGAGCGTGCATCTACCCTTTCAAGGATTGAAGAACGTTTGTGCCATCACCGAGTATGTACTTAGCTTCACTATACCTACCGTAGAAATATTTCTTTATAATGTGTAAAATGTTATAATGAAGATATTTTCATATTCTTCAATGAGTAATGTTTTTTTTTTTTTTTTTTTTTTTTTTTTTAAATACAGGATCCAAAATGTCCTGAGGTTGCTAGTGGCCAGTGCGGACGGATATCTTTACGTCTACAATCTGGATTCAAACGAAGGTGGAGACTGCACTCTTCTCAAGCAGCATAGGTTTGTAATTCATTTTGTCACGATGATTAACAAGATGTGAACGTCATACGTTTTTCTTGGATCATTATTAAATTTATTCGTTACTCTCAACTCAGACTAGACGGTAAGCAAGACGAAGTAGATTGTGCCAGCGGGTCAACCGTAGGTGGGACATCTGGCGAGGCTGGTGCTTCGGCTACACCCGCCGCGCCGATTGTACAAAATCCAGGTATCAAAGTAAACGCAATAATCTATTTTCATCTATACTTTCTTTTTTGTACAATATATTGCGAATTGGTAGATTATTAAGTTTGTGTCGCATGAATAATGAAGCGAGTAAGCCGTGATTTTTAATCTCGGTCGACCATACAAAAAATTTGGCAGAAAACAAAAAAAAAATAAAATAAAATAAAATTCGAAACATGCGAAAATCAACGAAATTCATTTGCAATTAAATATTTAATTCGTTAATCAATATAATTAAAGGTATAAAAATATCATTTTAACAAGTATTTTAAAAAATTCAGTCGTAATTTAGAATGAAAAATGTTACAAATTTCACTTCGATCGACGACTATATTATTTATTGATCGATGATTTTATCACGTTTCGAAGAAAAGCGGATGATGCAAGAATATAGTATCTTCCGCTCATGTTTTGCCACACACGCACACAGTGGCCTTCGCGGGGCTTCAGTAAAATTGTCGCTATCGCCTTTGAGTTCCAGGTTTCTATCAGTTTATATTTACGAGTGACGTTAAAGCCCGAGTACTCGAGGCGATTGAGTATTGCCGTAGTCGCGCGAACCTGCCACATCAGACTTTCTTGTAAGCGCCGGAAGAGTAACGTTTGTTTGTTTTAGTTTTTTTTTTTTTTACTCTAAATGCATGACTCCGTCACGTTCCAAAGTAACGAATATATATATATATATTTGCATATATATAAAGATAATTTTAATAATATCGTACGTTTATCGCTACTCGACTTTTTAACGATGCGTATTTTAAATATTTGCCGTATTTATCCTTCTCCGATTTAGTTTATACGTTACTTGCCGCCAGAAATAATATTTGTCTGCGTATTTATTATACACGTTGGTGTTGCTATCGTCGCGTACTATTTATCTTTCGATGTGTCGGGAATTATCCGATGACTCTCTGGGATTCATCGGTGTTTTTTTTCGTCAATTTTTACATATTTTTTTTTAACCAAACACCTCACGAACTCCGGGCCTACGGTGTATTCAGGGAGAGGCAAAATGTTATTTTCCAATTACTAGTAAAAATAGAAAATAATATTAAAAGCCTAATTGTAAATTTTCAAGCACATTGATTACGAGATTGCTTACAATTTTATATTCGAAATGAATTTCTTTTCAAGTTCAAAATATGATTATAAATTTATATTATTTTTTTATGAATCAACAATTTCTTTGCATTTTTATTCCACGCTAGTACGAAAGGATACAGAAACAAATTGGTGTTTAAAACCATTTTTTCTTTCTACATTCTGGTCCTCGATATTTTATCCAACATTTTTTCTTTAATTATTGTTGATTACAGAATAGATACAAAAAAAATTGAAGTTATAGACACAGCATAGAAATAACGATAGCAATTTGTAGTTTTTGGTAATTGAGATTTTGCCGTTCTCTGCGACGTTGCATCTCGTTGAACTATAGTCGAAGTTTCATCTACGTAAAGTAGTGCTTGCCCTTGTAACACACGAGTAGTTAGCGATACGTTTATTTGAGTTGTTTTTTCTTTACTTTTTTTTTTTTAAATATAGGGTGCGTGTGTGCGCGCACGTTGAAATATGAAAGAGAAATAGAAGAAAGAAATAGAAATAAGAAAAAAAGAAATGAATATTTAATCGAGAAAAGAGAACAAATGCCCTGCGCGAACTTTACACTCGCTTCTTCTCTCGCTTTTTCTTAACCCACCGTGACTATTTTTTTTTCCTCTCTCACTCCAAATGGGACTGCCGAAAAATTCTCGCCGTCTGGAGAGGGCATTTGCCCGGATACTGTTGACCTCACTTGATGTATTTTTTTCTTTTTATTATCCGCTGAAGCCTGCATAAATAGCTACGCGGGTGCGTTGCGCGGCCGTTCACCAGACTCCATGTCAGGTACTGGTATGTCCTCTATTCACCCCCTTTTTCTTGCGCTCTCATTTATTTATTGAACGAAAATTAAAACAATTTTTTAAAACACCGCAGTTATATCATTATCGTGCGGTTACCCGACACCTGAATCACCGTCTTTGTCGCCTCATTCACTTAAACACAATCCACCCATATTTTTGCAAATAGTAAACACACGAGATTGCACAAAATCGTGAGTTTCTTATAAAACATTTAAGAGTTGTCTGATAAATAACGTTAATAAATAAGGAAATAAGTTCCCTCGAAATACTTTCTACCACATATTCAGCACAAAACATTGTGACGTTCAGTTGTGAATTTCAAACAAATATTTTTTTCAATTGCAGATTTAAATATTCATTAAAGTACGATAATTATCAGATAATTCTTTATGTTATCATGAATAAGTACATCGACATTTCAAAGATTCAATTGTGTTCATAACAAACGCAATGTTTCGTTGATTTTTCAATTTTTCATGTTTCCTAAGAATTTTATTATTAAACATTTTTTTTAACGATGTACGAAACAGAAAAATTTTTCGAAGTCGTTGAAAAATCGGATTTTGCTTTATTAACACTTCGAGTGTTTTTTTTTTATGCGTCACTAAAAAAAATTGTTACAAATTCACGATTCTGTGCTATCCGAATGAATAAAAAGGCCACCAATCGCCCGTCAACAATTCTCACCGAGACGAGAGGGCAACGGCCTTTCCTTGCAGCAATATAATAACCGTGATTAACCAATTTAACAGCACACACACAACGCGATTACGATTGTAGAACGAGGCACTGCCGCTAATTTGATATTGTACAGAATTACCAACATTATTAGAAATAAAAGAAAAAAGAAAAAAATCTCACACAAAAGAAATGAATCGGAAGTTTAACGTTTGGCTTCATCAGGAGGTACATCGAAAAGGTCTTCATCGTGAGGGACAAGGCAAGCTTGTCCCTAATTTTGTTTTCTTTATTAAATGATAATAATAATAATAATTGATATAACGTTTTCTGACGTGCGAGTTTACGTATAAAGTAAAATGACGGATCAAGTGTTTATTGTTCTGTTCCCTGGTTCGGTACCTAACGATTTTTACTTTCTCTATCCCGGCATTCAACTTGATTAACTCTTTTTATGTCGATCTATATATCTGTCTGTCGCTATCGTCCTCACCTACTCTCGATACCAACCAAAGTTCTTATCTACAAGTGAGTTTTAATAAAAATTGCATGAGTTTATTTCGTATTCTGGTGAAGGCTCGACAAGCGCATGTACGATCACTCACGCTGTTGTCGCTGCATGCTTTGAACGGAGCAAACTTTTAATTCTATTTAATCCTTCGATCGATCGATTTTCCAACTGACTCAACGACTTCTTCTGTTTCGTTTTCAACTTTTATTTTTTGGCAAAACGCGACGATAGATTACCGAGCATTTTTGTATCTGGGTTACATTACTCGTGAATGACCTTTATAAGATTTATTTTTTATGATAACATCTTAATATTTTATTTCAACTTTCAAGCATAAAAACCATTTACGGAACTTTTAGAAAAATTGATTAAAATTAATTGTTTTTTCGGCTACGTTGAATTTTTAACTAAAATAAATAACTAACGTTTGGTAATATTATTCAGATTACAAAAGCAGTCATTCGCGAGTACACCCACCCTATGTATGCATGCTTGTAGTGTATAAAGAAAAAAAAAAGAAAAAAAACGTAAAAATTACTAGCAACTCATCAATGTTGCTATTAGTAAAAAATATATTTAAAAAAATAATAATAATAAAGCTGTGGTAGTAGTATTCGTCGTTTGGTAAACAACCAGCAATTCTGATGTGCTTCGTTATAATTGAAATTAGCCCGAAATCCTTTTATAGCATTTGAGTAATTAGTTTACGTTGTGGTTACTCTGTTTTGCGCCGTTGACTCTCGATCTCTTAGAATAATTCGACGATAAAGTGTCTCAGCTTCTGACCCTATCGAAGCCCTTGATATATCAAGAAGCCCAATTATTAAAGAAAAAAATTTAATGAACTTTTTCATAGCAAAAAAAATGTATTGTAAATTTTAATTATTCGATCACGATTTATATTTAAAAAATTATAAATCATTTATAAAGTAAACCATTAATTACTATCATTTCTCAGTTATTTTCAACTGTTGATTAAATTTTATTGTTGTTGCACAAAGTTTTATCGAAGATCTACCTTTTAGAATATTTGTTAAAAAAAAATATTGAATAATGAAATCATGGTAAAAGTATTTAAAGATTTGTGTCATGGATCGATCGATTTAAAAAATTCATTATTCAGGTAATTGGTTCAAAGACAGGTCAGTAGTCGGGGCACTCTAATCAGTAGTTATTCATGATATAGAACTTTCCCATAATGATCGATATCTCAGTCATCGATCGAGCATATATCAATTCGATTCAACAGCCATTCGCTCGCCTAAAACGCTTTCCGACATTCTCAAACGTAAACTGGGTCATCAACCAACCATTGCAAAAAAGAAAAATGTCATACCATTGTGTCTCGTCATTTGGGTTGTATCACTAACAAAGAATCATGTTTTATAAGTTTAAAAAAAAATTAACGTTCGTCAGGAGAGAAAGGCGCATTGTCATATTTGAATTTTGAAACGGCTTTGTTCCTGACAGTGTCCTCGAGACGGACACAGCCGAGCGGTTAATCGATGACGAAAAAAAATGATTTCTAGAGTCGGAAAAGTATCACGAGATGATAGCAGCTACGGAGAGTCCACCCAAGGGAGACGGAACCTTCCGGCTCAACGATGACACAGAATTTCCACCGGTGACGCAGAGAACGGACTGAAGCTTTACGGATCAACGCATATCAAAAAAAGAAACGACAAAATCGGCTGAGGACAAGTCGCTCCTGTTAGGATGCCGAGTCAGAAGTTCAGGAGCTAAAGGATAATCGGGATAAACACGAAGGACACAAGACCCACTGCGGACGATTGATTCGTGTGTGACGTGGTCGTACAAATTCTTGTCCGTACATCCCTTATCCTTGCAAAAGGTTTTTTTTTTTTTACAAGAAATGGAGAATCCGCGACATTGCTTTTCTATCTCGCGATAACAGCGTCTTAACGTATTCAATTGTAGATACGAGCAACACGAGAGCGAAAAGCATTTCGTTGTCGCGTTAATGCAAGAAAAGAAACAAAAAAAAAATAGAAAAATTAAAAAATGAATCAAAAGAAAAGAAACGCATTCATTAAGAGTCACGCACACGCTGTTCCGTGTTTTTGGTTTTAATGTTCGTAAATGATTAAAATTCATGGAATCGATGCCAATAGCCTAGAAGTCAAATTTTAATCGATCGGCTTCTGGCTTACAACGGTGCGCGCTTGCGGGTCATTTATTTGTACATTGTTTAAGGGTAGAGCTATTTTTTTTTTTTTTTTTTAATTATTCTCGTTTGTCCGTCGTCAGTTGTTCCCACTTTTTTCTTTCTTTTCTTTTGTAGATGTACCGCGATCGATGAGTAACCGATAAGGACCTAGCGACAATTCGAGTTTACCTTAAGGAAATATTTAAATCCATTTATCTCTCCGCCATTTTAAAAACGAGAACATTTCTCGGCGGAATGACAAGAAAATGAAAACACACGATAGGCCACAGTCAATAGATCTACGATGTGTCCTTCGACAGTTTTATACTAACTCGTCTTGTTTAGTGAATAGTTTTACTTTTATAAAAATAACATAAAACGCTCATAACCCATGTACATACACACGAATGCTTGTGCATCGACGTTATTGCATACATTATATATATATATATATATATATATGCGTGTATATATATATATATATATATATCATATTGTCGATCAATACACGAGAACATGCTAATGTATAAAAAAAAAAAAAGACAACAAAAAAAACGAAAAACATGGAGTTGAATTACTCAAACCCTCATAGATTTATTTTCTTCTTTTGGTTTAATTTATCATTTACATCGGCATACTCTTTGCCACTCTTGTGTTTCTTCAGTAAGAAAAAAGATCAGTAGAATGAGAAACAAGAACTTATGCCGATTGCCAATGAAATGAAGATTTTGTGAAAAAATCTGCAACTCTAGTTACATCAGGAGCCAAAAAGTAAACGTAGAATCCTGCTTAAAGTTTTAAATAAAATCGAGGAATTAATCGTCGTTTGATCTTGGAATAAGTTTTTACTGACATTGGACTGTTTTACGCTAGTCAAACGAGTGCTCATTTTTTAAAAACCAGTTTTACTACTTTCTGGTAGTTCGATTGTCTCTTTTTAAACTTATATTTACACGGAATGTACAACTCGTGTAGAGATAGGTTTTGTATAACTGAAGTGCTGTTTTGAAGGATAACTTGCATAGCAGCATATGTTCTTCATCCCTTGAACGATAGTGTTGCGTCTATCTATAGCGTAAACGCATCGATGCGTTAATATCGCTAAATATTTTAATATAGAGGAAAATTCATAGTCGTGCAATTGAAATAAAATTCAACGATTTGTAATAATTTTCGAAAAGATTTTTGTTTTCCTGCATTTTTTAAAAAGCATAACTGATGGTTTTGTTCGAATTATGATGTATTATCGATTTTTTTGTTCGTGTACAGTAGTTCGTCACGTATCATTATCATTTTGTTGTCTGCTCTTCAAGATTGTCCTCTCCCTGTTTCGCTTATCACTTTGATCAGGCTTATTTCTGTTAGAAATTCTTGAGCACATACTCGATGTAGGCCACAGTCTATATAACTGGGAGTTGCAGGATTTGTGAAACTCGTTTCCCTCTACTCCGATATCTATTTTCTTTTACTCGTCGGATCTGAATCTTGCGATAATTTTTTGGTTCTCCTTGCATCCTGTTCCATTCAAGTATTCAGGTAATTTTTGCGCAACTGTTTGCTCGTGCGTTTTGTCGCAGATCGCGCCTTGTATTTAATTTTAAAAAACTGTTCTGTTTAAAAAGATGTTTGATAGTACCGATTGTTTAAAACTTACATCCATTCGTTTTCTTAACACCGAACGAACAAACGATTATTTTAAACAATTCGTACTACAACAAAAATCTCGTCGGTGAATCGATAAAGCATCTTCGAATAAACAAAATGAACCATTACTCGTCATAATGAAACTAATGTTATACTTAACTCTTCTTAAAAGTTAAAGAAAAAAAACTTCTTATCGGACATACGGCAGTCATTGTTTTTCTGAACCTCTGAGATATTTCTGATAATTAACCAGATTTTGTTTCTACTTTAAAACTATCTTAGAAGAGAAAAATTGCAGGAGATAAAATGTAACGACAAAAATCATATTCATGAACTTTTCAATGCATCAGTAGCATTTTAACTTTAATTTTTAACTAAATAAAAATATATATATTTTAATGGGATCCAAAACCTCCATGTGCTACTTTTCTTTTACTCTGCCAAGAGCACCATGCTAGTTCTATCTCTTTCGTACTCGTGGAGGTTTCGCCTCTCCTCAAGCAAAATAATAAACTGTTCTTCGATTAAACGATTTTACTTAAAATTTTTCTATAATTTACCGGGATAACTGTAAAATCTACAAAAAAAAAGCTGTCCGTGTGAGCATTAAATGTTTAAGGAGTCAAAAAATGGATTCAATGAAGACATGTGATTTTGAATAAAAACTATTTTATGAAACACAATTTCTACATTTTTTGGAAGCAAAATGTGAAAGTACTATCTTGAGAGTACTTTGGCTAAAGTAGTACTCTGGCTAAATTATAAGAAATATCTAAGATTAGAAAAAAAGTATCCAAATGCACAACTGATGCCACACATTTGGATCAATCGATTTTTTTTATTTACAAAACATAACTGAATGTTTTTATATGTTAAAATCACACGTTATTGCGTGAACCACCCTTCAAAACAGTAGATTAAACAGCCAAAAATTGTAAAAATGCTTTAAAATATGTAGTAAAAATTATACTTTTTAAGAGTACAAACCACTTTGCTCTCCTTAGAGTATTTTGGAGCTTAAAGGTGAGTTTTTTGTGGGTGTCTAAGCAGGGTCCCTAATATTCTGAAGCATATAAAGCCTTACTGTGGCAAAATGATTTTAGAAAACTGTATTAAATTCTGTAAAGTATAAAAAATGTGAACCTAAAAAATGTCGCACACGTCATAGTTTTTTCTTTGTCGAAGGAAGCCTCTGAGTGTTGTAACAATTTGTAAGATTAAGGGCTTGGTACTGACCACTGATTTCTATATTTTCTGCGATGGATTCCAATCATGCAAGCCCATTTTCAGAAACAGTTCGAGTGCGACGTAATTCACTTACGATATAACTGAGTTTAGAAATCTTCTTCAGTAGGCGGCCAATACGTTGCTTCTGCACCTTCGAGGCTGCCTTAAAAATTTGCAATTTTTGTCGGGATACCTTATATCGTTTCTTTAAATTTTTTGGAGTGGCATCGTATTGGTGATCGTGATTTAAAAACTTGATGCGTCGTAAAGTTTTTGGTATTCTTGATACGTTTTTAGATTCTGGAGTAGACAACTTCTCACTGATCCGAGGATACATAGTTTTACTCTTGATTTCTCTACAGTTGTCAGATTTGAGAGTATTCGTTGAAGTATCAGATGCAGTCCCCTTCATAGTTGTGTCTGGTTCTTGAAATTGGTTGTTATCTACAAGAATACAGAACGGGATATATTTGTCTTTTTTTTAACACTTCCATTCCCATATTTTTGTACATTATAGTATTATATATTTTTTGATATTATATTTCCATAAAATCATATTACTAACGTGCACTATTTAGTGAGATATTCTCTTTGATTGAATTTGCAGAATTTTTAAGTTCATCGTTATATGCTTTCAAATGTTTTGATTCTGGTTATTTTTCTGTAGGTAAATACTTGCTAATTTTCATGACCAGTGTCAAGTCTTTGCAGTTTTTCAGACTCGTCGAATGATCACTTTTGTTGAAAGCAATACAATGCGTAACTCGTCTATCGTTGACTTTACTCTCAACACTTTAATTAGTATCTGAAATAATATATAACACATGTTACACCGTACAGCAAAACTGCATTTAAAAAAATATTTTATTGCTCATTTTCAAAGTAAACAATTAGTGAATAAAATTACTTTTTCGTTCTTTTATGACAGCTTATTAACAGGCATAGATCATTGAAAATTATACCTTCTGGAGTAGCTGCCGAAAATATAGTTGGATATGAATTAACCTTCAAGCACCTTAATCCTTTAGATCCATCATGAAAACATTTGTTATCAAAGTGATAATCACAAATAACGCTTCTTTCCGTGAGATGAAAATGTTAGTCACCCATAGCTTCTACCCATTTTTTTAAAAAGTTTTGATTTCTTGAAAGGAAACCTGTGAAGATTGTTTCATTATGATTTCATAATAGTGAATTTGTATGAGTATTACTTTCTTTATATAACGCATTAAATGTTTCTTTTTCTCTCAGATTATTAACAATTGTACTTACATGCAAAATGATATTTTAGATCCAGGTCTTTTTTCATTATTGCAACTGACACATTGAAGATAAAATTTTGCAGATTTCGTCGGTAAACTTCCTGGCAGAAGTCTCCTTCTATCGTTAGTATTTTTTGTAAAACAATCTGTTGCAAAGTGATCGGAGCACAATCTCGACTCTTTGAAAACATTCAAATTTGCATTAAAGCCCATATTGCACAACCAAAGTTCATAACGTTCCATTTCTGTTGGAAACCTGCACAAAATACGTAAATAAATACACGAATTCAAAGTTTTTATTAAATAATAGAATTAAAATTATATGTAAACATAAAATGTATCTAACCTCAAACAAAATAATACGATAATAGCTTATACTTACTTATGAAAGGACCTGCTTTCACTGGTCTCCTTTTTTCCACAATGACAACACTGTAAGCCCATGATTTTTTACAATATTATGCACTCTTAATTAAATAAGATTTTTTTAAAAAACATTATACACTGCGGTTTTTTCATACATAAGCGAAACTGTTTCAAAATAGTCGCCATATTGAATTTGCATTCTCGAACATCTAAAACATGGCGGCTTGAACTTTCAATACGGCACAAGTTCGGTAAGATTTTCCAATCGATATGAATCCTACTTCCAGTGTATAAGAGATCAGTGCTACCGACGATGTACCAATTAGTTATTTCCCACCTTTTAACAGAGAAGCAATATGTAGCCGTGACAGTAATTGGTGCAATTTTATATTCACGTTGATCCCTTCATCTCTATAAATTTAAACCGCTAGAACGAGAGGTTTTATCTTATACCGTAACAAACTGTGCAGTTCATCTTATTAGCGTTTAAAGTATCAGAATTAATTTTCCGCAAATGCCAATTCCTTTCTCGAGTCGCCGTCGACGATGACATCGCAGCTGGGCGGGCTGGGCCGCGTTTCGAAACCATATTCGAGTAATGGTAGCTTCTTTCTCGTTGGTACTCATCGGTGTAGTACTCTCATCTCATTCTATGTCTATCATCTTACCTAGTAGATCGGAAGATGGCTGAAACAGTTGCTGAAACGCTGAAAGTGACCCTGATGATACCATCAACCATTCGTCACGAAAACCACACATGATTCTAATGATTTCCATGAAAATTTCTTGCAGAGAACTTCAACGTCATTTTTTTAAGCGCAATATTTATGGCACTTTTCACTTGCGCGCTGAGTGTGCATCGTTTCCAGTTTTCCGAATGATTGTGAGATAAGTATACAATCTGGGCATGTATCCTCTACATCTTTGTATATTAAAACGTGCACTCAGTTTTACCATGGGAAAGCGTTGTTAATCTCTGAATCAGAAGGCTTTTTCAATCCTCTTCAGTAATATTACATTTTTTAAAATTACAATTGTTGAGCCTGAGGTTTTTTTTTGTAATGCGATGCTACATGATAAAACTATGGTATAGGAAGAAAAAAATGTGCGAAGCTCAAAATACTTAGATAATTGTAGCATCCGTTGCAACAGACAGAGCTTTTGTTAACAAAAATTTCCTCAAAAATCGTGATTATTTCCAGCAAACGTCAATGCTGGAAATCCAGAAACGTTCGTCGTCCACGAAAATTATAATAAATAAACCACATCGTAAAATTATTTTTTTTGTAACTTCTTTTTATTAAGTTTTACATCTGTTGTTTTTTTTCTTCTGTATTTCATTCGATTCCATTCACTTACAATCGTCACTCTATAATGGACGGCCCTACGGGCAAAAGCGACTTCCTCTCGCAGCAATTAATTATAGGGTGATGAAGAAAAAAAAAAGAGAACAAAAATGCATAACCATAAATACATATCATGGCATTAAAATTTCGAACGCAACGAATAGCGTGATAACTGCACCAGCAGCAAAGAAAATTATCTTCAACGCAGAAGAGTAATTTAGAAAGAAAAAAAGAATTGCCGAATCGTATCACTTAGAGAAAGGTTTGTTTTTTTTTCCTTCTACCTATTACATCGATTCAAACGCGCGTCATTGTTCTCAAGATTAAAATTGCCTTGAACATGGCGAGCAGCCGCGAGAACACAATAACAAAAATACCACTAACGCGGCACGTAGGTTCACGTACATTTTTTGTTGTTTTTCTTCTTTTTTTTTTTTAATGAACTCTGTTTCTACAACGAGCGATAGATGTCCGGCCAGTGACGACAGGTAACAAAAGGGCTCTATCTCCGATAGAGTCGCGTGAGTTTTTAAATGTTATAAAAATCTAGAGCGACGAGTGTGTTGCGTCGAAGGTGATTCATTTCATCTTTATATAATGAATTGGGGAAGAGCAACGTAGGTTCGGAGGTTTATACGGCTTTGACGTACAAAACGACTTGACGTTAGAATAAGTTTTACAATAACGATATTCACCTTGCGCAAAAATCACAAATATTTATGTATCGCTTGAGATTTGATATTTTTATGAAAAATGGTGAGCATGGGGAGGGTCAATGGTACGTTGATCAGCAGAGCTAGATGGTTACAATAAGAATTTGAGTTACGATATGACGTAGGCTCGTGAGAGCTAAAACGAGAAATAATTTCGTACATCTTAGCACGCTTTTTTCTTTTTTTTTAAATATACTAAAACGAAACGCTTGTGCGGATCTCACGTATTAGATATACAAACTTTCGGGTTAATCAATTCGTTTATTCGGATTTGGTATATACTTTTTTTTTTTTTTTTTTTTTTTCATTCAATAGAAAACCATGGCCGTGTAAAATTGTACACGAAAACGAATGGACAGGCCCTTTTATCGTATGTTCACTCGCTGCGACGGGGATACAGAGGAACGAAGACTTAACTATAGAGATCATCGTCACCGTCGTCTTGAAACGGTTGATCACCTTGCGTCGTATCTTGGGGCCCGCCCGCCTGATTTTGAGGAAATCTAAAATATTTAACATTGCATTATTATATATTTAGACCAAAAAAAAATGTTAATCAATTAAGGTAGTTCAACAAATAAAGACTTGAATATACATTTTTCTTTTTTAATCGCGAGGATATTATTTTGCAATGATTGAAACCAACAAAATGGCTCCTGATCGTAATATTTAAAATATAATTGCAGTTAAAGTTGGCGATTGTTACATTGGAATTGTAGAAAGAGAGATGTCAGATGACAAATAAACGGAGCTTGGATAAATTCGACCTTTTTGAGGGATAGAAATTAAAAAAAAAAAAAAAAAATTAAAGATTAAAATAAATAATTTTTATTTAAAGTTGGGTTTTAAGATTTTGTCAAAATTGTCGAAAAGTGCATCGTTTTGCATTCTGTATGAAGTGATTGCCATTCGACAAAAACTCCTCAAATGCAGCTTTAGTTATTTTTGTTTGAAAAACAATTTGTCATCAAAGTAACGTTATTATTAAAGTAGTGGACGACAATTGTAATTAAAATAAATTTTGATTATCAAGATTTTAATAAAGTTGAAAGTTATTAGTGCGATTCTCATGACTTCAGCCAGTCATTGGTGAACTATCTTAACCCTTTATAAGTCACACCGCCCGTAACCGTCCCGGAATGGGACTATGAAGAGCAGAGTTGGGGAACGCGTTCTTTACGGTAGAGCCGAGGAGTGGAGATATTTTTGTGACTTGTAAAGAGTTAATAAGAAATGTATTTTAAATATTTAAAGTTAAAACTTTAATGACAACAATTTCAATATTTATTTAAGGTTATAAGACATTTTTTAATTTTAGATAAAAGTAAAAATTTGTATTTTCGTTTAAAATAAAAAATGTGAATTGAATTGTTTGTGTTGAAAGGTTTTCTTTTTTAAATTCGAAACTCACCTAAAGTTCGTTCCGAATCCTCGCGATTGTTGTAGAGTCTGCGCAAACATTTCGTACTTTCGTATATCATTGTCCGACACGGAGCGACGAGCAAACCTCATTGCTTCCTCAAAGTGAGCGCGGGTTATCTCAGGCACGGGATCGTCCTCGTCCATCTGTTCAAAAGACAATATTACGACGTGCTCGTTCTTACAATTGATCTGTACAAGCCTGCTCGTTAACACTTTAACGGGTGACGAGGAAAAATCGGCCTTTAAACTGTTTGGTTATAAAATTAGATTTTCGCATCAATTTTATAGAAAGAAAATGGTATTTTTTTCTTTGTATCTTAAAACCAGTAGAGCTAGCAAATTTGCAAGAAAACTTTGTAACTAAATCGATGTAAAAAGTCATTGAAAGGCATTTTTGACAAAAACTGTTAAAGGGTTAACGAATCGAAGGAAAAATAAGTACTCACGTCCATGGATACAGAAGGATTCGCCATACGTTCCTTTTCTCTGCGTATTTCAGTCTCGATGCACTGTCTGATAGCGAGTTTACACGCGCGTTGACAAATTTCGGTCAAATCGGCTCCGGAAAAACCGTGCGTCACCTTCGCGATGTACGTCAAGTCTACATCCTGAAAAAGTAAAACAAACAAAGCATTAAATCGTCGTTTTTAAAAGTATAATTTAACGATACGTACCTTGGCAACAGGCGATTTTCGCAAATTAGCCTTAAATATAGCTTCTCGGGACTTCTCGTCGGGCAGCGGGATATAGATAAGCTGATCGAGACGACCGGGTCGAAGAATAGCCGGATCGATGATGTCAGGACGATTCGTCGCTCCGATGATGAAAACGTTTTTCTTGGCGCCCATGCCGTCCATTTCCGTAAGGATCTGATTGATCACACGATCGGCTGAGCCACCACCGTCGCCTACCGAACCTCCACGAGATTTCGCGATCGAATCCAACTCGTCGAAGAACAGCACACAGGGAGCTGCCGATCTGGCCTGAAAGCGTTACGTTCGATTATAGAATTTCATTCTAATTTTTTTCCCCCCGATATTAGTTCCGTCGTTCCTTTCCTACAACGAACCTTATCGAAGACGTCGCGAACATTGGCCTCGGATTCACCAAACCACATAGTCAACAGTTCAGGTCCTTTCACCGAAATGAAATTGGCCTGGCACTCGTTGGCGATCGCCTTAGCCAACAGCGTCTTACCACAACCAGGTGGACCGTAGAACAACACACCTCTCGACGGTTGCATGCCGAATTTCAAGAATTTGTCAGGATGCTCCACAGGATACTGTTAAAGATGAACTAATTATATTCATTCTCTTCATTTATTTACGTTCGTAGCTTTACTTTCTCGTCGAGAACGTTCTTGTCATTAATAAAAAAAATGCAAAGTTTTTTGTGTTATAGTGCTCAAGATGTTTCGAATAATCCGAAAATCACGATTAGAAAAACAGTGTCTGGACAGATTTTCTCTGTCCCCCCCTCACTCTCTCTATGTGATTGTGTGCACACACGTTCTAGCGTGCGTTTTGTATAAAGAAGTTTGTATCCGACGAAAATTGTTTTACCAAAAATAGTTTTTATCATCGTGATATCATTATTATGGATTAGTAATGAACAAGTATAACTTAAATGAGTTTTTACTATGTCTGTTAAGAATTGGTCGTATTATTTGCCAAATTTGAATAAACCCGAAAGCCATTAGTGTGATTCTATTGACTTCGGCCGGTTACTGGTACTTCGTCAAACAAGGATACAAACTAGAACCTTGCAATTTACTTAATTTTCTATTTTTCACACAGCTTTCTCCATGAAAAAGCCAAGTGATCAACATACTTTTTCATAAAGATCACTTTATGAAAAATGGAAAACATTGAGGAAGCAAACCGCAAGAAATTGCAATTGCAAATTAGATATTTTACAATTTATCTTACCTGAACCAATTCCTGGAGCTCTTTCTTCACGTTCTGGAGACCTCCGACATCGTCCCATGTTACTGTCGGGACTTCTACAATGGTTTCGCGAAGCGCGCTGGGACTGCTCTTACCCATAGCGTACTGCATTTTAAAAAAATTCCGTATGAGTTTACAAGAAACTGGTGAAAGGAAAAACTGAAAGAAAATAACAAAATGAACCTTAAAGTTCTCCATTGTCACGGCAAGTGAGGCCAAAACTTCGGCGTCGATCTGATCATCCTCCAAGTCGATGAGATCCATTTTCTCGCGAATCTGCTGCAGCGCGGCTTCGGAGCACAGCGAAGCCAAATCGGCGCCCACGTGACCGTGACTCTCGGCTGCGATCTAAAAATTTCAAAAAAGAAAAAAGAAAACAATGTAAACGGACAAATAACAGAATTTTAAATACAAATTCATTTTTCACGGTTCGATCAAGTTTTTCATTTTTTCACAATTTTTTTTACCGATTCGAGCTCAACATCGTCCGCAAGTTTCATGTTCTTTGTGTGTATACGTAGAATCTCGAGACGACCAGTAGCGTCGGGAATGCCGATATCGATCTCACGATCAAAGCGACCGAAACGACGAAGAGCGCCGTCGATGCTGTTGGGGCGATTTGTTGCGGCCATTACAATCACATGAGAACTTTGCTTCATACCGTCCATCAGTGTCAACAACTGCGACACTATACGCCTCTCGACTTCCCCGTGAGTCTATAACACAGAAAGAAAATATTTTGTAGATAAATGACCCACAAATTGGAAATTTCATTAATTTCAATTTCCTCTGAGTTGCCTAAAACAAATAATTTAAAGCGACTGAATAAAGACCGACATCGGGAGAAGTAAGAGTAGATGTAGCACCTCGGTATCGACAGATCGATGAAACGTTTTAATGAATTCAACATTTTTTTCTAATACTTGGTGTCGTGACTACCGCATCTTTCGATATAAAGTTGTTGATGAATTAATGTAGAAGATACCTTTTCTCTTTTCGGAGCGATGGCGTCCAGTTCATCGATGAATATAATGGCCGGTGAATTCTTTTCAGCTTCTTCGAAAGCTTTACGCAAGTTGCTCTCGGATTCTCCGGCGAGCTTGCTCATAATTTCCGGACCTGGTTACGAGGTTACAGAAAAAAAGGAAATGCAATAATCATTGAAAATTAATTTATAGGAATAAATGACGCATGATCATTTACCGTTTATCAAGAAGAAGAAAGCTCCTGTTTCGTTGGCGACTGCGCGAGCGATCAAAGTCTTTCCGGTACCGGGCGGCCCGTACAGGAGAATACCGCGAGGTGGCTTCACTCCGATAGCTTTGAAGAGAGACGGATGTCGCAGCGGCAGCTCAACCATTTCCTTGATTTGAGCGAGCTGCTTGCGCACGCCACCGATGTCGTCGTAGCCAACAGCGTTCAGAGCTTCCTCCTCTTCCTACGAGCCGTGAAATTACGATCGTTAGTTAGAATTACAAAGAGAAGCTTATAATTATTTTTGTTTCAACGGAAGGTCTCTTAAAAACAAATGTACCGGGTACATTTACATGTAACGTTGTAAGTAATGATGCTTGATGTGTATATAATTTATTTTAAATTCTGTGCAAAATAATTTACAAAAACGTATTGAACGACAAACTTTAAGGCGAGGCGGAAGCCTCCCTCTCGCCCTTTCTTTTTTCGTACTTCACAATTGCATAAACGACAATTCGGTGAGTAACAAACGTTTCCGTGCAAATTTTTTCTAGGGTATCAGGCCTGTGCTGATGGTAATAAAGCTTTGGCTGATGCACAACAGAACATGTTACCAAATAAAACTCGTTATTTTCTTAAAACTCCAGGCAAGCTAAAAAATTTGCAGACAAACTTGTTACCGACTGAGTAGGTTTCGCATCCCCTTAAATGGGTAACTAAAACTGTAAATAATAGCATTTCACTCTACTGATGCGTGAGAGAGACAGCTATATAATATACTACCAGCGCCTCTCGTTTTTTCTCCGCCCTTACTGATCGTTCGGTTAAAATAGAACGATGAATTACGTCTCAGTATATCAACTGAAAGGAAAGCTCGAGTCTAGCGAGCTTTTTGGTCCGAGAATTTACAATTGCGCGAAAGACGAAACCTAAAAATGTTTTAGGCGAACGATCCAGTTAATGATGGTGTACCAATTAGTAACTGCTACGTATAGATATATTTTCAACACGGTTAGGTTCGGTCTTCTTCCACTATACGACGAACAGCCAATAGGTAACCGTGACAGTAATTGATGCACTTTTACATCCACGTTTATTCCCATGAATGTTCACGATAAAGTGAATGATTTTTTTTCATACTACCGTTAACTGGGCCATTCACCTTAAGATACTTTAGTCGAACCCAGATTCGTTGATAAATAGCAGATTTGTGACTCATGCCACGTGGCTCTGCCACGTTGACGCAGTGAACCTCCTCCCCCCACTTGTCCGACGTCCATCATAAATTTTGTTTAAAGGTTTGATTCGAAGTGTTGGTATTGGGTCTGATCTTAAGGTGATGCGCTGCCCCTTGATCAGTAGCAAAAACTAATACAAATACTTCTTTCACGATTGATCTTTTAGATACAAGAGACGAAGGGTGAACTTCGTTTCACAGTTCTACATTTCACCGTTTTCGTCTTTGATTAAAAAATGAGTCGAGGCATATGTGGTGCCAGTTGTTTTGTTCATAAAATATGTAACGAGATGAAAATTTACCTCTCGCTTAATGGGTTCACCTTCGCAGTGAATTACAGTGTCAGGTGCGACGATGCAATATGGACCGGGATCGGTCTCGACGACTTTGAATTCAACGGCTCTCATACCTCCGCGAACAATAAAGTTGTCGTCTTTGTGCATCGGACGATATGCCTCGAGGAAGTACGGCTTGAGATATACTTCGAAAATATTTCTATTTAAAGAACAAGAAAGACAATTCGTTAATATTGAATAATTTTCTATTTATCTTGAAAATTTGTGGTTTTTTTTTTTGCATATGAGATAAATTACCCAGTGAGACCTTCGACTGTGTCGTCCATAGGCAATAAGTGAATACGCTTTCCGTATTTTACGTCGGGACAAGCTTGAACCGACACGATATCGCTCAGACGTACACGCAAATTATTTCTAACAACTCTGTTCATGCGAATCTTCTCATTCGGACATGTCTCGTCCGACAGAACTATGCAAACGGTCTCTTTGCGTCTTTTACCCTTTAGCAATACAGTGTCACCGCGGAACAACTGCAACTCATCCATTTTTGCTTGGGACAGTGCGACTACCGAGTTGTCATCGTTGATCGCCTCGTCGACCAAAAGCCTGTTTGGCCTGTCCTTCTTGCGCAAAATCGCGGTCGCTAGATCTTCGCTGTGAATACAAAATAAAATGATTTATTATATGCAAAAGAATAATAATAAACTTTATTTTTTTAACCTAAGTAAAACGTTATTTAAAAAATTAATTATTTAATATAAAATTTAATAAAATTATTCAATTCTTGTAAATAATTCCACAAATTGGAAACTTTATTAGAATAAACGTTGAACTGTGATTAAAAATTATGCGATTGGATGAAAATGACAAAAAAAAGAAATATATATATTATTCACATTCTTTGAAATAAAAAAAAAAAACATTTTTCAAACACATTGAGAAAACAATATTATTTATTCAACAATTTTTTTAACAACTCAACAAATCCTACTAATCACTAGTTTGTATAGAATTTGAGTAAAATTCTTTTATTTTTCTATACAAGAAAATGCCCTCAATGTATGAACATTTTTTATACAAAAATCTCAATCAAACTTTATGAAATAAACATTTTTTTGAGTAACCAAAGTGGTGAACATGCCACGCAATAATGTAAGTTTAAAAATATATAATATTTTTCAAACACGCTCGATGGAATATTTCATGGAGAACTTGTTGAAAAAAATGGGACAAAGTAAATTAATAAAAAGATATTTATGAAACAACGTTCTTTGAAATAAAAACAAAACATATTGAGAAATCAATGTTTTTTTCATTTCAAAATAGCTACTAAGCATTTCATCGTTGTGGATACTGACAATGTTATCGCAAATATGTGATTTCAGGGTTATTCTTACGATTCGTCTGGTTTAATATTAATTTTACTTCTATCAACTCGATAAATCCCATGCGAATTTTCTTTAGAATCAGAGTAAAACAATGAACTTTTCAATTTCTCAATAGAAGAAAATGCTCTCAATTTTTAAAACTTTTTATATAGAAAGTTAAATTTTTTGCCATAAAAATGTTTGATTATACAAAATATTTTTTAAAACTGCACAATTGCGATAGTGTAGATTTGAAAACGTGTTAAAATTTTCAAAAAATTCTCCATGCAATTTTTCACAAACAATTAGATCAAAACTTTCTTACTAAAATAAATAATTGTTATTGTTTAAAAAAATGCACTCGACATTCTCTGAAATAGAATTCAGCGTTTCCATTGTTGCATTTTCAGTTTAATGCTTGAGTCACCGCTGTGACAGACTTTTGCAATGACGAGACAGTATCCGTTACTTCCTGAGAATGTTAGACTACGTACTTGGAAGTCATCAACCATGAGATGAGATATATAAAATATATCATACAAGTTACCCTCTTTGATATAAAAAAACTTGTAAAAAATATGTTGAAAAAAAAAAGTTCTTTTTTAACTTCAAAATAGCAATTAAACATTTAAATTTGGAACAAACTGACAATGATATCGCTAATATAGGATTGCAAGGTTTTTCTAACGATTCGACTCTGCTAATGTTAAATTTACTTATAACGACTCGATAAATGTCACACGGTAACACTTTGAATGGAATGTCATCAAAACAATAAATTCCTTAATTTCTCTGTAGTAGAAAATCCTCTTAATGTTCAAAAACAATTATGCAGAAATCTGTCAAATTTTATGCAATAAAAATGTTCGAGTACAAAATATATTTCGAAAGCCACATAATTGCAACAATGTAAATATAAAAATATGAAAAAAAAAATGTTGTATGGAATTTGTCATAGAAAATTAGATGAAAATTTCGTAATATCTTTTTTTTTAAATGTAGCATCGGTACACTTAATTCCGATAAATATCTATGCTACAAAGTAGGCACACGCTCGTGATTCGAAGTGTTGACAGTGCGTGTGATGCGTGGAAGCGCGAGAGAGAGAAAGAGAGAAAAAGAGAAATCTAAGTATCAGTAAAAATGAGCTCGCGTCGATGCTACATGACGTGGCTTCTTTTTTAAAAGAAATTCTATCGTCGTACATCGTATCTCGAGACTTGGATCGCTGTAGACAATGAGTTTGGGAGTGAAAAATCCTCTGGTCCTTTTGTTACATTAGCGCGGAAGTTCTTGGCGTACAGCCATGTTCACACAAAAAAAAGCAAAATGCCGAGTGACCTAAGCCGCTACGACATAAAAAATAGAATAAAATAAAAAAAAAAAAAAAGAAACTTTGATATTACAAGTTTCTAGACTATCGACAATCATTTATTTTATTTAATTAGTCATCGAGCCAATCCTCGTCGGACATTGGCGTGTGCATTGAGGTTGAAAAAAATCGTCGATTTCTATAAAACAAAGCGGTAGGTCGACATGATGACAACGTGAAATTGAGGGGGCAGCAGCCGTAGCGTTTCGTGTGCCTTGTAACGCGGCTATCGCGGACGCCGTTAGCCGGGAAATAGCTTGGAGTGAAAATGAAAATAGTTGGAGGTATGAAATGAGGATCGCTATATCGGCTATTTAATTAATAAAACTCTTACCTCTTTCCCTCAGTCATCTTGGTATCGTGTTTGATGATCTCTCGAATGTAAAAATTCACGTTTGTTACGATCGAAAATACGATCTTGACTGTTGGCACGAATCACCACGACAGCCGCTTACAGCCGAAAGCCAATCCGCTCGGTACCTCTCCTTCGAAACTGTCATGGCGCCCTGGCGGTAGACTTTCTAAGCTCGAATTCGCCTTCTTAAACTGTTTTACCGCGACTTAAGCTCGATTTGCATTGCACTGCTACAGCGTTCACTAAAATGTCAAACCTTGCTTCTTCCTTTTCTTTACCGACGATTGTTTTAAGCGTTTTTACGAACTCTGCAATTGTTGTGCTTCAACAACGTCTTGACCAGTCTTGACTCAACGGACCGTCGATGGTTCGATAAATATACGTTTACGCTCGTCAATTGTCAAATTGATATCCAATGGCTGGGATTAAAGGTTATAGTGTGTATTTATCATCGTTAAATATGCGATTTTGATCCCACCCCTGTCACGCCATCACCGTATTATACTGATCTCCCTCTGACACTTTAACACTGGACCCGCGGAACTGTGCGAAAAAAAAAAACACTGACTGTGTAAAAACATAACCCCTGAGGAAGATTAAGAGTCTCTTGATTCTTCATTGTACATAGTATTGTTATTATTGTGCTTCGTTTACGTTAATTAAATTAACGACAAAGTAACACATTTAGGAACACAAATACGACGCGGTTTCATTCGTCTCATCAGTCGGTGTTTATCTACATTGCTCTATCCTGTCCTGTCATGAGAAGTATGCACTTTGGAATTCAATGTTTGTTTTTTCAATCAAAAGTTTGATTTATTTGGTGCGAGGGATTGTAAGGAAAAATAATAAAATTGCTAAGATTTTTCTTTTTACAATGGAACATTTATCTTTTCGTTTAGTACACATTTCAATTAGTTTAGAACATTTGAAAAATTAATTTTTTTTATCTAAGATTAATGATTGTTATTCACTTCAACGAAGAAACATTGATGTATGTATGTCACCAGCTAAATCCCTTAGTTGGTATTTTCTGCTATGAGTCATCCTACTCGGTCTTATCATGAGGAGTACATTCCCCGGATCTCTTATTTCTCATATTTTATTCATTCAATTGACGGCACTGTACACATTTAGAAACACAACTATGACGCAATTTTGTTAGTTTTATCAGTTAGTATTTTCCTGTGTTGGTTTATCTCATCTTGTCATGAGATGCAACTGTCACTGTGCAACAAGTTTTTTCTTTCAACATAAAAAGTTCAATTTATTTGTTACAAGTGATAATTAAGAAAAAAATTGTAAAAATAACGAAAATAATTCATTTTTTTGTTAAAAATAATCTTTTGGGTATTGAACATGCTAATTAAGATCATCGAAGATTTTCTACTCGACAGACTGATTAATTGTTTTAATCCTGCTAAATTGTTTTAATGAAATTTACTAGAAATTTAATTTAATTACTTTGAATGTTAAAGTTGTCAATAAGTTAATTTTACTTGAAAATACATTAGCAGCTCCGCAAGCTCTTTCCATAAAGTCGTATATTTAAGATACTGGTACACATTGTGCTTACTGTTTATCATCTTTTTTTGTTTTATGTCGTTTCTGCCGGTGAATTTGCCACAAAATTACAGCGTAAGTATTCCCATAATGAGAAAACGTCGAATCTTGTGATCGGAATAATTATTGTTTCTAAGTATCAACAAGTTGCAAAATGATTTCTTTTCTCACGATTAAAAACATATCAACCGTTAAGAAACAAAATGCCATATACCACATCATTGTCTTACATGTTAAACGAAGTGAAATACACATTATTCTTTCCAATTGCAGTCGATTAGAATTTGATTATGATTAGAAACAATAATTTTCCTATTCGGTCAATAAATGCGTTATATATTTTTTATTATATAGCAAATAAACTAATAATGTTTGAACGTATTACAGATTAGTAACATTGGCATTTGCCGGCTCGATCGGGATGACTTTTGTCATTCTGGGCTGTGCACTACCGTCGTACCAGTAAGTTTCTCCTCAAAAACTGTTTTTCCTACTATACATTCGAAGAAGCACTCGTATGAATATTTTTATAATTAATTTATCATTTAACAGGGTCTGGTGGCCGTTCTTTGTTGTTCTGTTCTACATACTCGCGCCAATTCCTACGGTGATAGCGCGACGTCATTCGGAAATGGATCCCTCCAGTGGTGCGAGTAATCCATGTCTCGAATTAGCAATATTCATTACTACCGGAATTGTCGTCTCGTCATTCGCTCTGCCGATCGTGTTGGCACGCTCACCAATTCTAACGCCCGTGGTGCGTACGAACAACTCCCAAAAAATGATAACAACTTAATAGCAAACTCCAGGCATTGAGAAATGTCTAACGTTATTTATTACTTTGATATTTATTTAATTTAAGACAACCTGCTACGTTAAGACCTATGCTATATCGAATGAGCTGCCATAAGTGCGAGTGAGATAGCACAATTGACGATTGTCAATGGTGGTCAGTGTACCACATCACCTTAAGATGATGTGACACACGTTCAGAAACTGTAATTGGTAACAGAAATTATAATCTAATTTACTCAGACTCAATTACTATTTTAGATAAAAACATATTTGGTTGTTCTGCAAAATAGATGGACGAAATGAAAATTAATTCGCTTTTCTCTCAAATATTAACCGGTGCTGAGTAAATGAAATTACAATTTCTGTTGCCGATTGCAGTTTCCGAATGTGTGTAGCATCACCTTAAATCGCTGTGCTATCCCTCAGTCAGTAACAAGAACTAATACAAATTTTTTCGCCACGATTGTTCTTCCGGATAAAAGAGGAAAACGATGAATTGTGTCTCACAATTCTACATTTCACAGTGGCGGAGAAATTCGTGATCAGAAAATTCTGCTATCTTTCTCGTTCGTATGGCAATCTGAGAGAAATAGACGACATGTCGCACATCGTCTTTAGTAAATTATGTTATAGTAACGTACATATCAAAAGAAAAAAACATTTGTACAAATGATTTTCATCTGAATATGTAAAGTTCCGTTTAAAAAAATAAAGATATGTCAATGTTTTCAGATACAATGGGGAGCATGTTACCTCACACTGGCAGGCAACTTGGTAGTCTATTTGACATTGGTCGGTTTCTTCATGACGTTTGATCAAGATCACTCTGACTACAGCATGTGGTGAAGAGTCTACCTATCGTACTTACTTGCTACGGTAAGACGAAAGAAATATAAAAAATAAAATAAAAGAAAATAAAAACACACACCCCGCCTTTACCAACTACGATCAAACCGTTCAGTCGAGGACCACGATCTAACCTATAGTATTTACAGATTTTTTTACAAGAATAAGAAAGAAAGGAGTCCGCGCGCTGTGCACCGACTGAATGGAAAACGCTTTAACTTTTAATTAAATCAATAAAACAACAACAAAAAATACTAATCAAGAATATTGTACACCGTTTACATGGAAGTAAGAAAAAGAAGAAGAAAAAGATAAAAAATATTTAATTTAAAACCTGTGTACGATGTTTAGACGATAGCTAGTGGTTGTAATCACTGTTAGCAGAACATAACGTTTGATATAATATAACTACGACATTTGCTGGAGATAAAGAAATAATTAAATTATATAACGCCCGCATAATCGTTCCGAATCGCATCTGTATTTATATGAAAACGCATCCAGAAATCGTACTTTTTTTTCGAGTATTTTTCGAGTTTGTTCGAAGAAACGCAACAATTGTGGAAGCTTCGATGTAATGAAAAAAAAAAATGTTTTTTGTCCATATCAAGACGCGTTTTTGGAGCAATAAACGCAAATTTATAATCCTTTTGGCTCTTTTTTTTCTTTGTCAACATTAGTGGATAAGAGAAATTGTTACGATTTACAATGACAAGTTACGAGACGAGATCCAGTAGTTGAAAACCTAAAATTTTACCACAACATCGATTAAAACGAGAAAAAAAACAACAATTTTCAAGCTCAATCCCAAATTTTATTATCATTACAACCCGATCATTGCAAATCTTAATCCACCATATATCATCGATATAAAAAATATATATCAAGATTGGAATATTCACATTTTTTTCTCGCAATTTTCTATTACTCACGATGCTTTCTCTATGATAAAATATCTTTTATAGCTTTTGACTTACTCATTGCGAGGAAAAGATCCGTACAGAAAATTTGTTCGACTCGGAATATTCTAATTTTTTCTTATAATTCAAAAGATGAAAAATCTTATAAAATTTAAACGGTTTTACCGATTTGCTCCGAATTCAATAACGGTACTAGGTCGATAATAGTCCATTTGTGTACAATTTCTTAGCCCGATATGTTAAAAATAGTAAGAGTTATCCGCGTTAAAGGTGAACTCATGTAAAGATTTTACCAAAAATTGGATCAAATAATGAGGATTGACCTCTCTACATCCGTTATAACTTACAGCTTGATATCTCAAGCCATTCTCGAATTGGAATATGGAGGTTTTAATGATATGTCCGAACACACGTACGTCCAGTCGTTTTTTAATCTGGTTTTTTTGTTCTTTGGCAACATTCTCAACACGTTTACATCAAAGTCTCAGTAAAAAAATATTTTTATGAAAAGAAATGACCTCTATAAGGGAGCAAAATGATCAACGTAATACTCAACTCAATGCCAGACTTTTTCTAATCTTTTTATTATTATCTCGCAGCTCAGCAACAGAGATTTTTATCTCTGACACCTGTGATTAATTACCAGTATGAACCTATACGTTATACGATACAGCGGATCTTTTAGTAATCGTTACAGTAAAATGACAAATTACTAATAAAAAATTTAAAAATCTATTCGTAAAATAAAAAAAAAATATATGTTAAAAAAATTATTAATAAAATTTGTAAAGATGCGAGAATGACTGGAATGTCTGCCTCAGTCGAAAGAGACTTTTCTTTCGGACGAAACCGTGAGCAATGTTCTGCTTGGTAATCAATTTTACCAGCTGTTGGTTACTCGGAGTATCGACTGACGAGTTTCATAGATCCAAAGCGTATGGGATCGACGATCTTAGCGACATGCACGGTCGGATGATTTCACCACTGGTAGACTCATTGTTTGACTGATACGAGCGTCCTTCCGGATAAAAATGAAAAATAGATAATAGACGAGTGTTCGCGATAAAGCTTCGAAGGGTCGATTGTTGCACGGGAAATTTATTTGTTCTTAAAAGTTTTAAATACGTTCCACGGTATTCTAAAAATAGTATGAGCGAAGAAGAGGAGAAATACTCCTTCGATAGAAGCTCTCAAACACCGGGAGGTAAGTTCTTCACGAACGATTCTAATTGACAGAGATTTATTTATTACCTTGTTATTCGTACAGGAACGTCACGGAGCTCTGCTGCTAGCAGCGGAGAACCAAGTTCGAGCAATGAACAGTCTCTGCCCAGACCATCCGAGCAGAGGATTCATGCACAACACGCCAGACATTTACCTTCCAGGACTCTAGGTAATGAATTCCAAGATGTTTTGATATAAGATAAGACTTCGTTAAATAATTACTAATAATTCGATAATGGAATGTTTTTTTATTTTCATCCTCATAGATATTCTTTGCGATTTTGTTTCCAACATTTTTAGGGGTTTCACTCGATTAAGAGTCAATATATACTGTAAAGCATGGAAATCACATTACAAAAGATTTAACGCCGAGGGGTGGGGGGTCCTCCAAGTTCAGTGAAAAATTGCTAAATTTATTTTAGCGGTAAAAAAATTACATAAAAAATCATCTACGACTTATTGATCGTAACGACGTTCTGATTGTGAAAAAAATTCCTCGGTTCGAAGGAAAACAAAATTGGTGCTCCATTTTAGAAAAATAGAAAATAATGTAGAAAAAATGTAACTAGTGGAATCTGGGATTTTTATTACATGATCAGAACATCGTTACGTACGATAAATTGTGGGGGATCTTCGATACGATTTTTTTACCGATACGAAAGGAATAAAACACGTTTTTTACGGAAATCAATGGACCCCCTCCTCCGCCCCTTAATAGCCTCTAGAGGAAATTGTATTATGAATGAATCGATCAATTATTTATGTCTGAATTATCAATCAATTTATATTTCAATAATGATCATTTAAAACAAAAATATTAATTCATTCGCTACTCACAAATTACAAAGATTCCGTTAAATTTCTATAATTTGGTAAGAAATAATGATTAACTTAAACAGAAATAAATCCATGACTAATGATATATTTTTTTGTTTAAACTACTAAATGGAAAGCTATGGTTTTCTGTAGGAATCTTTCGTTTCCTCTTTCAATGATTTTTGTGATTGTCACCTGAAGGAAAGTTTCTTGTTTGTTTCCAGCAATATTATCTCAAGCGAAACACGATAAAATCGTCAATGTCGTTCCCACGATATCCTACAATACTTTACGATTGCCAAGGGGATCACACTGGCCGGTCGACGATAATGCGGAAAGCATTGCGAGCCACATGGAGCTTCATGAAGATCTCATGCAGGATGATCCGATATCTGAGATGCGTAGAATAGAAACTCTGCGAGAAATGCCGCAGTGCCTCACGGTAAAACGAAGCATAAGAGCCAAACTAGCGATATCGGTGAATAAAAAATCCAAGAAGAAGTCTCTCGGTTACTGGAAACGTCTTAAATACACTTTGAGCATCAGTTTTATGAAGGTGAATGGATAAAAATTGCATTTTTTATTATTATCTTAAATAGCATTATGAAAAAAATACTTTTGAACTCAGCAAATTTATTGCTGATGACTATGTAGATATGCGTCACCACGAAGGAAGTCATATCTACCATCGAACTGTGGCATCACGCAATCAAAACGATCGAGGGACATTTTGGGAGCGGCGTTGCTACTTATTTTAAATTCTTGAGGTGGCTGTTTATACTAAATTTGATCAGTTGCGTCTTGAGGTAAGAATTTGCTTTTGCTACCCTAAGCAATTAAAAAGATTTAGTGTACTTTACGTTTTAAATAATCTGTTATTTCGTTTAATAAAAGTATTGAGTAAACTTCGTATACTCACTGTATTATGTAAAATTATCTGCTGCAATTTTAGGGTCTATCGACTTTTTATAATCTCTATTTATAATAGGACTCTAACGCTTTTTAGCGTCGCTTTTTAGTAATTTCGTTCAATTTTCAATAGGACTAAAAATATTTTGCGTTATTATTGGCCATTTCACTCAATTTCCGATAAGACCATTAATGCTTATGCTATGTTCCTATTTCCAATATGGCCATAAGACATTTTGGGGTCGCTTTTAGCCATTTTACTCCATTTCGAATAAGATCGTAACCCTTGTTGACGTCACTTTTCACTATTTAACTCAATTTCTAACAGGATCATAATGCTCTTTGGCATCTCTTTGGTCATTTTACTTAATGTCCAATAACATCTTAACGCTTTTTGGCGTCTCCTTTGACTATTTCATTCAATTTCCAACAGTACAGTAACATTTTTTGGCGTCACTTTGTTAATTTCACTCAATTTTCAATAGGACCGTTTCAGTCATAAGGAAAAAGGATAAGCGTTTCGCTTTTTCGCGTCACTTTTGGCGAGAAAGTCGCTCTAAAGATATTTCCGTCTAAAAAAAATTGCTGAATCTCGAAAAATAATCATTTTGTTTGTAAAAAAGCAATATTTCGTATTATCAGAAGCTTGACTTTTAATATTATTATGATTTTTCAGTGTGTGTTTCATCGTTGTACCACAGTCGCTAGTTCAAGCATCCAATGGTGCTAATTTTAGTGTCTGGGACATTATAATCGGAAATGTACGTACATTACAGGCCGAATTCGTCTTGAACCCAAGAATACAATTTTGCTTATTCACATTTCATTTTTCCAGGGTTACTTTGAAAATACAATCTTGTATTACGGATTTTACGGAAACGAAACTATGGAATCAACTCCCGGCTATAGGTATAACATTCCTTCGGCGTATTTCCTGACGCTACTATTCTGTTATATTTTTACGTTCACTCTACTCTCCGTAAAGTAAGTATTTCGCAACTCTTCAAATCTTACGAAAGATTAAATTAACGAAACGACCGATATTTATTATTTTTAATTTAATTTGTGGGTTGATTTCAGGGTAGCAAAATCTTACAGGAAATGTTATATCGAGACAGCAGGTGGAATTCGGAATCTTTACGCCAGTAAAATATTTTGCGGCTGGGATTTCAGTATCGCATCTTACAAAGCCGCGGATCTTTGTTCTGCTTCGATATACCGAGAGTTGAAAGAACTCCTGGCGGAATCTAACGAGCATTCGCGAGTACGATTCCTCAAGAGACTTGGTACGTTTTTATATCAATGCGGAATGACGATTCTCGTGTTATCCGTGATGGCTGCGATGGGTGCGTTGCTTTGGACTCTTCTCAAGAAGCACGAGGCTCTCGAGTCAAATCCCTGGTCGCTCTTGCTCGTGCCTTTCGTCATCACGTGCATCATGAACGTCTTTCCTGCTGTTATTTCGTTACTGGTGAGTCTAAAAATAAAAAAAGCAGCTGTTAAGAATATTTGTGGCAAAGATGCGAGAGGGGAAAGAAGGAGAGGGGCTGCGCCGAACTGCCTAGTCATACTATGAGAAAGAAACATTTACCGCGCGGCTTAGCTAGAAAGAGATTGATGGGTGGTAACTAATGTTTCGTAGACTCAATATTTCGAATTCCATTTTGACGAATTGCATCAGTCGTTCCTGTCGGTTAAAAGCCATTCGAGTGATTGAGTTTTCGACGCATTGGTTACCAGCCAGATTGCTGCCGCAAGTCTTTTGTTTCTTCGACGAATCTCAAAAACTAAAACGTCCATAATTTTGAAAATTGAAAACGATTTGTCTTAAAGTTTATCATTCGATGTGTTAATTTCTTTGTTTCATTCGAATAAAAACTGGCTGACAAAATTATTACGTTATATTGGCATGAGCCGATCTCTTTGTCTTTTCCTATGAAAATTTGTAACTCTGAGCACACGTTGATAAAAAACTAAATAAAAAATTTATTTTTAATTTTATAAATTATATTTTATATTATTATATAAAATATAAATAAATTAATATTTTTAATTATATTTTAACTATAACTGTAATTAACGTTTGGTATCGTGTAAATAAAAAAAACTACGTTGAATCCATAGGTGAAATTCGAGCAATACAGCAGCAAACGTACAGCGTTGTACGTAACCATGATCAGAGTGTACATGATGACGGCAACAGTGATCGGCATGCTACTGATTTACTGGCTATCGTACAGTACCCATAATTGTTGGCAAACAAATCTTGCTCAAGAGATCTACAGATTGGTTATTCTTGATTTTTTCATCTCGATTGTCGGAATTTTTATCGCTGAAGCTCTGCATTACAAGCTACACGTAACGTTTTGGACGCAAATCAAAGCACCTAAATTTGACATAGCCCGAAACACCCTTAATCTCATATACAATCAGATTTTGTTCTGGGTAGCGTTTTACTTTAGTCCTCCGCTGTCTCTTGTCATCGTTGTCAAGATGATTCTGACTTTTTATATTAAAAAATACGGCATGATGCGACATTGCAATCCACCGTCGACTTCATGGCGAGCTGCACAGACTCACACTCTTTTCCTTGCTCTTGCATTCCTCGGAATGACCGGAGTTCTCGTTACTATCGGTTACGTTATCACGAGCGTGAAGAGCGGAGGCTGCGGGCCTTTCCGTAATCACAATTATACGTGGGAAGTCGTGATCGATCAGGTGCTTAATCTTCGGAGAGACAGTGAATTCTGGATCGTTGTAACGAGCCTTGCTAGACCAGGAACCGGCGCGGCTATTCTCATAGCGATGTTGTAAGTTACCGTGATATAAAATTGACATATTTAGATTGTTTTTTTCACTCTTTACGGCGAGTTTCAATTACTTTTTTCACGATTTTTTTATTCTCTGTCTTCACGTTCGAATATTTATACAATTTCTGATTTCAGTATGACCGTGTACTGTCTGCGAGCTAAAGCTCACGCCAGCAAAGAGTTGGTCTATATACTTCGCGAAATGTTGGTGCTGCAATCGCGTGATAAAGATTTTCTCCTCAAAGAATTTTCCAAAGTTGCTGACGAAAGTGAGTCTTCATGGAAATATATTTAAAGCACGAATATTACGAATCACAAATAAAATGTATTTCGAATTAATGTGCTTTTTTTTTTGTAGATTGGTTACGGCGCAGAACTAACTTTGATTTACAACGGAAAAGTTCTGCCGCTCTTCTTGCTCAAAATATTGAAATGTCACCATATTCGATAGGTGCAGGTAGTTCAAAAACCGAAGGAACGCAATGTGCGGGTAATTTAAGAAATCCAAGCACTTCCAGATATTAAAATTATTCTCTGATAACGTCATTCAATAATTTTACATCATTACATCCATATTGTTGGGGAAACTTTTTCAACTTTAGGTATTTCGAGGAAAAGATCAGAACGAATAATCCCATAAAGGTCCATTTTTAATTGACCATAGGCGAAATGTTTCCTTCTTCCAATCTTTGGAAATGATAGTAAAACAAAACTTTTATATAAAATAACAAAAATATTGCTTTAGTGTCATTAACAATCGTTTTATTGAATTCGTAACAATTGATTTATTACAATTAATAACTATTTAATTATATGAATCAATGTAATTAAGGGAATAGTGGGATACAATGAGTCACTTTTTTCGTGAACCTTTACTACTTCGAAACAAAAGGAAATTTTGTATAATTTTGGGTATCCCCGCAAGCTAGTAAACCTATTCTATACATTTTTCACGTAATTATTTATCAAGAAATTACCATAATTCATCTATTAATTGATACATTGATCGATCACAAGCGACTAGTTGTGTCTCAGTTGCGGGATACAGTGAGTTGAATGGCTTCAATTTTTTTTTACGCAGTTACCGAGGTGCCTACACAAAATTGTCGATACCGTAATTTCGTCTGTATGTGAAAGTGGCTATGAAAAAAAAAACTAATTTAAAGAATGATACATAACCTGGAAGGATGATTTTAAAAACAAACTTTTCACGGACGATTTTTTAAAAATCTAACAATGCGAGTCAAAATGTCGACATTTCCCGATTAAATGTACAATTTGAATGACACTTGCAAATATGCAAGAGTTTCATTTATTAAAAATCACTGTCAATTGTTTTTTAATATTATAAGATAAAAAAAGATTTGACACTGATTTACCCGAGATCTATCTCGCTCGTTGTATCCAGTAATCGGGTGGCTCATTGTATCCCGCACTCGGTGACTCATTGCGCGCCACGATCGAGTGACTCATTGCGCGCCACGATCGAGTGGCTCATTGTGCCCTACGGCACAATGATAATATTTATCATGAAACCTCAGCAATTAAATCTGCATAAGTAATGCATAAAGATTTACCTAACCATTTTACATCATAAACTCCTCCTAAGGATAACAAAAATTCACGGAGAGAGTAAATAACAATTAAAAACATTCAATAAAAGGAATAATATTATGTTATTTGATGCCGAAAATCATAAATTCATTTATTATATTTTTATATAGACATTAACATTGCCCAAAATTTTCAGGAAGGTTCTACATGATATAATTCACGACAGATCACTTTTTCGTAATTTAATTATCCGTAATTTAGCAGGAAATCAATGTCGTTCAATGTTCATCGCCGCTAATTATGCTCCACTCTCTCTTAATTAGTTTTATATTTATTATTTCAATTTTACATTACTTAGTTATTGACAACTCTTTATTCTAGTGTAAGCCAAGAGTCACATATCACAAAATCGTAAAAAGGAATATCTTGCAGTCATGCTTAAGAAAATCCCATTGAAACTGATGAAGGGTAGTCATATATGTAGAGCATGGTGGGAGTGGTAGCTGATCTGTATAGCAATGCGCGGTGTGTTCCGTTTTGCATTCTGGACATTTTTTCTAAATGTATTTTATGAACGTCTTGGTAGATTTAAAAACCGTTGACATGACCCTCATTGGCACAAATACCTTAAACGGACAAAAAAGAACATAGAAACCGATCATAGCCAATTAATTTTCAATGGTTTTCCAGTCCATTTGTGAATATTTATGCGAATGCTCAGGGAAACGGGATGAGAGATGTAAGAAGCGCGTTAGTCAGTTGGTGCGATAGTTAAAAGTTCACCGAGCGATTGGGCCTTAAACCGATAGACACGAAAGTTTTTCGTTTTTTCGACGAATCTCGTAGACGATCAATCATTTTCAAAATTGAACACAAGCCGTCTTAAAGTATCTCTTCCGATCTAGTAATTTTTTTATTCCCATCGAACGGTAAACTGGCGGAGAAAATCTTTATATTCTATCGGTGTCGGCGAGTTTAGTCAATTTTTTACATAAAAATCAATAAACCTGAGTACACGTTTTTAAAAAAAACTAGATCATTTAATTTAAAGTTAATCATTTTGAAAGAGAAATGTCAACAATTCGGCGCATTTTTTGTTACGAACTAGCTGAGTGCCAACGCAATTGAAAGTAATCTTATTTTGTTACTAATATTCTTAATAAGTTTCAATCAGTTTCAATGGAATTTTCTAAGCAGCTAGGGTTTCTCCTAATTATTTATGTTCGTATTTACTTATTTATTATTCAATTGGAACAACAAAAGCTATGACGTTTCCAAACAAATACCAAAGTATTAGTCTGAATTAAAATGTACTTTATCTATTATACAAATATATATCAACTGTTAAGAAACAGAAGGTCATTGCACGACAGTATCTTACATATTAAATGATGTGCGATATGCTCTTCCGTGTTTTTTACCAATCGATTTATATATATTTCATATATTATTACACTGCTACATCAATTCTATGTCAAACAACCATCGGATACTCGTTTTATGTTTTATCTTGAAAATTATTTATCGAAAATTAAGAATAAATATCGAATTATTATTGCCAATGGCGATTATTTAATTTTAATAGATTGATCACTGAACTACAAATTCCCAACAGATTCCCCGACCAGCGTTGCCATGGTTACAAAAAAGACGGGACCATATGAACGTTTTCTCAATATATTTTCAATTTTTGTCATTTCGTTTCTAGTTTGACAGTGACAGTGGATAATGGGATTTGAAATAAGCTCTACGTGTCAGCTTGCGAAAAAAAGCGTAATCGTGACAGAGAAAGAAAGATGAAAGAAGCTGAAACCCTGAGTAACGGATGAACCTGTTACTCCAGGAAACTCGAGTTAATTGCTGTAAGCATTCGTTAAAACTTTTTTCACGCTTTACAAACAAGTCTAATTGTCAACGGATGAATTAGTTCTTAAAAAATCGGTAGGTGTTGATATGCAGCTACTTTACTTTATCGATTTATTGAATTCACATTATTCACGTGATAACCCTAACGAAATGAGTGTAACTTTTATTAAAGAGTTGTATCATGGTTACGGTTGTACACGCGTCTCATATAGACAACGAGTGTAAGTCGCTTTACTGCTATGAGACTCGCCACTGACGGCAATGTGATCAGTTGCTTTGTGCAAAGTTTTTACTGAGACTTCTCTGAGACTTATGAACATTTGATGCATCGATAGTCTTCGGAGCGGTTCTCGTCCGACTGTAGAACAAAGGGAAAACAATGTCAGCATTATAACGATCCGAATGAAACGTTATAAGCCTGTCATACATTTTTGGAAAACGCAGCAATTTGTTCTTACGGTTTTTCAAGGTTGCCTCAGTTTCGTTATGGATAATCTCACACCGTTTAACTTTACAAGTTTTTTTTCTTGTAAACCCGTAAAACAATATCTGGAGCTATTTTGCTAAATTAATCAGTCAAAGATATGTTTTTTTTTTTAAATTTCTTTTCAATGAAAACGTTAATGAATGAATTTAATTGCAGAGCTACGAATTGGTGTAAAGAATGATGGATGAAAAAAATAAAAGTACAAAGCCCAGGAGTCCATGGTTGCCGATAGCAGGACGTGGTGTTGATCCAGTTGTAACGAAGCATGTTCTTCAGGCTCGTAAATATGAAGAAAAAGCTCCACTCCTCCTGCAAGACGGCTGGACGAAAGCGGCACCTTACAAAAAATGGTTTGGGGATTCTAGGCCGATGGAAAGTATCGGCAGCGCTTATACACCGACTGCGACCAAGTTTCGTGTCGAAAGATTGAAGAAGAGGCAAGAAAAAATTATTTATCCGGTGCCTGTAGGTCCCGATGGTGAGCTTGTACGCCCGCCTTTGGAATATGCTCGAGCTCGCGAGCGAGAATTTCAGGAAAAGCAAGCGGAAAGGTCTATGGCGCTTCAACTTCAGCCGGAAAATATTATAAGTCTCGCTGCTTTAGCGAACGGTTCTTGGCTACGAAAGAAGGCTGAGAAGAGAACTGCGGAGATGAACAAGCGCAAAGAAATTGTCCTGAAAAAAAGGAAGGAAATGGAAGCTACAATGCGGATGGAAATAGAGGTAACAATACTAACACGTTTTTTTACGAATTTTTAGAAAAAAATTGTGTCGGTTTTAATCGTTTATTAATATTAACAAAGACATACAAAATCATTTCATTCTTGTGTTTAGTTTTGATAACAAAATCTGTTCATAAGCAATTTGAAGATAATGCGCGTTGATGGGAGTATTCTCCTTCAATTAAGGGGGAGGGTGAGAGGTATCCGTCCACCAAATTAGTATAAAAATAACGTGTTTTATTGATTTTTCTTCAGTTAAATCGATTTTAAAAGTTCGCATTATTGTTGGCTTGTAACGGAATTTTGATGATGTAAAAAATCCCACGAAAACCGAATATAAAAAATGTAAAACTTCAATTTTTAAAAATAGAAAACAATTGCAAAAAAATGAATCTCCTACAATTTTTTATATTTGGATCAGGGGATTTTTTTTAATGATCAAAGCACTCAAAGCAATCAGTGAACCCCAACCACTTCTCGTCATAAATCGTGCAAATCCGAACAATCTTTGTTTTAAGACATTAGCGAAATTGGAGATCGATCGACCGCGATCGATCGAATGTCAACGAAAAGAATTACTTGCCGCAGTGAAATTGGAGCAAGAAAAAATCGTAAGACCCGATGACCTAGAGAGAATTGCACATTTGCGAAAGTGCGGCATAATGGATTGTCATCTTGAGCCGTACGATATCACAAATATAAAAGAAGCACGAAATCGCTTGGACATACGTTTGCGAAAGAGGAAAGAGTAGGTTGCGTAATGATTGTTAAAAGGAATTTAATTGTCACCAAAAAATCGATGAATCAATTGTTGAATCGTTCAAATTTCAGCTTTAACGCCCGAATGAAAGCTCTGAGATCCGAGATAATCGAAGACTATAAGCAGAGTCTTCGCTACGCAATTGTTGACTACATTCTACTTGATCCTCAGGAGCAAAAGCGTTTGAAAGTACAAACGATTCCTGTACTATTTCCTGTACTCGCATTAAGAGCTCCGGTGCCCTGGCAACAGGCCAAGTTCATTGCTGAACATTATATCAATCACAATCTCTTTATCGGCAATGAAATTTTAAGGAACATCAGAGACTTGTGGTTTTTGCGGTATGTACAGAAATCGCAAGGATATACATCAATCGAATGGAATATTCAATTTATTGTTTCAAACAAATAATTACGAACAATTCTTGCCAAAGAATTATACTCTATAAGTGCGTACTTTTTTAATTGCGCGCATAGGTCCTTACTCTATTTTTTATATAAGAAAGTAAGATTAAAAGGAAGGCGAAACATGTTTTGGCACGAGAGAGATAGACCCGAATGGCGCTTCACGGCAGAATCAGAGGGAAATAGCGTGCGTGGGTGGTTACGTCTCGCCTTAAGATGATGTCACGCACTTTAGAAACTATAATCGGTAACAGAAACTGTAATATAAGTTATTTAGAGCTGATTAATATTTTAGACAGAGGCTAATTCGGTTTCACTTCATTTATCTACTTTGCAGTAGAATTAAATTACATTTTTCTCAAACAATAGTTGTCTCTGAGTATATTAGATTACAGTTTTTGATATCAATCGTCTCTGAGTAGTTTCAATTGCAGGGACGTGAAGGAGGATGTGACACATCAGCCTAACAACTTTTTAATATATTGATATGAAAATAATAAATTTTTAATCGTTATTTATCATTAAAACGCAGCTCGAAACACAAAGAGTCTACTGTTATTGTTTAAAATTATTGACAATAACTTGATATTGTTTTATTTTCTTTGTATGTAAAATAGATACAGCGATATGAAGATAATTAAAGTAAAAGATTTTGGTGAGCTCCCAGTGCCCGCACTGGAGTTTGAATCTAAAGTCGATTCATTGTGCGACCGGGCCCGTCAAAGACTGTTAAAAGCATGGTTGGCAAACGTAGCCGATCTTTTTCTCGAGAAGAAACACGCTTGGTCGATTTATTTTGAAAAAAATAACAACTCTTCCACAGCCTGTATAGAAAAATACTTTCGTAGCGTAAATTCGCTTCTATCTAAACAGTTAAGAATTATGGTGATAGAAACGCTGAGAGAAGTTAAAGAATTTTTCGCACTTTATAAATATGGCAATTCCTTTGATACCGCCTACGAGGATCTTATGTTTATTCGGTACGTTATATATATATATATATATATATATATATATATTCTTTATTCTTCAGCTACTTTTTCTGTGGTTTATTTAATTTTAATTATTGTGCAATATTTAAAAAATATTTTGTTATTGTTAGAACTCCTTTTATGCGGATTTCCGTAGAGTCAGTTTCAAATACTGGAGAATTACGTTTGAAACCGAGCGTAAGCGATATGCACATCGTCGTATCGAGATGTTTTGATAAAATTATTACAACAGCTTCAAAAATACCAACTATAGAAACTATACTGTTTCCTGAACTTCCGAAGGCTGCATATTTGTTTGCTCCTTCAAGGAATGAAGCAGCGGTAAGAAAATATTTCAGTTATCGAAGTAGCGATTTACTGATTTTATTTAATTACATTATTTTTTCGTATTTTCAGATCGATACAATAATTAACGAAGCACTGGATTCGATAGTAGCGAACGAAATCGGCCCACAGATTTATTTGCGTTCGTACAATGATTTAATGTACATTCTGGACGGTCAGGCGAGCAAAAGTCTCGATGAATATTTCGAGATGGATCCGCTACCAGCGCTGAAGGAATTTGGACGTAACATCGAAAGTTACGATGCTCTGAGTCAAGAGATCTGTCTTTACAGAAATAACGTAAGGGTTCCTATCGAATAAAGCATGATACAGTGTTTGTGTTTAGAATTATTTCACGTACTCATCTAAATTCTTAATTATTTATTTTTAATTACGCAATTAAATGTCTTTCTGTCGGAACATTAATGGTGAACCTATTCGGTAACTCTCGTAATAAAGTTTAGTCGGTTGCTACTTTTGTGTGATTGAGTATCGTTACAACAATTTTTTTCTTAATGTTCATGAAGGTCATACACTTCTCTTTCTTAGAAAACTATTTGTGTTTAGTCTCCACGAATTTTTTTATCATTAAGATATGATTTTTTGAATAAAACGTGTTTTCGGACTTTAAAGCAAACTGTTCTTTACGTTTAGTATTTTTTTTAAGTCCTTGTTTTCTTCTTTTAAAAATTATATTTACGTCACTATGTTTTCTTATCAGAAATGTAAAATTTGAAACGAAAACTGGTTCTGGCGATTGTAAAATAATAAAAGTATTGAGGTGAATAATCGGTACCAGGTTTCATCTTAATATTGAATAAAAATTCGAAATAATTTCGAAAAAAAGGTCTAACAACGATCAATAAATGTAAAACAGTGAAATAAACGAAAACTTTAACGAAATTATTATATTTGGAAATGTTAATTGATTGCGGATATTCGTTGCTTGCAGATACCACTGAACTTGGTAGAAATCGATTGCACGAACGTAAACGACACGATGCGCTCGATTGTCCGCGATCTCCGTACTCGAATATGCGATTATTTCCTCACTGAATTGCGTACCAACAACCAAGAGCTCTGCAGCATATTTGACTCGATAGCAGATAGAATATCAGGAATGCCGGAGACTACGCAAGAAGTCGTCGACCTTTTTAATTTCCTGTGTGAAAGTCGCGACACGACGATGTTCAATTTGAGAAACAAGTTGTCTCGTTGCGCCGAACTGATACTCTTTCTCTTCGACTACCAACCGCCGGGCGACGAAGATCTTCAGCTAAATGCTCGTACGCTCACTTGGCCAAAGGAAATGGAAACTGTGATGGATCTATCGACAATTCGACTTAACATGCGAAAAGAATTCGTCGAGGGCGTTCTGCGTATTCGTCGCGAGAATTTTGAGCAACGAATTCAAAATATGCAACTGGCAATCGATCAGTTCAAGAAGAAAGATCCTCCGGTTCTTACGATGGACGAGATGGAGCAAGCGACCGAAGAGATTGAACAATTGTCGAAGAACATGGCGGAAATAAAGAAAGAATCTGATCAAATCAACGAGGAAGAGGGTCTCTTGGATATGGAACTTAGTCCCTATCTGACCCTCCCGTCGATGACTACTTCTGTAGACACTTTTGATAAACTTTGGCACACAGTCCTGAATTTTCACAAAAATTACGAAAAATGGTTCTACGGCTCGTTCGTTGGTCTTGATGCCGAAGAGGTTCGTAACGAGACCGACAATGCCTGGCGAACTCTCTATAAACTCGGACGAGGACTCACAGATATCCCTGGAGCACGAAGAATCGCTGAAATGGTCAGAGGAAAAGTCGAAAAATTCAAGCAATTCATTCCGGTTTTGCAGACGATTTGCAATCCGGGATTGCAGGATCGTCACTGGGAGCAGATAAGTACGATTGTCGGGACTCCTATAGTTCCTACCGATCAGAGCTGCCTCTCGGAAATGATAGACCATGGATTACCGGTCTATATCAATAAATTAGAGGAGATATCTTCGGCAGCGACGAAGGAGCACGCCCTGGAAAAAAATCTTAGAAAGATGCAGGAGGAATGGGAGGATGTGTATTTCGATTTGACGCCCTATCGCGAGACTGGCGTCCAAATACTCTCAGCGGTTGATGATATTCAGGTTTTACTCGACGATCATATATTGAAGGCGCAGACAATGCGAGGCTCGCCCTTCGTGAAAGCTTTCGAGCATGAGATGCAGAGCTGGGAGGAGAAATTGATAATGATGCAAGATATAATCGATCAGTGGCTCTCGTGCCAAGCCACGTGGATGTACCTCGAGCCGATATTCAGCAGCGAAGATATAATGCGACAGATGCCAACCGAAGCAAAAAATTTCCGGCAGGTCGACAAAATCTGGCGATCGATTATGAATTACGTTGCAGGAAATAAAAAAGTCACCGTAGCCACAGAGATGCCTGAAATGCTGCAAAAGTTCAAGTTGTGCAATACTTTGTTGGAAGAAATTCAAAAGGGGCTTAATGATTATTTGGAGAAAAAGCGTCTGTACTTTCCGAGATTTTTCTTCCTGTCGAACGACGAGCTACTGGAAATTCTTTCAGAGACGAAGGATCCTCAGAGAGTACAGCCGCATCTAAAAAAGTGCTTCGAGGGAATAAGCAACCTGCGGTTTACCAAAGACGATGAGATAATTGGTAAGAACGTAAATAACATTTTTTTAAATGTGAAAACATAATTTAACACATTTTGGCGTAATTTTGTACCATTTCACGCAATTTCTAAGAGGACCTCAACGCTTTCTGGCGTCACTTTTGACCACCTCACTCTATTTCATTGAACTTCTAATATGACCGAAACGCTTTTTGGAGTTACTTTGATAATTTCCCACAATTGTCAATAAAACCGTCAGGGTTTTGAGAGTCACTTTTGTCGGGGAACTCCCGCTAAAGATGTTTTTACTTAGATGTATGTCACATCGATATGTCACGATCTGTTTACCGATAGGATACTATTTTCGATGATAGGCATACTCTCGGAGGAGGAGGAGTACGTGCCGTTGAGCGGAAAGATTTACCCTGCCGATGCTAAGGGAATGGTAGAAAAATGGCTCTGTCAGGTCGAAGAGCTGATGATAACGTCCCTGCGCGACATAGCACATGACAGTATAATTGCATACTTCACAGCGATCCGCGAGGACTGGATACTCTCCTGGCCGGGTCAGATAGTTCTTTGCGGGAGTCAGGTTCACTGGACAAGCGAGGTTTGCGAAAGTTTTAAGGATGCAAGCACAACGGCTTATCTTAAAAAATGTAGCGACCAGATAGACGAAACCGTAGCTCTTGTTCGAGGAAAGCTCGAACCAGGCTCACGAATCACTCTCAACGCTCTTATAGTCATTGACGTACACGCGAGAGACGTCGTCAAAATGCTTGTCCATAGACGAGTCGACAACGTTATGGATTTTAACTGGATATCACAGCTGCGATATTACTGGACCGAGGGAAGCGTCACTGTCTCGATGATAACCACCGATGTTGCTTATGGATTCGAATATCTTGGCAACACTCCTCGTCTGGTAATCACGCCGCTAACTGACCGATGCTACAGAACATTGATGGGAGCCTTGAAGCTCAATCTCGGGGGAGCACCCGAGGGACCAGCTGGAACTGGTAAAACTGAGACTTCGAAAGATTTGGCTAAAGCTGTGGCGAAACAATGCGTAGTCTTCAATTGCTCGGACGGGCTCGACTACAAAGCTATGGGAAAGTTCTTCAAGGGATTAGCTCAATCCGGCGCTTGGGCCTGTTTCGATGAATTCAACAGAATCGAACTCGAAGTCTTATCCGTTATAGCACAACAAATTTTAACTATACAGATGGCCATTGGAATGAAGCTCGAGAAATTCATGTTTGAAGGAACAGAATTGAAGCTCAATCCTACTTGCAATGTTTTCATCACCATGAATCCTGGATATGCTGGAAGACAGGAGCTTCCCGACAATCTCAAGGTTTTGTTTAGAACTGTCGCGATGATGGTTCCGGATTATGGTATGATCGGAGAGATTACGTTGTATTCTTATGGCTTTGTTGACGCGAGGAGTCTTGCTGAGAAGATCGTTCACACTTACAAATTGTGCTCGGAGCAGCTGAGTTCGCAAAGTCACTACGACTACGGTATGTAGTACACATAGGAAAAAATATTGTATTTTAACTGAATATTTGCCATTTCAGTTGCTTTTAAGGTGATGTTTAACACGTCACCTGTCTCTCTTAGATCCCCATACGTGTAAGAGCCATATAATTTTCCCATCGCGAATTTCTCCGCCACGAAACGAAAATGGTGAATTATAAAATTGTGAGACGCGTTTCACAGTTCTTCTCTTTTATCCGAAAGTTTAATCGGGATGAAGAAATTTGCATTACTGGTTTTGTTATTGACCGAGGCATAGCATATCGTCTTAAGGTGATGTGGAACTACTCGGTCGGTAATAAAAACTGTAATCTGAATTTCTTTATCACGGTTAATCTGTCGGATAAAAGTCGAGAACGTTGTTTTCCGCCAAACAATTCGAGAAATTCGTGAGCATAAGAATATATCTTTCACATCATCTTATGTAAATCTGGCTAATCGAGGAGAAAATAAAAAATTTCTTGAACCACACTTCACCATTTCGTTCAACCGTAGGGATTACTTCGTTAATTTCAATAAAAAATCATTTCTTTATCAAAACGATACCAACGTTAAATTTCGAGTACAGAGAACATGAATTACGATGAGATATGAAAGCTTTGGCAATTGACAAAGCTTTCCCATCTCATTCTTCGCACGACCAATGCGAAGTTCATCATATCAATAAGAATTACGTACGAATACCCCAAAATTACTATAATCTTCGGTATAATTTACTCTGAAATAAAATATCGTTAATCTCCAGGTATGAGAGCCGTCAAGACAGTCCTAATAGCAGCCGGAAATCTAAAGTTTAAATACACAACACAGAACGAATCAATTCTAGTTCTGCGAGCTATAGTCGATGTTAATCTTCCAAAGTTTCTGGCGCAAGACGTTCCCCTCTTCAAAGGAATATACAGCGACTTATTCCCTGGAATTGATCTTCCTCAGCCGGATCGTGACGAGCTCATTGATTTGTTGAAAGCCAATCTTGCGAAGAGAAATCTGCAGCCCACTCCTTGGTATCTCGAGAAAGTGATACAAATTTATGAAATGATTCTCGTACGTCACGGTCTGATGATCGTCGGTGAACCGCTCGGCGGAAAGACACAAGCTTATCAATCGCTCGCCGATTCGCTCGGAGATTTGTCGACCAAGAGGAAAGCCGTGATGCGAGAGTTTAGAGCGATTTATAGAATAATAAATCCTAAAGCAATTACCATGGGTCAATTATACGGAAGCTTTGATCCTGTTTCTCACGAGTGGAGCGATGGCGTACTGGCAAATACTTTTCGCGAATTCGCTCAGCCAATGTCGACAGAACGCAAATGGATTTTGTTCGACGGTCCAGTTGATGCTGTTTGGATTGAAAATATGAATACCGTCTTGGATGACAACAAGAAACTCTGCTTGATGTCCGGCGAGATTATACAGATGTCGAACAAGATGAACATGATATTCGAACCTGCCGATCTCGAACAGGCATCGCCAGCCACCGTCAGCAGATGCGGAATGATTTATATGGAACCTTCGCAACTTGGATGGTTACCGTTTTTCGAGTCCTACAAGAAGAATTTAAAACAAAAATTGCTTGTGGAACAGTTTGAACTCGTTGTCGAACTCGTTGAGTGGCTGACCGATCCGATTTTTATTTTTATCAAGTACAGTTGTAGAACTTTCATCGATACCTCGGATCTTCATATGTTCTTGGTATGTGTTGCTGATATATTTAAATAAGCAAGTTATGATATATGAACGAAATTTTTGAAAGATGTTCTAATAACGTTTTCATAGAATTTGTATCTAAAAAAAATTATCTTCTTTTCAAGGCTTTCACGAGATTGTTGAACACAATGCTCGAAGGCGAAACACAAGTAAGCACTGTTTGGTTGCAGTGCGTTCTATTGTTCAGCATGATTTGGGGCTTTGGTCCGACCTTACTCACAGATAGCAGAAAAATCTTTGATGTTTATCTCAGAAATTTAGTGCTTGGCAATGACGAAGAATATCCAAAGCCAAAAGCTTTCAAGCTTACCAAACAGCAGCTTTTTCCGGACCGCGGCACGGTATTCGACTGGGTTTACGATAAGAGAAACAACGGGAGTTGGATATCCTGGATTGACACTGGTGTTCAGGTAAATAAAAAATGTATAATTTAAGGATTTAAGATCAATTTAGGATTAAGATTTACTATACGTGCGAGAACGATAGTAGGCGTTTTCCGATACAAATTTCACCGACACGATTGATCTCTTGAATAAAAAACGAGAACGGTGAACTGTAGAGTTGTGAAATTCGCAGTCCAGCGTTTTTCTTTTTTATCCAGAAGATCAAACGTGGCAGAGAAATTTGCACTCCAGTCCCTGTTATTGATCAAAATGTACGTCTTAAGAGAGCGGCAAGTCACGTGATCTATGGTCCGAGAATTCACAAGTTGGAGAGAGACAGAGCAAAACATTTTACTTGGACCTAGCTTTTCTGATAAATGTATTTGTGGAGCTCCCTCCTTACATATTCACGCAATCGACTCCATTCTTCTGTCGTTTATGTTGAAGTCTTTTAAAACGTTAACTTTTGATTGACCAATCGCAATCTACGAAAATTATCTGAAAAATGTGTTTACCGAGCTAAAAAAATGTAAATAATTCTATAATCGACAATTCATCCTTTTCCGGAATTCTAGGCAGCTCTTCCGGCGAACGCTAAAGCGAACGAGCTAATAATTCAAACCAACGAGATGTCGATGCAGCGTTTCTTCATCTCAAACTTCCTTCAAAGATCTATCCCAGTGCTATTCGTCGGTCCAACAGGAACTGGAAAATCTTCCATAGTCCTGGACTACCTTCTGACCCTACCAAAGGGTAAATTCGTCCAAAACGTAGTTAACTTCAGCGCTCGTACATCCGCCAATCAGACCCAGGAGATCATAATGTCGAAGTTAGACCGCCGAAGGAAAGGCGTTTACGGTCCAGCGATGGGCAAGCACTGCGTTCTCTTCGTAGACGATCTCAGCATGCCGCAGAAAGAAGTTTACGGCGCTCAACCGCCGATCGAACTCCTGCGACAGTGGATAGACCATGGCCACTGGTTCGATCCAAAAGACACGACAATGCTTTATCTCGTCGACATTCTTCTCGTCGCCGCTATGGTCCCACCAGGGGGAGGCTCGAACGTCGTCACTTCGAGATTGACTCGCCATATGCACGTAATCGGCATAGACACTTTTGAGGACGCGACTCTCACAAAAATCTTCACTTCCATCCTCGACTGGCATTTTGCTAAAGGTTTCGACCAGAACGTCGCGCGTCTCGGCAAAATGATCGTCTCGGCAACGATGGACATCTTTCACGAAGCCATAGAAAATTTCTTGCCGATACCCTCCAAGAGTCATTACATGTTTAATCTTCGAGACTTTAGCCGAGTAATAGGCGGAATTGTTCTGGTCCCAGCCTCGCGAATTCGAGAGCCCGATAAGCTCATACGTCTGTGGATTCACGAGGTCTATCGCGTCTTTCACGATCGTCTCGTCGACGATCAGGATCGTGAAATTCTCTTCAAAATGGTAAAACACGTAGTCTATGATCAGCTTCGACAACCTCTCGACAAAATCCTCGTGAATTTTCTTCAGGAAGACGAAAGAACGATCACTAGTTCGCATATTCGCGATCTTTACTTCGGCATGTACATGGAACCCGATGCGGATCCGCCTATCTACGACGAAGTTCCTGATCTTAACGACCTTCAGGAAAAGATGGAGTATTATCTGACAGAGTACAACATGACTTCGAAGACGCAGATGTCTCTGGTGCTATTTAGATTCGCCATTGAACATATTTCTCGAGTTTCAAGAGTTTTGATGCAGGACAACGGACACGCGCTTCTTGTGGGCGTTGGTGGATCCGGCCGAAGTTCCTGCGCCAAAATGGCAACCAGCATATGCGAGTATCAGATTCATCAGGTTGAAATAACGCGAAATTACGGACCCTCGGAATGGCGAGACGATCTGAGAAAACTTCTTCTGCGAGTGGGCAACGAGGGCAAACCTACGGTTTTTCTCTTTGGGGATAATCAGATCAAAGACGAGAGCTTTGTGGAGGATATAAATATGATACTGAACACCGGGGACGTGCCGAATCTCTACGGTACAGAGGAAAAAGCTGAAATTCTTGAAAATATGATGAACGTAGCTCGAGAAGGAGGTGGTAAAAAAATGGAGACAACGCCAATGGCGCTCTACACGCTTTTTGTCGAGAGAGTGAAGAAGTATCTGCATGTGATATTGACGATGTCACCGATCGGCGACGCCTTCAGAAATCGTCTGAGAATGTTTCCGTCGCTTATAAACTGCTGCACAATCGATTGGTACACAGTTTGGCCTCCCGACGCCCTAGAAAAGGTCGCAAGAATGTCTTTCAAAGATCTAGACATCGGGGAGGATGTACGGGAAAAATGTGTGACGATTTGCCAACAATTTCACGAGAGCGTGAGACGTGCCAGCAATGATTACAAGAAAACACAGCGTAGAACAAATTACGTAACGCCGACGAGTTTTCTTCAGTTGATTAAGTCGCTTTACAAGCTTTACGGACAGAAAGTCGAACAAATAACTTCCCAGCAAAATCGCTATGAAGTGGGATTGGAAAAGTTGGATTTCGCTGCTGGTCAAGTTGTTGTTATGCAGGAACAGTTGCATACCTTGCAACCGCAGTTAGTGGCACAGTCACAGCTCAGCGACAAATTGATGATAAGGATAGAACAGGATACTGTCAATGTGGAGGCGAAGAAGGAAGTCGTAGCGGCTGATGAGGCTTTGGCTAACGAAGCTGCCGCTGCTGCCCAAGCTATTAAGGATGATTGCGAAAGCGATTTGGCTGAAGCTACGCCGGCGTTGGAAGCCGCTTTGTCTGCGCTTAATACGCTCAAACCAGCAGATGTTACGATCGTTAAGTCTATGAAGAGCCCACCGGCAGGCGTCAGATTAGTTATGGAAGCTGTTTGCGTATTAAAAGGAATTAAGCCTGAAAAAGTTCAGGATCCGGTTTCCGGTCAAATGGTCGACGACTACTGGCCATCGTCAATCAAACTTTTGGGTGATATGAAGTTCTTGGAGCATCTTAAGAGCTTTGATAAAGACAATATTCCTCAGGGTTATATGAAATTAATCAGAGAGAGATTTATGAATGATAGACGTTTTATGCCGGATGTTATTAAAAAAGTATCGACAGCCTGCGAGGGTCTTTGCCGATGGGTAAGAGCGATGGAGGTTTACGATCGGGTTATCAAAGTCGTCGCGCCGAAGAAAGCTATGCTTGCCGAAGCCGAAGCTGAACTCGCTGCTCAGATGGAGACTCTCAACTCCAAGAGAACTTTGCTGCAGGTCAGTTTTGTAAAAATTTCAGAAGATCGTAACGATTATCAGTTTTCAATGTTATTCTATATTCAATGTGGGATACGAGATCAAAGAATTGGGGAATCTTAAGTTTCGTGGAATTGAAAATAAAATTGTGAAATAACGCAAACTCTTAGATGCGCTTTCTAAGCCTTCAATTGAATATTTATGTCATTTTTAATAAAAAATTGCAGGAAATTCGTTAAAAAACAGAAAGTTCTGTTGTTCCTTCGATCGTAAGTTGCAACAATTTCGTTTAACTTATCGACCATTTTTTTTCTACAGGAAGTAACGGACAAGCTTCAGACCCTGAACGATGAGTTCGCCGAATGCATGCGAGAGAAGAAGAAACTGGAGGATCAGATAGATCATTGCATGCAAAAGTTGGACAGAGCTGAAAAATTGTTGGGCGGTTTGGGTGGTGAGAAAACGAGATGGAGCGAAACCGCTCGTTCGTTGGGTGCAAGTTTGAGCAATATGATCGGTGATGTGCTTTTGGCTTCCGGAGTGGTAGCTTACCTCGGTGCATTCACAGTCGAGTACCGCAATGCTCTCATCGACGAGTGGTACAAGTCTTGCAAATCAATGGCGATTCCTTGTGGCGAACGCTTCAGTCTCATGGAAATTCTTGGTGAACCCGTCGAGATTCGCGCTTGGATGATTCATGGCCTACCGGCAGACAATTTTTCTGTCGAAAATGGGATAATTGTAAAAAATGCTGATCGCTGGCCTCTGATGATCGATCCTCAGGGTCAAGCTAACAAATGGATAAAAAGCTTGGAGAAACAAGAAAAACTTACGATAATCAAACTTACCGATTCAAATTACGTTCGCGTTATGGAAATGGCTATACAATTTGGACAACCTATTTTACTCGAAAATATTCTCGAAGAAATAGACGCAATTCTGGAGCCTGTATTGCTGAAAAATCTTTACAAACAACAAGGCGTTCTCTATATGAAATTTGGCGAAAACGTTTTGGAATACAACGAAAATTTTCGCTTGTACATCACAACTCGATTGCGAAATCCTCATTATCTTCCTGAAGTAGCCGTCAAAGTGACGCTTCTGAATTTCATGATAACACCACAAGGCCTTCAGGACCAGTTGTTGGGTATAGTCGTGGCGAAAGATCTACCGGTTCTCGAGGAGAAAAAAAATCAGTTAATCATAGAAGGAGCGAACAACAAGAGAATTCTCAAGGAAATCGAGGACAAAATTCTTCAAGTTTTGTCGAGTTCAGAGGGCAATATATTGGAGGACGAGACAGCGATTAAGATACTTTCATCGTCGAAAATTCTCTCGGAGGATATTCAAGCGAAACAACAAATTGCGGCTAAAACATCGACGGAGATTGACGAGGCCCGAAACGGTTACAAACCAGTTTCTCGTCACGGTGCTATTCTTTTCTTCTGTATTACCGAGTTAGCAAATATCGACCCAATGTACCAATATTCTCTGCCGTGGTTCATTCATCTTTACGTGATGGCAATTGCCAAGAGCGAGATGTCCTCGGACCTCCGGATACGAATGGACAATCTTAATGATTTCTTCACGAGAAGCATCTACAGAAACGTGTGTCGATCTTTATTTGAGAAAGATAAATTGATATTTTCGCTCGTGTTGAGCGTGGGGATACTCCGAGCAGAAAACAGAGTCGAAGAGGATCTCTGGAGTTTCTTGTTGACTGGAGGAGTGGCCCTGCACAATCCTCACGCGAATCCTGATCCTAGTTGGTTGACGGACAAATCTTGGTCGGAAATCGTGCGAGCAAGCGCCTTGAGTGGCTTGCAGAATTTGAAAAATTCTTTCGAGAGTCACACAGCTCTGTGGAATAGTTACTACGACCTCGGTAATCCGCAAGACAATCCTTTTCCACCGCCTTTTGATAAGGAAAGCAACGCTGAGATGAGAAAGCTGGTTATAATTAGATGCGTTAGACCCGACAAGCTCGTCTCGTGCGTTCAGAATTTTATAACCGCGAACATGAGCCAGTCTTTCATAGAGCCACCACCATTCGATCTTGAAGAGGCTTACAACGATTCAGGCAACGTTTCACCGTTGATCTTCATTCTTTCGCCAGGCTCCGATCCCATGGCTGGTTTGATTAAATTCGCCGAGGACAAGGGTATACCGAAGAAAAATCTTATGACGGTTTCTTTAGGACAGGGACAGGGCCCTGTAGCGGCCGGGATAATAAATCGTGCTATAAAGAGCGGCGAGTGGGTTGTCCTGCAAAATTGTCACTTAGCGGAGTCGTGGATGAAGGAACTCGACAGAATCTGCGACGAAGTTATAACACCGGAGAATACTCACGTTAAGTTTCGATTTTGGCTGACTAGCTACCCTTCGAAGGCTTTCCCGGTGTCGATTCTTCAAAATGGCGTAAAAATGACTAACGAAGCACCCAAAGGACTCAAACAAAATTTACTGAGGAGCTATCTCAATGATCCTATCTCCGATGATAAGTTCTTTAAAGGATGCTTCAGGACCTCGGAATGGAGAACTCTCCTTTTCTCGCTGTGTTTCTTTCACGCTGTTGTACAAGAGCGACGCAAATTCGGACCATTGGGATGGAACATTCCGTACGAATTCAACGAGTCGGATTTACGAATCAGCGTTCTTCAGCTTCAAGTCAGCCGAACAACAGTTTTACTTTAATTTATTCAAATACAAATACTATTTATTGATTCGTACAAAACAAGTTTGAAACAGGCCTAAGGCGATGTGATATACCAGCGGAGCCACTGTACGTAAGTCTCCGTCAGTGTATGTCTTCCCTATTAAAAAAAAAAGAACTAAATTCAAGTGCAGGATGACTAAACGGATCCGAACCCAATTTGATTTTGTCTGAAATTCTAAACGTCTCTAAGAAAATAAGGAAAACAGTAATTTTTTTACTCGGTCGGTGTATCACACAGCCTTAACGCGACGTGCTACGCGTAGTGCTGAGCTAACCCGTGGGTAAGAGTACAGTGCGGTTATGAAATATCATTGAACGAATCAATTTTTCTACCATGAAAAAAAATGTTTAAACAATGACAATTACTGGTAAAAAAAAAAAAAACAATTATATCACAATTGATATTTGCAAATGCAAAGTATCGTTAAAGTAAGAGTTACGAGATTCGTTAAATATATTTTAAAGATTTCATTATTTTTCAGATGTTTTTAAACGACTACGAGGAAGTGCCATTCGACGCTCTGCTCTATTTGACCGGCGAGTGTAATTACGGTGGACGAGTGACCGACGATAAAGATCGGCGTCTATTGAACTCTATTCTAGAGAATTACTACAATCCACAAGTTATTATTGATCTTGAGTATGTAAATGTTATTTAAGAAATTGTAAATAATTTGTTTTATTAAGAAATTGGTCATTTCTAGTTAATTAATTAATTTTTTTTAGGTATTCTTTCTCACCGAGTGGCCTTTACCGCATGCCGACAGACACAGACCAGCTAGGTTGTATCGAGTATATCCGTAGCCTGCCGCTCAATCAAGGTCCAGAGGTATACGGTCTGCACGACAACGCGGACATAACAAAAGATAACAAGGAAGCTATGCAACTTCTCGCTGGAGTTTTATTAACTCAAACCCAAATAAGCGGTGTCGCGGGTGAAGGAGATACCGAAACGATGGTATCGAATCTTGCGGCCGACATTCTCTCCAAAATGCCCGATCAATTCGACCTAGAATTCGTATCCGAGAAGTATCCGGTTCTATACATGAACAGCATGAACACGGTGCTGCGCCAAGAACTTATAAGATTCAATCGACTGACGGAAGTAATAAAGAGAACTCTTCGAAACGTACAAAAGGCGATAAAGGGCCAGGTGACTATGTCGCCGGATCTCGAGGAGGTTTTTACCAGCATGAGCATCGGCAGGGTGCCAAGTGTTTGGGATAAAAAGTCATATCCCTCGCTTAAACCTTTGGGAAGTTACGTGAGCGATCTGCTGGGAAGAATCGAATTTCTTCAGAATTGGATCGATCACGACGCTCCGATAGTTTTCTGGATATCCGGCTTTTTCTTTACGCAATCGTTTCTCACCGGTGTCCTGCAGAATTACGCTCGTCTTCATAAGATACCGATTGATCACTTGGACTTTGAATTCGAAATTACAAAGCACGTGGCAAATGCGGAAGAAGCACCATCTTACGGTGTTTTTACCCGAGGACTATTTCTCGAAGGCGCACGATGGAATTCTAAGACACGGGAGCTCGCTGAGTGCAAGCCTAAAATTATGTTTGACGTAGTGCCAATAATATGGCTGAAACCTGGTATCAAAGCATCGTTTGAGGTTTCACCATCTTATAATTGTCCGGTTTATAAAACGAGCGCCAGAAGAGGTGTTCTCGCTACTACCGGACACTCTTCGAATTTTGTTATGTACATTTTGATTCCGACCTCGGTAAAGGAGTCTCATTGGATCAATAGAGGAGTCGCTTGTCTCTGTCAATTGGACGATTGATTTTTTTTTTATCTTTGACATTACATTATATACATCTTTCCATTCTTGTATGAATTAAAAACATAAATAACAGTGTCTTCATGTTTCTTTGTTAATTTCGATGAAGAATTTAAGAATATTTGGGCCAAAACTACCCAGATAGACAAGTACCGGCACGGTGGCGGCATTATGTGTTGAACCCAGCACTAAACCCACATGGTACCACCACGATGTTACGGGATCGTGCGTGCAGCAGCGCTGGATTCAACACGTCGTGCCGTCAAATACGGACATAGATGACTGCATTCTGCCACCATAGCGCGTCGGTTGTCACGATACGCTTTTCTTCTAACTGATGAGTTTCTATTTGATCGCGTTGGGACTCTGATAGAAAAAAGTACTTTTCATCTTTTAGAATTGATTCCAAATTTACTAACGAGCTATTTTGTTTTTAGCAACGCTTGCTCAAATTTACGCGGTTTTACATGGAGAGTTGACAAAACTGGCCCATGACAATAGAATGAGGTGCTTTTCTCTGCCAATTTCCGTTCATTCGGAATGAAATAATTACAGTTCGGAAGAGCTTAATACAGTTTCTGTCCATGTTTGACAATAATTCACGATATGGTCTTTGACATTTATCGGACAAATAAATGACTTTCGGCGTTCTATCTCTTTCTAGCTCAGTCACACGGTGGACACTTTTCGCACACTGGATAACGCGTTTAGCGAAATCCCTCTTCCATTATCTTCCTACAGATATATTACAAATATCCTTAAGGTGATGTGATACTATTAAGTCGGTAATAAAAACTGCAATCCAATTATATTTGTCACGGTTGAGCTGTCGGATGAAAGACAAAAACGGTGCTCTGCAGAATCCTTAGACGGAGAGCAACGTTCTCGGTTTTTATCCGTTTAATTAACCGTGGCAAAGAAATTCAGATTACAGTTTTTTTGTTACAGATCGAGTAGTACCACCTTAAGCTAACGTGACACATATAGAAACTATAATCACTAACGGAAATTGTAATCCAATCGTCTTTGAGTAGATTAGTTTACAGAATCTGTTACCGATTGCAGTTGATGAATGTGTGTCACATCCCTGAAGATGCTACTTGAAGTTCCAATCATCATCGGTCGTTGCAACAGGACCGCGCATGCATTCCTCTATTAGCTTAGTATATTCGATATCAGTGTCCTCCTACGGCGTACCGAACAATCGGTCGTTCCTGTCGGTCAAAAGCAATTCACGGGATTGAGTCTTCGAGACATTGGTTACCACCCGGAAATACACTGATTACCCATTAATGTTTATGTTTCGCTCCTGCCAGAATGCTATTTTCGCGTCCTTTCATGATTAGCGCCCTCCCACTGCGTCTCGAATGATCAGTAAGCCCCGTCGGTAAGAAGTAATTGGAGAGTTTGTATCTTTGAGACTTTTGTAGCATTGTAGCAGACCCCCATCCACCCGGGTTGGATCGGTATCAAAAATTGTATTCCCGTCCCGGCCTCAGTCGGTATCAAAAACTGTTTATCTCTTCTTTCAAGGATACAGGATGTTTCTGAACAAAAGCAAATCAAAAAGCATTTCGAGAGCTTATCTCTTCGAAACTTTTGTAACATTATTGCAGATCCCCACTCACCTTGGTTGGATCCGTATCAAAAAATGTACTGCATTAATTTTTTCTCTCGACCCGATCTCCGTCAGTACTAAAAATTGTTTACCTATTCTTCCAAGGATGCAGGATGTTTCTGGACAAAAAAAAATTGAATTAATGTGGGTAACGAATGGACAAAGATATATATAATTTGATTTATCCAAAAAAAACCCCGGGACCATTGCAAAAATAGTTGAACAGTTTTTGATACCGACTGCGATGTATCACATAACCTTAAAGCGATGCAAAACTTACTCAGTCGGTAAGAAAAACTGTAACCCATAGATTTTATATACCGTAGATATCACCACAAGGAGAGGCGAAAAACTCACTGAACAATATACCACGTGGTACCTGGTGTGCTTTCTCTCGCACTCGTGGAATCCCTACGATACAGTTTCTTTCGCACACCGGGGCCGCGGTGTTAATCTTTCGCTTCCCCTTAAGGCGAGGTGAAACCTCCATACTTACACAGATGTGCTGCTTCTCTTTTATTCCGCCGTGCTACATGGCTGGTGTTAGAGGTTTCGCCTCACCTTAAACGAAGGCTTAACGTTATCTCTTTCACACTTATACGATCCTTACGGTGCTGTGACTCGCGCTCATGCGATTTCCGTCGGTATAGAGCCTCACTTTAAGGGTAGGTGAAACCTGTACCACGTGACATGCACCACGTGACTGAGTGCAAAAGAGACAGCATTATAGGGATTACGCGAGTGCAAGAGAGATTATTGCTGAGTCACATGGTACATATCACGTGGTACCGGTTATGCCTCGCCTTAATGCGGCCATTGTCATTGCATTACCTTGGCATCTTCGTGTTTATTTACACAACTGTGATAAAATTTTTCATCAACCATTAAAAGATTTAATATAATGCAGACAATATAAAAATAAAATAAACTAATAAGAAATATTATTACGATGTTTGATCATTTGATCACCACTGCATTCCCCCCAGTGTTAATTCAAAATTTATACGACACCGGAAGTACTGCGCATCAGCCTTTTCTCTTACAGCTCAACTTTTTCCTTCCGATGATTAACTCCCTTAATAGTGTTACGCAAATATTATAAGCTATCGAAAACTGTATTATTGCCATTGTCGAATCTCAATAATTTTACAATAAATGAAACGTCAATAAATCAAAAGGTTTGTTTGTTTTGCTCGATCGTCTAGTGTTACATAACAAGATGTTTAAACCGGAGACCATGTTTGTATCGATGAGATACTATGCAGAGGTTCCCAACATATTTCATCGGAAAAGTACCGAGACATAAAAGTTTATTCTTTATAGATCTAATTGAACGAATTATAATTAATCGCTGTAACTCTTCCAGTCGTTAAAATATTTATATTTGTCCAAGATACATATTCATTTATTTTCTACGATCATTCGAGAAAATTAGAGAAGGACTATTTCAAATCTCCCGCCGCAAAAATGAACCGTGTGTACGGCAAGTTATGTCGGCTTCGTGACTTCCGGCAACTTTTCATCGATGGAACAGCGAGCAGAAGACGCAAATCTCGACGAAACGTAAAGTTGAACCCCATCAGAGTATCGTTACGACAGCATCGTCATAAAAATAACATCGATCGTGCCGATTGCCGCAGACAAATCGTCTATCGACTTATCCGAGATCCGAAAAATTTAATCGAATGAAGTTTTCTAGGTCGCGAACTTCGTCGCATCGTGCCATTGAAGTTTAAACATTACGGTGTCTCGCGGGTCCGAGTGGGGCTCTCAGTCACGTGGTGGCCACCCACGTTTCGGATTGTGGGTAAACAAGGAGAGCTACATCGAAAAATATTTGTGTGCGCGGCGGGTATAGAATATCGGGTTTGTAACGAGCGAGCGTTGCGATTCATTGATCAGTCGGGACTCGTATCGGTACCGATTCGTCTCCATTAAAGCGTAAGTGCGTTAAGTCCCTTGTGTATACAATGATGATTGCTTACGTCGTGTAATATGTGAACCGCGCGGGTCGCGAGAAAATAATAATAAGCCACGCGTGTGAGAGTGAGAGCGAGCGAGTAACAACGAATTGAAAAGCACGGAAGAGAGACAGAAGTATCGGTCTGCGAAGGGTCCGGGAGGGAGGAGGGATAGAGACACGAGTTTTTGGTGTGCGCTCGTACAGGGGCCGGCCATATTACACGTCGCGGGTTACGGGACGCGAAAAGATCATCGCTGGTGCGGTGCGTGCACGGTGCTTGGTGCTCGTGCGTAAAGTGTGTTGCTCCCTCGTTTAGCCGTCGAGATTAAATAGGCACGAGAAATAAATAATAATAAACCCGAAAAGAGGGTGTCGGTGGTGCGGCATTGTGCACGGTGTCTCGGAATTTCACGTTAGCTACCGACACTGAGAACTCTCTTTTGGGTTATACGGCAACATAAAGAGAGGGGTTATATATATATATTTTTCGGTTATTTTTATTTTTATTTTTTTTTCTTTCCTCTTTCATTTCGTTGGGTTCCGGTTGGGTACGGTGCGTGGATTACTCTGGACCACGATGTCCACGTACTCGAGGACACAGGAGAACGACGCGTGGGCGCTATTAGCCCTAAAATCGGCATCGGCTAGCCCTACGAAAATGCAGTGGAATCCCGAAGCAAAGGGTGCACCTATAGCACGCCTCGAGGGACGTGAGTTCGAGTATATGGTGCGGCAGAGACGTATCACCATCGGGCGCAACAGCAGCAAGGGCGAGGTGGATGTTAACATGGGACACTCGAACTTTATCTCGCGCAGACACCTCGAGATATTTTATGATCATCCGTACTTCTTCATGACTTGTAACGGCAAGAATGGTGTATTCGTCGATGGAGTTTTTCAACGAAAAGGCGCACCCGCATTTCAGCTACCCAAGTCGTGAGTATCAACCGGCTATCGTTGTTAAAAAGAAATATTATTGTTTATTTATTTATTATTTTTTTTGTTATTATTTGTTTATTTTTTTATTATTAGTTTTAGATTTGTTCTGTGTGTCTTGGTTGGTTGTGGTTAAGCGTGATACTTCTTTCTCGATCTCGTTCTGTTACTCGATTTCTCTGTCTTGCCTTATTTCTTTCTTACTCGCAACCATTTCCAGAGGCTTATCGATACAATTTTTATTGCGGGACATGTAAACAAAAAGCACAGCTGCTTACTGTCCGAACTTGTAATCGCGCTATGTTAATCTATTCCTTTAACTTGCTTTATCTCTATCTCACCCCCACCTTCTTTCGACGTGTCATCGATGCAATTTCAATTGCAGTGGATGTAAACAAATAACGCATCTGCCTACTGTCGGAACGATCGATTCTGCTCTGTTACTGGATTCCTCGGTCTTGTTCACTTTCATTTTTACTTGTACCCCCTTACTATGACTTATCAATGCAATTCCAATTAAGATCAATGAAAACTAATAACATAGCCCTTGACTGTCTTGTCGATCGATGGAACTGAATTGGTTAAAATGTAGACTGGATGGTCGTTAAAAATTCACATGTCTTGCTCAAAGAATGAACAGTGACCATGCAGTAATTGCATCCTAACAAAACTCCTCTAAACACTGTCAAGGTAAACAAATACCAGGGATATTGACTGAAAGTTTAATTGCCGAGTGATTTGGCTGGTTACATAAAATTCTGATAAAACTGTGACATTGTTTAGCATGTGGCAGAGCTTTTATAAGTTTGAGCAATTTTACAGATCTTTGATTGTTTTGTATCAAAGCCGTTGAAAGATTTATTATCTCTTGCATCATATGACATAATACGTGCTTGATGAAAATGGATACTGAGATTGCAAATAATGGCTTGGACTTTATAATCTAAATATTATTGATTTTAAGTAGTATTCGAGACATTTTTCTCATTTTTTTAATTTACAAGATGCCTAAGAATTGTCTTTTACACTAGGGGAAGGTTTTAACTGGTTATGAGGTCAATGGTGTACGCTGTTCATTAAAATGAACAACCAAACAGAGGTCATTTCAAAATTAATAATATAAATTTTGTTGCTATTATAATTATAGTTTTTGGCTAATTGATTGTTTCATTACATTAATTAATCGAATGACAACTGTCCTAAGAATTATATTGTAAATAAAAAAAATTGCAGCTAGTGAGTCAGCAATTTTATTCCAAGATTTGGTTACGTATTGAAAAAGTTTGAATTTTTTTTGTGATTCATCAATATCCCAGAGTGTTTCCTATAAAAGAATTAACATTGATTAAATTTTGTGTTCCTGATTAATCTAAAAAAGGTATTCAGTTGATTTTCTTCCAACTATTATTCTTATCTACAGAGTTATCGATTTAATATCTCTTCTAACTGGCTCGCTGAACAAAAGTTATAGTCGACTCTATCCGACGAATGACTTGTTAAGAAATCTCAGGCATATTCTAATTTTTTTCTAACATAAATTAATTTTCTATAGATATTTTATTGTAACTATTGTCTGATCGGTTGTTAGATTAAATTGTTTGATTCATCAACAGCTGTATTAAAAATTTAATTGTAAATAAGAAAAAAATATGGATATTGAAACAACAATTTTTTATCCAAATTTTTGTTATATATTGACAAAAATTTTTTTAGCTTATCAATATGTTACAGAAATTTTGAATTAAACTGTTTCTGGTTAATCTAAGTAAGATATTCAGTTGATTTTCTTTCAACTATGCTCCATTGATTTTATAATCACCAGAGTTATCAATTCAATATCTACTCTAACTCGAGGGGCAAAAAAAAAAAAGAGTTACAGTCGACTCCGTCCCGAGGAATGACCTTTGGTAGTATCTACATCTGTAGTATGTACCGTGTAGTATCGACTTCCGTGATAAGAAGTGTAAACAGAGACTGCTCTTACCAACGTATATACGTTTAGTTGGTGTTTCAAAAACTGACTTCCAGGAAATTAGTATACATTTCAAATTTAAATTTAAGAAAGAAAAAAACTATGAGTGACAAAAAATCGTATCTCATTTTACGAAGGTTTGATATAACTTTTCACTGAACGTTGAAAAAAATTACCATTCAGAGAATAATAAAAATAATTCTGCTTAACTTTAATAAATAAATATTTCTCTCAAGCCCAATTATTTTGAATTCTCCCTTAAATTGAATATTCGCTTTTCACAAATGTTTTATAATAATTGATATTTGTAAAAAATGTATTTTTTAATCTGTAACAATAAGTTGAAAAAAAAAGTATTGTTAAAAAAACTGAAGCGACAATTGTTAAATTCTGTTCACAGGTGTACATTCAGATTTCCAAGCACGACCACAAGGTTGGTGTTCCAGTCATTGGTGGACGAGCAAGAGCAGCCGAGCAATGTTCGCGTGGCGTCACCGCCGAAGCAGCGAGCGCCTTTACCGCCGTTGCGTATAAACATACCAGACACGGGCTATAGCAGTCCATTTCCATCGCCAACGGGAACGATAAGCGCGGCTAACTCGTGCCCGGCGAGTCCGCGAGCCGGTCAAAGCCGACGAAACATTTCAGCGGATTTACAGATGGTCGCGGCTTATGCGGCGGCGGTCGCCCACGATCCACAGAATTCTGGGATCGAGAGAAGCGAAGTTGGACAGAGTTCGAGTCGACAAATGAGTCCGGAGCCGGGTATCGAGCAGCGTTACCGAGGCGGGAGTGGAACAGCGGGAGGACCGAATGGCACTGCTGCTCATTATAGTCCGCCGAAAGACGACTCGAAGCCACCGTACTCTTACGCACAGCTAATCGTTCAGGCGATAGCCTCCGCACAAGACAAACAGCTCACTCTGTCCGGCATTTATTCTTACATCACGAAAAACTATCCGTACTACAGAACGGCTGACAAGGGTTGGCAAAACTCCATAAGACACAATCTCTCGCTTAATCGTTACTTCATTAAGGTACCGAGGAGCCAGGAGGAGCCCGGTAAGGGTTCCTTCTGGAGGATAGATCCACAGTCCGAGGCGAAGCTCATTGAGCAAGCTTTCAGACGGAGAAGACAGCGCGGCGTACCCTGCTTTCGGGCACCTTTCGGATTATCCTCGAGGTTCGTTTCTCTTTCATTTCATAGAGGGCAATATAAATAAAAGTTCTCTGTTTCACGAGCCCGTGTACACTCGGGTATACGTCCAAATAAACGGTGACGCTACACACGTACTGCAGTCCCGTCACGGTCGACTGATGCGTACCGCCACCGCGCTGTCGTGTCAACACGACGCGCCGTATCGTACCACTACCGTTCCGTGCCGTCGTAGCGATACGGCGCCGTGTCGTACGGCCACGGTCCCGACGCTGTCAGTATATTTCAATGGACGTTTTTCTATCTGGGACGGGTATTTAAAATACATGAGCACCCGTGTTTTTTAATAAACTAGTCCATGTAGTTATCATAACAGGGACATGGTTCTATTCGGATGTTGACATTTTAATATTCATTTGGGTACATAAAATAAATTAAAAATATCCGCATTAACGGATACCCGAATTTCCGGACATTAAACTTGAATACTGTCGGAGTACCCGTCCGTCGCGGTCGTACGTTTGACGTTTGATATCGAAAATTCGAGAAGAAATAAAAACAAGCCTACAAAGTAGAACCTTGCATGTCACTACCTAATCATGGTTCACATTTTACAAAGCTATTTCTATTTTACAAAGCTATTTCTACAAGAAAGCATGTTGATCGATTTAAGCTTCCTTGTAGAGAAAGCTTTGTAAAAGGTGGACAATACGGAGGAAGCAATGTACAAGGTTCTACTTTGGCAGTTCGGTAATCAAGCATTTTTAAAAGATGGCAAATTTAATAACTTTTGATACACATTGTCAATTCTAGATAAACTCAATGCCAACTAATCTTGCTCGTAACTACATTTGTGTAGAAAATTTCAATTCAATAGCTTTAATTTTACACGAGTGTTTGCGTCGTGTAAAATTTTTGTAGAAAATTTTTACTTTAATCAAATTTTCGTCACTCTTGATTTCAATAAAACGTGGGTACGATAAAGAGGTAACCGATCCATCAGTGTACCAAATTTTAGCCCGTTTGTTGTAGACGTTTTCTAGTTGTAAAAGTTAAATCTACTGTAGATTTTTTGGTTTTTTTTTAATTTCAATTTCTGAACCCCTTTGCCGATTCTTTTCAAATGCAATACCAACCAACGGTCGGTGTGACTTCCTTTTATTAAAAAATACAGCCTGACAGCTTGCATTTAGCGTTAATTAGCGTATTTACGTTGGCTTTCAATATAAAAAAAAAAAGGAAGTCTTATAAAATGTGAATGGTCGTACAAATTTTGATACCATTTTCCACGATGAGAGGAGACTAATTGATTTATTTGTGTTCCAAACTTTAGCTCGATATTTCAAGCTGTTATCAAGTTATAGTCGACTAAATTTTTTATTACTCGTGACGCGCACACACGCATACAAAAGATCACGTACACACACCGGTCATTTCTTTTGCATATAATTTTTGGATTTTAAGTACTGACATTAAAATCTCGAAAACAATTGTTTTTTTTTACATAAACAAAGCATTCTTTGTTAGAAACATTCCAATTAAATTAGAAAAATATTATTCTGATCTTCTAGGCAATTGATCATTAAATAGCAATGTTTATTTACCATCTTGCTGTTCACGGCAGCAATTAAAAATCTCATAAATCAGATAAAGTAATGAAATGTTATAATTTTAGCTAATTTATTCATCTCACAGCTTTAATTTGATTTATTTTATTGGATTTATGAAATATCGAATGACGTTGTAATCAATCGAGCGAGCAAACACTGCGAAAAGGGTTTGTAATAATTTGATTTCTTATGTCTGTTTGGGCGAAAATAGAAGCGCACCGGCCTCGCCGTCCCACGTGGGTATCAGTGGTCTCATGACACCGGAGTGTCTCAGCAGAGAAGGCTCACCCGGTCCAGAGCCTTACGCCGATAGCTCGGTACCCTCGCCTGCGGGTCAACTATCGAGTCAATCGGCACCAGGTTCACCTGGTCATCCATATGCTCCGCCACCTCCACCACCCACGCATAAGGGACGTCTTATGCAACAGATCAGTGTTGTGACTAATGGCGTCAGCGGTGACGCTACGAGAGAAGGTAAAATCGATCGAATAGCCAAGATAGGATAAAAATGACTGTCAAACGTTTGTAATTAATTCTGAAAAACTTTGCATTCACATTTTCAATGCGAATAAATTATACGAAGATGCAATTACGTGCAAAGTAAACATTTTTTCTTTTTTTTTTCTCTAGTCATTTTGGTAAATGGAAACTTGAAATAATTGCATCACCCAGTCTCGAGCTTTATGCACACGGCTTAACAGTCAATTTTGATAAAAATTCGAGAAAAAAGAATGAAAAACAAAAAAATTTTAGATTGATTTATGGCAAAATTACTGAATCGCAAACATTGTCGACTTTCAAAAACTCTATAAAGAATTCCATGTTTGCCAATTAATATTTAACTACATTCTACCATCCAATAATTTGTAAAAATACAAAAATCAAAACAATGAATGATGTTAATGATTAAAGCAAAATTTTAAAAACAATTAATGCCAAGTAGAATCTTGAACGTTGGGTCCCGATTATTTTCCATCATTTATAAAGCTAACTTTGTCCGGAAGTACGATGAATAATTTTAGGCTTCCTCACAGAGAAAGCTTTGTCGGAAAAGTGGAAATAAATGAGACGTTGCCTGAGCTACCCCATCCTGCTTGTAATTATATAAATTCAAGTTTGACAAAATTTGAATGATAAATAAATGAAAAAATTCAAAATGCTGTTAAATATCATCTTATTTAACTCAATACCGAGCATCACTGGATGTTACTTCACCGTTGTAAAATAAAATTCAGTTAAAGCGATTAAACTTTACAAAAATTAGAATGATTATATATTTTTTTTTTTGAAAATTAAAAAATTCGAAAAATGTGTAATTCTTTTATACACTTGGCTTTATACATAACTTTATTTGTAAATACGTGTTTAGTCAGATATTGGAAAAATTGCAACATATGGAGCATTGACAGACATTTTTTGAAATTTAAAAAATACCAGAAAATCTGAACCGCTGCTCGAGTTATTACAAAAATTAAAGTAAATTGTGGGGAAAAATAGACGCATATTGAGGATGCGCTGCTTTGCTTGTTTTTGCAATATGAACGCTGTAGCTAAAGCTGTTGTCGAGTTATAGATGTTAAAATTTGATAGTGTCATTGCACACGCGAAAACACAACTTCAAACATTTTTCTAAATGTAATTTCTAGACGTTTCGGCATATTTTGAAGCAAGCTGATATAAAAGAAACCCGAAAAAACAACGTTCGCCATTACATAGCTTCCTCTATAAAGAAAGAAAAAGTTGAATAAATTTGTAAGTGTAGATGTAATATTCTCGTGTCTTTCTAGAAAAATATTTGGTGCCTGGAAACGTGGTGGAGGAACATTCGTTATCTCCGGCTGGTCAGTACAGTCCAGCTCCTGTTATTGTACAAACAACTTATAATTACAGGTATGAAGTTTCAATGATATTTGTCAACCGTCCTTTGTTTCTATTGACAACATTAAATTCTATTGTTTTTGAATTATCTCATCAACGAACGAATCTTTCGAATTTCAGTGGAAGTTTCATCGGCCCTGACGCAGGCGTCGGGGTGAACAAACGGGCTCACGAGGAACCCGACAGTTCCCCAGGCTCACCAGCGCCTCTCGCCATCGTCGAGAGTCCCGAACCACCGGAGCACCAGCAACAACCGAAACGTCAGCGCGTTCACGACGCTGATGATCACTGAACTATTTTTCCTCTAGCCTCTTTTTATGTAGGACATTGTTACATTACAATTATTCACATTTATCGTCAGACGAATCGTTAGCTCTTTCTCCGCTTTTTTTTCTCTATTTTTTATTTTATTTTATTTTTTAAATGTAGTAACACACGCGAAGCAAGTATTCAATGCATTGATGCGCGTGATTGACCGATGATAATGATTATTTACACGTCGAAGGTAGTCCAAATGGAATGATTAAAAAAAAAAAAGAAAAAGCGGCCGAACGCTCGCGATTTTTTATGCTTATAGTCGTCTCGTCTTACAATATATTTTCTTTTCTTTATTCAGTTATTGCGAAAGAATTTCTTCCAAATTTAAGACGAATCTAGGGTAGTGTATGAAATTGAATTAAATTGTTATACTTCTCTCATGAAGAATGTCAAAACGCTAAGCGGAATTTTTTAGAATTTTTTTCTCACGCACCTTCAGTCATTAACGTTACATAGTACGAAGAATTTTCCAAGTTTCAGGACTTGTTTAAATTCATAATCGACTTTGAAGACTCTGCAACGGTTAAATGATCGTTTCATTACCGAATAATATATTTTTTTTTCCAATTTTCGGAACGTGATTTTGTTCAGTCTGTTAATTGTGAACGAAAAATTAAAAAAAGACATCAGCTTTATTAGGTTTTAGAATAATAATAATTATTTTGATGCGCAAAGAGTGCTTTTTCCTTAAATTCACGAAATATCGAACGCGAAGTGTCCAGCTTTTTTTTTTTCTTTTTTCGTTCATCATCCGAGAAGCAGAGTCGACGGTGCGTCTGACCTTTAACAACGTAGACCTTTACTCTATTCTTACTCGCCGCAAATAACCAAGTTGTTATTTTAATTCTTAACCGCTGCAGAGACACGCGTTTTCAATCAACACATGTTAAAAACGTAGCGACGCAACCGACGCAAACGAGACTCGCAATAACGGACGGGGTAAAGATACAAACAATACGGAAAGAAACATGTGGAACTCGCATATACCAACGAATAAAGTGCACGTCATTGTTTTATCCTTCATTGATTTTTACATCGATTTTATCGTGCGAGACCAATGCTGTAGTGTTTTCAATTTGTAGCTGGTAGCTTGATTGACGATTGCGAAACCGAACGGGGAATAAAGAAATGTTTTATCAAGACCTACCGTACTTATATTGAGAAAGATTATCAGGCAAGGATGTACCGGTTACGAAAAAAGAAAGAAAAAAAAAACTCTTTTGACATTTAAGAGGAGGCGAAACTTCTATACTTGACCCATGAGTGCGAAAGACATGGCGCTCACGTCAGAGTAAAAAAGAAGCAGCACATCTGTTTAAGTACGGAGGCTTCGCCTCTCTCGCTTTATCGCGATCCCATAAACGCCAACTTTGCCGGTAACAAACCTTTCCGTTTACATTTTTTTCTAGACTGTCGGAACTACAGATAAGCGAAAAACTTAAGCTGATGCGCAGCGGATCAGGCTATCGGAACTTTACAGATAAGACCAAAGTTTTAGCTGATGCACAGCCGATTGTGCTATCGGCTGAAGCTCGTTTCTTTAACTAAACCTCAATGCTCACCCCAAAGGGGCGTCTGTCAAAATCTCAAATGTGTATATACTCACACCGACGGGAATATACACATTCCGGATTTTGACACCCAAAGAAGTTGCACGAAACGGCTTGTTACCGACTAATTATGTTTCGTCTCAAGACATTTTTATTTATTCTTTAACCAAAAGATTTATCGATGTACGATATTTTTCGAATCCAAATAGTTCTTTTAACGGTAATGAATACAGTTGTTTTTTTTTTTTTTTTTTTTTTTTTTTTTTTTTTTTTTTTTTTTTTTTTTTTTTTTTTTTTTTAGAAGTAAATATTGTGCTGTGAAGTCGAAGACAAAAACATAATTTTCTTCTCAGTCTACAGTTTTATTTCTGACTTAAATCCGGCTGAATGAAAAATATTTGATTATTCTGTGAAGTAAGAGAAGCATGAAAATAATTTTAATTCGTGTTATGGCAACACAGTTGAAGAAAAGTTTCCACTCGCATAACTGAACCATCCTTTTCTTGTGGCAAGTGCCCCATTGGTTCAACCTAAAATTCACATGTAGCTTAATTACGTCGTAATCAATACACGTCCTCGTAGTTTAAGGTGATGTAGAACTACTCGATTCGTAACAAAAACTGTAATCGGAACTTCTTTATCGCGGTTGATCTATTGGATAAGAGTCGAAAACGTTGCTCTTCGCATAACAATTTTGTAGGACGACGTTCTTGTCTTTTATCCGACGGATCAACCGTAATTGAGAAATTCGAGATCGCAACATTAAGTTCTGTCTTGCACCTATACGTGTTCCACATCGCCTTAACGAGAATTCAAACAATTTTTGTGTAGTATTAACGCCGACGTTTTAATATAACATTTGGAAAGAGCACAAAAAAATAGTTCCAAGAGATTACTTTCGAGAACGTAGACCGCGTTACGAAGGATAATAACGATGACTGCACTCAATGATTACCAAACTGATCTACAGACAGTTGCTTGCGTTCTTACTTCATCTTGCGGCATGGATGCAAAATCTTGTTTTATTTTTACTTTTCTAAATTAATATGGCGACCATCTTTTACGCTAATTTGCTTTACAAAAACTAGCTAAGTTAAATAAATTCATTGAAGGTTTTGAATTATTCGTTAAAACAAAGTATTGGAAATGAATAATTTCGGTTATCGGTGCACGTGATTAAAGTTTTTAGTTTGTTTTTAGGCAAAGTTAATAGTAAAATACTTAAAATTATATAATCGAATGAAACATTCGAAAATATGTTTTTAAAAAGATTGTTGTTCGCTTTATTCGTTATTTGCGATGTTCTAATGAATTTAATTATGGGAATAATACTTGGTACAATTCAATTGTAACTATCGTGTATTATAACGATGGAAACCGTTAACCCGGTGTTGATTTACTTAGATCTCTCATATTTTTGGAGTTAACAAGGAATTGCGAATAATTTGAACAACGAAGAGTAATAAATAAAACGATTATTCGAATATAGTTTGTTACTGATTTTTTAAGTGCGCAATTGTTTTTATTTAATTTAATTTAATTTTCTTTTTAACTTAAAAATTAGAATTTTCATTCCCTACGAGTAATTTTGCGCATTAGTTACTGATCTGAATCTGAAACGCTCTTTAATTTTCTCAATATAAATACGACCCGCGGGCTCTCCCGAAACCGATCCGATCAAAGTACGATAAAATAAATTGCTTAAGCTCGCAAACGAAAAAAACAAACCATAACAAATCAAAACATAAAATCCTGTTTTTCGGTGATCAGAGGTTGACCAGCGACAACGTGGATTCGGTTACGGATGAAAATACCGTTCCGGGCGAAGGAAAAAAAAAGGGTCGCCGTGCGTCGTACAACCGGCTGGTCGCAAGCGGAGGATTCAAGCGACTCACACATTCAAACGAGTGGTAACGGCGCGCGTCCTGCGAACAAACAAATTAACAATTTTTATTATTATTATTATTTTTCAAGTTTTTAATTCGCACACATCCTCGATACTCCGTTCTACACGGAAAAATTCAACGAGGCAACAGGCACGCAGAGACTACGCAAAATCTGATTTTCCAATTATTAAAAAAAAAAAAAAAGAAAACAAAAAAAAAAAGAAGAAACGAAAAAAATCGTTGAAATCGAAAAAAAAAAATCCCGATAGTCGCTCAATTGACTATTAAATATTTATATAAAAATAAGTTGCATAAATTAATTACGACGATTCGTACTTCCATTGACGATTATTATGAAAATGATATTCGATCAAAGGAATTATATTGAAAATGATTTTAAAAGAAAAATAAATTGAAACAAGATTTTGCCTTTCTCCGAGATGCATGGGTCTCACGCAGCAACGAGCGAGTCGGACTATCACCGTTTAGTTGTGATACGTACGTTAAAAACCTACAAATGAGGCGGGTAGACTTGAATCTGAGCGATGAGTGCTCAAAGAAATTCCTCGAAAAACGAGGAAGGACTATAAAAAAACAAGTAAATATATAAGAGAAAAAAGAGAGATAAATGCTTCTGCCAGTGGGCAAATTTATTAAGTTGAAACGCTATTGTATTAATCAAATAACAATTTATTTAAAAAATGTTTTGCTTAAAATTTGGACTATGGTCGATTGATTACGATGCCGCGATGAGGCAAGAAATCGATTAATCGACGTTTATTACTCGGTCGATCCTCCCTATACCACCCTAATCCTCCTCCCAACGTCCTCCAACCAAAGTTCCCCCTAAAAAATTCACAACCCTCAGCCTTTTCGACCGTAATTGTACTATATAGGGCTATAAAACAAATCATATAAGGTATGATATATATATATTTATAGATATATACATATATATGTTTAAACTATCGCGTCCATATATATGTATATATATAAATATATATGAAATATTAAATATACTAAATATATTATGGATAGTATGTTACGAATGGGGTACTCCGAGTCCCCCTAGTCCTTTTCCTTAGGTCCCAAGAAAGAAAATCTTCCCGTTTTACCTTTGTGCCCGCCTGCCCTCACCCGCTGTCCATTGAAGAAAATGAAAAGATTAAGAGAGAGAAAAAAAAACGCAGCCCCTTCCCCACCTGCTGTCCTTTTGAAAAAGATTTGCTGAAAGAAAAAAAAAATAATAATAACAACAAAAAAAACGAAGAGATACCTCAGGATATGACGTTTAAAAACTTCGTTTAACGACATGCTATCGTGTTTGATTTTTTTCGCAGGCAAACCAGTCGTTTATCACGGTGGTTTTCTTTGTAGAGGAAAACGAGAGTTGAAAAAAGTGAAAAGATAAAAACGACGAAGTGGAAAAACGAGAGAGAGAGAGAGAGAGAGAGAGAAATGCAATGATAATACAAATTATATATACGCCAAGCGAATTCTATTTTTGTGACGATTAGCGTAAAGCGTAAAAAAAAAACAAAGAAACAAAAGGTGAAGAATAGCGAAGTGTGAATTTTGAATTTATGTAAAAAACAAAAGATAAGAGAAGTTGAAGGTGATGATGAGAGAGCGTTAAAGAAAGGCGATGTGGTGTTTCTTTTTTTAATTGACGTCGACGTACGATCGACGATTCGATTCGTTATATATATCTATTTTTTTTTTTTTTCTTATTTTTCGCTGTTCTCGCGGTGTGATGAGAGGAGGCGGAGAGAGCCTAAGTTATCGATAATTTTATAATTGTTTATCCGTCTATGATGTTATTTTGAATAAAATGTCGAGCGTCGAATGAGACCCTCGATCATCGAATTTCTTCGCGCGATTACGTCGAATATTTGTAAACTCCGAAAGACGAGAGAGAGACAGAGAGATATATTGTGAAATAAAAATTGAATTTGATCTCAGATTTTTTTTTCAAGCAAAGAACATTTTGTGATATTCGACATCTCGAGATTTGTCTTTCGGTGTGCCTCGTCTCTCTGTTAATAATCATTGTGTAAAAGAGTCCTCAAAGGCGAGCGAAGCTTCTTTGCACGCACGTTTCGCGTAAGAAAGAGGAAGAGAGGGAGAGAGAACGAGTCGTGCGACACAAAATAATAATTTATCAAAACAGAAACTGGCTCAACAGTGACTGTCGAGCGTCATATGCCTTTTATCGATTATATACTTAAAGTGGAACAAAATAATTCGCAGTCACGTCCATCGCGCGTCGAGACACCGTGCACGGTACAATAAAAAAAAAATTAATGAATTAATTTAAAACAAAAAAAAAAACGAAAAACAATAATAATAAGAGTGCACATGGGTGTAAAGTTCGTACAAACAAAAAAGAAAGAAATAAATGAGAGAAAAAAAATGAAATTATTGATCGTCGTGAATGATCGAAAGCCGATTTATGAACGACTTTCAATATTGTGATTCTGTTCGAAGCAAATGAGTGTGACATTACGTGAAATAGAGAAGAATTAACGATAACAGAACAGTTTCATAATTATGTCGTGTCGAACCAACGATAAATATACAAACACACAGGTTTAAAAGCCATTTGCGATAATTTTTCTTATCTACCTAACCGAAAGCTAACGAGACAGTAATATCGGAGGTTGACTAATGATGAAATGAATTTAGTTAAGTGTTTGATGATTAGATTGGCAAAAAAGAAAAGAAATATAAGAACGCGATTGCTTATCAAAGCACCGTTTCACATAAATTACATTATATTATTATATTGGAACGAAAAAAAAAACAACAAATTGTTATGCAACACCGAGTTGGTGGAAATTCCGAATGAAATTAATTCAGGAGGAAAGGAATGAAAACAAAAAGTAATAATATTAGTAAAAGGGCGTGAAACTGTATTTATTACTATACGCGATATGTATTCATTTCGAAGATGCTTAATTGGCCGTATTATGAACGGTACACACGTACACATGCACGCGTGAAGCCAATCGCGTGAAAATCACGCGAAAAATGTATACACGCAAAAAAAAAAAAAAAACCACACAGTCTCTCACAAAGCCACGACACATGCGAATCGTGGCGATTGAGAAAAGTTATGAGTATGAGTGAGAGGACATTGTTGATAGTGATTGTGAGTGAGTGATACGAACGCGACAAAGGTATAACACGTAATGGAACGAGACAAAGAGACGAACGAAGCTAGAAATCATTGTGGGCTTTCGGAAAAATTGGAGGAAATATATGGATTCCAGATAATTGTTGAGATATTGTTTTTTTTATTTTCCTTTAAATAGCCTTTAAAAGTCCTTTTAACTCCCGATTATCCGCTGAGTAAAACGAGAATCGTGCGCTGTTTTTCATATTTTTTTTGTTTTGTTGTTTATTATCATGATGAAGAATATTAAATGTAAATTATGGGTTTGAGGGTAAAATTATGATTGCGCTTCTATTAGTCGGCCATTGTGATCTGCGCGAGCTTATCAAGATAGTTTTACTTTAAATTAATCTGTGTTTATTAAATGTAACTCATAAAAATAATTTTCTTGTGAAAATAAAATATTTTTTATTTTAGACTATTGCAAAATGAAGATTGAATTTTGGAAAGATATCTCAAGTCGTATCGACTTAATGATACGTGGGTTAAGGAGGAAATTAAATTTTAAGGGGATTCCGGAGTAGATTTTCTTACCGACTGTGGTCAATAAAAATAGATTATTTCGTAGAGTCTACGGATATGTTTCGCATTGTACAGGACTTTAATATAAACGTAAACGTTTTGACGTGTGGTCGAATTTCGGTTGGAAACGTGCAAAAAATGATGATTGTATATTTTATTGGCTCTTCAAAAATCCAATATGGCCGCTTGACGTGTCAGCAACATCAGTTTTGTACGGTGTAAAACTTTCTGGAGCTCACATACATCCGTTTCTCGTTGCCGTAAGCAGCCAGGCTATGTGAACGCGGTATATACACTTTACGTGGATTTCTTTTGTGTAATCGACTTTCTGTCGATGCTGAAGTATTTTGAAATCCTCAAAGAATCGAGGTCCGGTCCGGTTTGACGTATGTGAGTTCCAAAAAGGTTTATACCCTACCAAGCTGATGTTGTTGACATCTCCAGCGGCCATATTAGATTTTTAAAGGGCCAGTAAAATATACGATTATAATAATTTTTTGCACGTTTTAAACCGAAATTCGACCGGACGTCGAAGTGTTTTAGTTCACATTAGAATTTTGTACAGATTCAACCATATATCCGCAGCATATTGACGATGCACAGAGTATGCTACGAAATAGCCCATTTTTACCGACCAAAGTCGGTAAGAAAATTTATTCCAGCATATCCTTAAAGCTTCGTTTATGTTGTTTTAAGTTCTTCAGAACCCTCCATCTCAGGCTCAGTCGGTAAAGAAAACCGTAATTTAATGTACTCAGAGACATGTCATGTTTAAGAAAAAGCAAATTCGGTTACACTGCAGAGTAGATAGATAAAAGTGAAATTATATCTTTCGGTTTAAATAGGAGAACATTGAACGGCATCTCATAATTATACAGTTTACCGTTTTCATCTTTTATCCGAAAGATTGTTGGCACTTACCGAATCGCGTAAGTCAGAGAGAGAAAGGTTGTACATCGTCTTAAGGTTACATGCCATACCGCAGTCGATATAAAAAGAAACTGTTAACTTCTTTTTTTCACGGGTGCCGGGAGTTTTTCGATATATGGAAATTAGGCGTCTCCTAGTCCATTCGTTACCAACATTAATTTAATTTGCTTCCAGAAAAACAGTGTTTGATACTGACTGGGCCTGGGAAGACAAAAACTAAAGACGAAAACGTCGCTCTGTAGAATTTTTAGACCCATAGTAATGTTTTCGACATTTATCTGACAGATCAACTTTGACAAAGAAATTCAAATTACAGTATTTGTTACCGACCGAGTAGATCACCTTCTCTTAAGGCGAGGCGAAACCTATAACTTCAGCCATGAGTGCGAACGAGATAGAACTAGTATGGCGGACACGGCAGAGTGAAAGAGAAGCAGCACATCTGTGTAAGTATGGAGGTTTCGTCTCGTCTTAAGACGATACACCGAATCGGCCGCAATGTGTGCCAGTGAGATAATGTCATTGGCGATAGCATTGAAGCGAGAGACCGACAGAAATTGGTATCACATCACGTTAAGCTTGTGCTTCAGAATATACTGTTACCGATAATGTTCCAGATGCGCACCATTACTTCTCCATTGAGTAGGCCAGGGAAACAGCCGCTCCCTGGGGTAACAACGTAATGTTTATTACATTACAATGTGTAACTACGCTGCGTACAGCAGTTTCCGCAGGCCCGTACCACGGCTCTATACAATATTAACGATTATATAAATACACAAGCTACGCGTTTATATCCTAGATTCAGAGTTAACTACTTATTATCTTTAATATATCTATAAATATGCATAACTATATAGTTATCCGGAAACCACTGAAAACAGGAAATGCCTGAGGCGCATCGTCGTAAGTAGCGCGGCCCTCATGGCGAATTTTTGCATTATAGGGCGACCATCTGATCTCATGTTGATAATGTTGTTTGTTTCGGTACACGATTCGACTTTGACTCAGTGTCAGGTGTCAACCACAGTCTTTCGTTGTGTGCTTCGGGTTTTATATACACGCGCCATCGCTAGTAAGTTAGTGGCTCTCGCAGTTCGTACTATCTCATCTCAGTGATCGCACGAGACGTCTCGAGATATAAGCTTCACGGAATTGTATTCTTTGTCGATGATGGAACCTCTCCGACGACTACAATCAAAGGTAAAAATAAAATAATGAGCGTTATTCGGTAGAATCAATAGGGAACCAGATTTCGTTTCGAAGATTATAATTATCTCTAAAACTAGCAGAGTCCGCTTCCCCCTTATCTCTCAGTAGCGAAACTTTTTATTGCACGAAAACAAAGAGCTCGTCCATGAGGACACAAAACTGCAGCTCGGAATGTTGCGAAGCATCGTTCGTGTGCATCGTTTTGCCAAGAAACATCGCATAATAGATTATTGAGAAAGTTTCACGCATTTGATGAGGAACGTCATTTCTGCCGATCAACTTCCTTTGTCTCGTGGCTTGGCATTATTTCAAATTAACAACGGTTTTATATGACGGTTACATTGCTGAGTAAGATACTGTAACGTAAATGTTATTACTAGACGAAAGTTTCTTGATGATGTGGAACATGTGTGGGTGCAAGAGAGATAAAACTTATATTGAGATCTTGCATTTCTCTGCCACGGTTGATGCATCGGATGAATTTCATTGTCTCTCGCTTCCACCGCAATCGCCATTGACGCTATCTCACTTTCACTTATGGTCGCTCATTGATAGATGGTGTAGCAATATCACTTTAGAGTGATGCACGATACCGACAGTTCACCTTAAAACTTTCAACACATTTTGCTTGGTTCTAGATTAATTAAAGTAATTTCTGCCGGTCAAGTTTCTTTGTTTTATGGCTTTGTATTATTTCAAATTAACGACGGTTTTATATGACAGTTACATTGCTGAGTAAGATACTGTAACGTAAATGTTTTTAGGAAACGAAAGTTTTTTGATGATGTGGAACATGTGTGGGTGCAAGAGAGATAAAACTTATATTGAGATCTTGCATTTCTCCGCCACGGTTGATGCATCGGATGAATTTCATTGTCTCTCGCTTCCACCGCAATCGCCATTGACGCTATCTCACTTTCACTTATGGTCACTCATTGATAGATGGTGTAGCAATATCACTTTAGAGTGATGCACGATACCGACAGTTCACCTTAAAACTTTCAACACATTTTGCTTGGTTCTAGATTAATTAAAGTAATTTCTGCCGGTCAAGTTTCTTTGTTTTATGGCTTTGTATTATTTCAAATTAACGACGGTTTTATATGACAGTTACATTGCTGAGTAAGATACTGTAACGTAAATGTTTTTAGGAAACGAAAGTTTTTTGATGATGTGGAACATGTGTGGGTGCAAGAGAGATAAAACTTATATTGAGATCTTGCATTTCTCCGCCACGGTTGATGCATCGGATGAATTTCATTGTCTCTCGCTTCCACCGCAATCGCCATTGACGCTATCTCACTTTCACTTATGGTCACTCATTGATAGATGGTGTAGCAATATCACTTTAGAGTGATGCACGATACCGACAGTTCACCTTAAAACTTTCAACACATTTTGCTTGGTTCTAGATTAATTAAAGTAATTTCTGCCGGTCAAGTTTCTTTGTTTTATGGCTTTGTATTATTTCAAATTAACAACGGTTTTATATGACAGTTACATTGCTGAGTAGGATATTCCAATACAACTGTAACGTAAATGTTACTTTGTATTCACTTAGAAACACCATATATTTTTAAATGCAAATTGGAGATCATCTTTTCTGAGAATGACTGATACGAAAATCTGGAATATGTTTGATTTGATTGAATTGAAGGAGGTACACCAGGTAGGGAAGAGGATACAGAAAAATCTAAATATTGTATCACATACTCTTAACTACTGTAGAAATAGAAAACAACGAGTGAACTACGATACTCACTAAAGAATTATAGGAAAATATCGACAATAGTCTAAGAACTGGATGAGATTTTTAAGATTTAAATTGATTTTTTAAAATCTTTCACTTAATTTCCAAGCCAGATGCAACGCTTGTTTAGACATTTATTTGCGGAAAAAAATGCCACTAACGATGTTTCCATATAAAAAATGTAATTAATACAATGACATATTCAGTATTCCTCCAATAAAAATGTAACGAGGACAATTCAAAGTGGAACGGAAGGAACGAGAATGGTGATCAAAATTCACTCCGCTTCTGATTTGAAGTAGCGGCATGCTGGAAAAAAGGATTCTCCGATGCCAAGCGGACTACGTCACAGTGACAGGTATGAAACTTATCGCCGGAGGGTGAACGGCTTCCTGTCGGTGAAGAGGGAGATAGTTGCTCGTCGGCTGTCACGTGCCCGTTGTCCAGCGGTGGCGTCTCTGCACCAGAGGCTGTAGGCTTCGAAGAGACCGCAATCAAGAGTTTCGAGGGTGGCGATGCCGCCGAACGTTTGGGTCGGGCGTTTTTTCTCGCGCTTTTCGTTTTAATAACGGAAACCCGCGTCCTGGCGGATGACAATGACGAATATCGTCGGTGAACAGTGCGCGCGACTTTTGCCCCAGTGAATTTATACCCGAACCTATTTCTTTCTCTTTTTATCTTTTTCCTCGCAGCGGCAAACTCGATCTGCAGAAAAGAGCAAATCCATATACGTTTTTATTATTTCCACTAACTTTTTTCTCGTATTTTAATTCATGTAAACTGGAGCGAACACCAAAGAGACGATCAAAGCGCAAGCTTCTTGGTTTCAACCTTTACTTTTCATTAATTGTAATTAAGAACTTTGATCAAACGTTAGTAAACACATAGCAAGAAGCCATTAATTTTTGTTTGATTTAAAGTTATATAAGAAAAGATTTTATTCGGCCATACTTGGTCACGTGTACAGTTTCAGAGAAGCCGTAATGTTTCCATTCTTACAAATAATATATTTTTTTAAGGAATATATAAAGAACGAAGTTAAGAGTGTCGTGTCAATCATTTTTTGAGCATTGGAAATCCAAAAGAGAAAAATTAGTAAAATGCGTGGCAAATTTAAGCTAGAGATATTTTAAATTGTAAAAGAAAATCCATATTTCATCAGTACAAATGCTTTTTGATGTGCAAATATCTTTAGCGAGATCTCACCGTCAAATGTGGCGCCAAAAAGTTTTCAACAGGACCGTAACGCCAATCACCAAAATTAATGCCAAAAATGTTACGTTCCTATTGGAAATAAAGAATAAAAATCTCGTTGAAACCGAAATTACCTGAAGAAATTTTACATAATATGATGGGAAGACAAAGTTTGCTTCAAAATTGTGTGTTTTTTTTTGTCAATATAATTTTTAGACTTTTTACCAATCAGGGCAGGTGTGCGACTGTCAACAGAACCTTATCATTGATTCACGCGATATGTAATGTTACAGATTTTTTACTCGAGATTTTGTAAAATTTCTATAATTCTTATGATTCAGTTTTGGATAAATATATCAAACGCAAAGGCTAGCCAGTATTGTTAATCAATTTATTAATACATTTTATTTAATTAAAATGTACAACGATTGATTTATCTTTTCAGATTACTGATTATCACTCACTCTGGTCATCGGGCTGTATATTCGGTAACAAAGACTGTGGCTACATAGTCCAGAGCAACAGAGAGTCGAAAGGCTTCCGCACTCCCAGCACTCCCGCTGGGGACAGGCGTGAAATATTAAACGCTTATCCCTCGTCGTGTTAACTGCCAGGAGAATGAAATTGATTCTCCCCACGTCCGGCCGCATCGGGCGAGAGTATAACAGTACAGCGGCAGCAGTGTCTCCCCACGGATCTGCCGGGTGTCGGGCTGGAAAAGCATTTCGGTGTTAAAATTTAAGCCGACCACCGATGCCCTGCTCCACTGTACAACCTCGGCTATGTAGCGCTATTCCAGCGTACTGTAAGTAACTCGAGGAAACATCCGGACGAGTTGCTGCGGTCGTGGTTTGCTCTTACCAACAATGCCCAAAGAGTTGGATAGCGTAACGTCTGTCGATCTTAGTATTACATACGCACAATCGAAAGCTTCGGGGATACTAAACCCATTATAGGCTTAAAATTAAAGCTTTTGAATGGAACCACCCTTACAAAAAAAGCTATTCTTCGAATATTGATTTAGCTAATTTGGATTGAACACATCGTATCAAAGACGAGTTTGGTGTATTAAAAATTTTCCAGAAATACGAGGGCCGATATTTTTTTTTCAATCTTTATTGCAATGATTTTATCTGTTACCGATCTGACAAAAAAAATATTGCTTCATTGAAGAAGCTTTGATATCGTAAATTATACTTTTGAGATTTTTACGTCAGAATATTCATAATGATCTGACGTAATACACACGTACGTGCGCTTGTTGGTGTGTGATATATTTTCGTTATGATATATCGAAGTAATGAGATTTTAGAGCACATTGAAATGTTTAATTTTTTGATTTGCTCATTTTTTTGACATTCATTTCTATAATTTTGACTCTCGACTGCCCGCAGGATATAAACGATGAGAGTATGCGTTTTGCCGTAATGTTACCTCTTACCGTTTTCGTCTATTTTTTTTCTTTTCTTTTTTTTTTTTTCTACAACAAGAATGCAAAGTTACATATTGCTTTCTGATTATTTTCTATTTTTCACACAGCATTGTCTAAGAGTAAACGAAAAAAACTGGGAAAGTTGTTTTTGTCTTTTATAACGTTTCAAGAAACCTTCTGAGCGATAACATTCGACTGACTACGCTTCTATGTTTCATTGGAAATTGTCATCATTTACCTGACTTATTTATTCACAAAAAACACACAACATTACTCCTGAAGGTGCCTAATAACATTAACGTTGAAGATAAAACCATTTCAAACCGAGCGGGCATTGAATATATACTTTTTACTCGATAAAACTGGAATCTTATGCACGGCATAACCCACAAGGTATATATTCAGCTTGGAAGCAGTCTCATAGATATCAAGTTATCGGATCACGAGCTGAACATATTTCAATGGCCACAAGGGGAAGGGTAATAGTCCACAGATGTATATATACATCTGTGTGTTTCCCATATATATATATATAAACTGCATGAGAACGGCACTACGAATAAAACTGTACTCACTATAGCATGTATTCGTATATAGATGATTGCTGATACTAAAAACGTCGAGCTATTCTTTGGCGTGGAGGGGCAGTGTAGGAAGAATGCGATTTTCCAGCGTCTCTGCGAACTTTACAGCCTATTGTTTCGATGCCCGAGCAGAGTGGTCCGGCGGGGCGAAGGAGAGTTTGAGGGGCTTCGGAGTTGCGGAATTGTACGAGACGTACATGCGGCAAACGGGGGAAGAAGGGATCGAACGATCGTCGGTTGGCGTGCAATAATGGCGTGGGGGTACGTGCAGGTACGGGAGGTGAAACGGACAAAGAGAAGTGGAACTGGAAGGTCTGGAATAAGAGAGACGGAGGGAGGAATAAAGCGTGGAAGGTGAACTATATGGCCACGGAATGCGGAGAAGCGAGAGGATTCGAATAACCATGAAGGCGAGAGGAAAGTCCGTCGGGGGGTGGGTTAGGTCGCGTTCATGGAACCACGTCGGCGAACGAAAGCAAAAGAGGAGGGAGAAGGAAGGGAGTGAGAAAGGGATGAAGAAAAGGGATAACGGGGAGACAAACATACGAGAGCAAGGGAGAAATCGAATGCTGGCTTTGCCGATTGGTTATGGATCCTTACGGACGTTTAATCCGTAATAGCTCGAGCGTACGTGCCTTGACTTCGATAAACGTGGGGCGAGACGAACGCGCGGGTTGTAGAAGCGAGGACCCCAGTCGGAAAACCCGTTGGCACAAGAAACTGTTATGCACGTGGGCTCTCGTGGTTTACTTCTCTTTATTCGGCGACAGAGAACCTTTTTTAGTGGATATGTTAGAAGGGATTCTGCCGATGGTAGTGATTACGGTCAGGGTTCGCTACCTCTTTCAAGAGATTCAGAAATTCGAGAGATTCAGGGATTTAACAAGTTTAGGAAAGATCTATTGATTATTCAAGGGGAAGCCAACTACGATAGTTAGTGGCAAACAGTCAAGTCTGTAATATTTAATTTTCAATAATATAGAGGTAAATTTTTATATTCTTTCCCCACTAAATCAATTCAGTGGGAATTGGATATTCGTGTTACCGGAGAGCGTGGCCTGGTAAATAAATACCTCATCTCCCTCCAATCACCACCTAATAGCCACCTATCATGCGCCTTGATTATACCTCACAATGTCTGTGCCGTGTTGAATACAGGAAAATGGGGATAATCCTTTCCCCTCTCAGCTTACCATCGAGATAAAAATGATAACAAAGGATAATGTGTAAGTAGAAAGTATCGAGTTAGACGGAGTGGTGTGTATTTACAATATAATATTTGAAAGAAAGTTTCCATCTGTAGGTCGAAAATGTGTGCCACTGTAATCAATAATAAGTTAAGGGAACTTAACTTATTATTGTCTTAATTTAATAAGTTAACTTAATAAGTTAAGACCACAGCAATGGTCTCGAGTTGTCCATTCACTATGTCGTATTGTTGGTCTACTCTAATTCTATCAATTTCTGTTCAGTATTCCTCATATATCAATCATCCTGGTTGGTTACTTATTGACATAAGATATATGTGTACTGTCAAAAAAAGCGCCCATAGATACTGCGAGGGATCTATCGGCATTCGATACTTTGAAGAGACTGGACCATCCATTTGTAGGAAGAGATGGACTGTTATTGAGAGCATAAATGGAACAGTATAGACAGATGACCTCTTTTCATTGAAACTTCGCTGGTATATGGATCCTACGTTGGAAATACATCCGGGATGGCAGTTATGTGTTTGGATCAACAGTCAGAGTCGGTCATCCCTAATGATCAAACTCTTGACTATCGATATAGAATAACTCTTAGCCACACGAACTTCGTCTGTATTATCTGATATGTCAGCTACCTTTAGGGTTCAAGTAGTCCCAGTGGTGGTCAAGCAAACGCTTGAAAGTAGTAGATGTACAAAATTGATCAGACCTCTTAACATGATTTATACTAAAGACAGCTTATCCTTATTCGTTATGTGCACGAGGATTGCCGTAGCGGCTCCTAGCAATTCTTGATATACCCCGTGCCATAGGTTTATATCGGCATGTATCGATTTATTATTTATTGGGCAATAACTTTTTAACTCCCGACCGCCTCACGGGCGAAATAACGGAAGTTATGCGTTTAGTGTCGACTGAAAGATCTGACCTAGGTCGAGAGATGCAAAGTCTGGTTCGTGAGGTGGCAATTCGTTTAATAGCGCTTTTTTCGAGATTTTCAATGACTACGTGATAACATTGTGAGGTTATTTGTTTGGCTTTATCGAGGAGTAGGACTACGTTTAAAATATGTTTGTGGGTTAGTGGATTCTTAAAAAAAAGCAGCGTGTGTCATCGACTTTTGCGGTCGTTTTAAGTGGTATCGCCGGCAGTCACTACTTTTTTAGTCGCATAGTACTAAACTGTTATTTTCCATTCGGATACCTATACGTAACCCTCACAAAACCACAATATCAATATGTAATCCTCAGAAAGTCATTCACGAAATATGTATAACTTCATGCCAGAAAGAAATATGATGAGAAAGTTACGAGGTGCCAACACGACATTGCCACTTTTTTCTTCAAAGGTGTTGAACGTTTATTTTAAGTTGCCAACAGGCAACTGGGACATCTACCCTTAGCTGCAGTATATTTAATACATTGCAATCTAGTATAATGGTAGTATACCGTGTATATACAACACCATACTCTTGGCACTGGTAAACTCTCTTGATCTAGAGAGAATTCGGGATAATTGAAAAAAGTGCATCCTGGAGTGCAAAGAACTTTCAAACTTATTGCCAAGCAGTCTACGAATTTGGATATTTGAAAGTAGTCTCCACGAGTCGCACGAGTCTCCGTTACATATTGGCACGCATTGCAGTGCTAGTGCTGGGGTATATATGTATGAGGTAGATACATATATATCCTTTCTGTGCTGTATGGCGCCTTCGCTGCCGGCACCAGCTTTTTAGATAATCCAATCAAGTCGTGAGGATTGCTAGCCGCGATGATTAAGTCCACCGAATTGGATTCGTTTGGGATTGGGATAGTCTCGTTCTCGGTTGCTTTCCACGAAACATTTGCTGTCGCTTTCACATTTACTCAATTATCCTTCTCATTTTGTAGGTTTGGTACTAGGTAGCATCAAGGGACCGAAGCCACCAAGGCGCCCTCGTCGTATTCACCCACCTCGCACTGCATTGCCACTTCTTCGTAACCCTCTATCGCACTTAATCTTTCAACTGCTTTTCTTTTTCTACACGTAGAGAAGTAGAGGATATTGGATCTGTTCTCGGAAAATGGATTAGCATGGTGACACATTAGTTTTATTTGCGATCCTCGTACGTACATAGCACAGGTAACAATAACTCATGATAATCGTTCTGAATTCGCTCAATCGCATATGTATCAAATTGCTTATCAATGTAGCAATGACTCTTATTTATTTTTATTTAAAGGATATAAGAAATAAAGTAATTTTCTATTGATATATAAGTTAATCCACCAGTCAACCAGTCATAATCTGACCCTACTTTTGTTTGTTTTTCATCGCGCGTCGATCAAGTCCAATAAAATGGGCCTTAGTTGTATTGCCTAAGGCATTCCGAACGTAAAACATTTTCAGAAAAATATATTTTTTGGCTATACTACAGTTTAATCACGTACTATCGTTTTAAGAAAAATATCAAGCTCAGTTACGGTCCTTCGAATTATTAATTGTTACGTTAAAAAATGAAATATTAAATGAAATATATATTGAGTGTTGGCAATCGCCCTTAGATGTCAATCCCCAGAATTTACGATCGTTGCCAATGTACGATCAGGTGGGCATCCCAGTACCCGGGTGTTGAAAATATTATCAAAAAATGCGAGAATACGTTTGATCTTAGGACCATGGTGGTGTTCGTGGCGGACCACTGGCATCGTCTCCTGTGCTGTCACCGTTCACGGTGACATTTATTGGAGGTTAATTCTGATGTTTTTATTACTAATGCACGTTAGTATAACTCACTGTGCATCAATGAATAACGACAGTTCCTTTATTCGATAAAAAACCATGCTGTGTGTCATATTTGTTAGGTTAGGTTGTATTTTATCTTCTTCTCAGTTTCAGGCCTGTGAGGTATCGAGAAAATGGAAAATTATATAGAAATTCTAAATTTCGCATATTTTATGCATCACAACGTTTAATGAAACCTTCTTTGCGTTTGGAATACGAGAACCTTGAAAGATAATTATGGTCAAAGTGGGCGTTTTTTCCCATTGGCCTTATAGGGAAGCGAAAGATTTTTGAAAAGTGTACTATTGAGTATATTGAACAAAAAGGTGGTATTTGACGAAAATTTCGATAAAAGCACTTTTGGTCTTCACGATATTGTTAATTATGAAGTGGTACACAACAAGTATAACTTGAATGAGTTTTTACTACGTTTGATTTGTACACACAAGAAAGATAAATCGTCTTTCATTATCGGCCGTCTACACAGAAAGAAAAAAGTAGTTGGGGAAACTGACATATCGATTCAAACGACTGCAATGTCGTTGGTAAAATATCGGTAGTAAAAGTAACGAATCGAGATGGCACCCTTACCTTACCGGATGTTTGGTGCATCGATCAGTATATTTCTATTTATTTACAGTGGTGAGGACCAGGACGTACTTTGTGCGATACGTCGACAGATGAAAGCCATCTATTCACAATATTTGACTGTATACTTACCATATATTCAATGCATTTCACTTTCATTTTCTGCACTTTTATTTTCTCCATTTTACTCGCAGTACGTACCAACCGGTTGGTTATAGAAGAAAAGTGAGATATATGGGAATCTACTCATAGATCGCCATTACTATCCATATGCTTGTCGCAACTACCGTTGACGTTAGTTGCAAAACCTAACAGTTCGTGGTGGCGGCAGCACTGTGATTGGTATACAGGAATGAAGTGGTTGGTCATGGGTACTATTTTTCGGTAACCAATCGAAAATAGTTGGGCATACTGTATTTATTTGGTTTCTGTAACTAATTCGCGAAACAGCATATGCTGGAAATGATTATCGCAACTACTTTTTTTTCCCGTGTATCTTTTCTACTTTATTTTGATAAAATGTGTAAATAGTTTTTAATACTAACTGCGGTATGTTACATAACCTTGAGATATCGGAGAACTCTGAATTTTAGTAAAATTTAGAATCCAGATAAAGCAGAAATACATAATTGATGCACCGTCATAAAATCCCGATTATTTTATGGTGGATTGAATTGTGTAAAGAAATTATGTAAATACTCTAGCTGCCGCAAATCTTCGGCTATCGAGCTAAATACTTCTTAATAGATAAATTAATATTCAAGGACGTTTAGTTATAGAATTGGGGAAAAAGTGACGAGTCACGTAAACAAGATGCGAACGCCGGTAGAAAAGTTGGGATTTTATAGCAATTCGAATTTTTTTACAATTGAATCGCTCCTACTTTCAAGATAATTGACTAAACGGTTCAAAAAACTTTAAACACGTACGTAATAACATTCAGCGATATTTGGTTTAAATCGATAGAAACCTCCGAATTTAATAGAACATTGCATTTTGTGTGCATTTCATCTAAAATTTGTTACATTAGTTCATAGTAAGTTCTCGTTGTTGCTCGCAATTACCGTTAAAAATATCATATATTGAAGCAATACGCCCTTTGAATTCGTTAATTTCGTTAATTGTGAGTTTGTACAATTTTTTTTTAACAAGGATGCAATGTAAAACATTGTACATTGCTTCGTCATTATTTAACATTTCCATTTTAACATTCCAAAAAGTTATAATCATCATATTTGTGACTGGTATGAAGTAACAAGTCATCTTGTCATCTACCAAAGTTCAGAAATTGGGAATATGCATCTAGCAAATAGTTTTGAACATTTCAGTGCATAATTAGTGTTGAGTTAGGTTTAGGGATCGTGGTCGAGAGCAAGCTTTACAGGGCTTATGCGATCTGCAACGGTGCTGACGGAGAAGAAATTGATACGATTAGCAGATAAGATTTGATGAGAAAGTGAATTTATTAATATTTTCAATAATTGTTCATTAAGTATAAATAACAATACTAATGATAATCTAACTGAAGGTATATATATTGTTCACGCACTCGAGTATTCAATAAATAAATAAGAAATAAGATATATTACATTTCTGCCGCTAGGTAACAGGAAGGGTCTTCCTCCAACGATGGATCGTGGTACGACATGTTAGTTAATAGACAATAGACGTAGCAGTTATAGACTAAACCTTGGTTGCGACGCTTGGCACTTTGATAGTAAAACACAGCACGATATAAAAGGAGTTGCTATCGTTCTTCAATTGCATTAATACTCAGATGCATTGCAGTATTTTTCCTCTTTACATATGTCGTATGTGATGAGAAGTAAAAATTGTTGAAACTGAAGTCTAATGAAATTCGAGTGGTCAACAATGAAATTCAAATACGCTGTCTATAGTTGCATAGCATCAATATATATTTTAACGATAATTGTTACAAGTAATGATATTTTACTGCGTATAACATTGACAAAATACTGAAATAGAAACGTAGTCAGATTTTTTTTCATGGTAATTATTTGTTTATTCTACTATCTTAAAATATCATAAGTTACCTACACTCGTTATATTTAAATAATATTTGTAAACCGATACCTCAAAATTATTTGCGCCGTTATGCGGGTGCCTTCAATAACATCACGGAATTTCAGGAATATCTAACCAGTTCTATTTCGATATATCGGATTATAAACGTAGGTATGGTTATAAACTCAATACTGTCGTATTGACTTATCTATATAAAGTTGCCATAAAGATCTTTTACGTTTTGTCGCCGTTGTTAGTGTGAGCCAGTTATAAAATTGTCCCGAGTACCGTTTTTATGATGCTCCCTACCACCATGTGTATCAGAATCTCCCTACCAAATTATTATGGTAGGGAGGTGATGGTCCAACGATCGCGCGTGCGAAGTTTGAGCGTTCAATTCGGGATTGTTTCCGAATGGGAAACGATTGAATTCGACCAATCAGTGCGCTCCATTTCCATTCAGTGCTCTTTTACGCGCATACACGGCATTGCCCGGCATTACTAGCTAACGTGGCATCGATCGGGTCAAAGTAGTTACAGCGGGTACTAGTCAGGGCGATCGATCGTCAATTGTTGTGCCTCAGGTACGACCTGAGCTACAACGACGCTTTCTGGATGTGCATACATCTTTACGTTATTGCCAGTTGATAAGATACGAAATTATGACTGTCACAAGGTGAATTAAATAGTAATTGACAGAGCTGTTGTATTATTTTTACAAGATTCTCGAGACGAGCAGTATCCGAATACAGAAACTGAATGAATTACAGACGGAGATTTTGTTTGAAGCAGGCCGAATCTGTTAAAAAATTGATATTTTCTATGTTAAACAATTTTTTCTAATCAACTAAATTATGTTTAAAATCTGTCAATCGAGAATTAGAACGAAGACTTTTTCTGTCGAGACAGAACTAATTCAATCGAGTGGTTGCCTCGTAAACCAGTTTTGGGCTTTTTTTATCTCTGCGCGTGATTCTCAACAAATCACTAGACGGATCGCCAATGTTCGATGATGTCTCATTTTCATTGCAATGACTTTTCGCGAATCCATATTCCGTAACTATTTTTAATGTAGGAACGGTAAATTTGAGGCAAGTAGGAAATAAAGTTTTCTCGGTGTTGGATCTCGACTCTCACCCCTCGGGTTTCGTTCATCTTGCTTTAAAATACAACTATGGAAGCTATGACGATAAATACTTTTGTCAAGGAGTAAAATGTATTTATATTTTATTTCTAACAATAAACCTATTAGCTGCCATATAATCGGAATAAAATAGATGAACGTATTTTCATTTAAAAAATAGCCGACAATAACTGGAAAACTGTAATAATATACAGCAACGTTCATTCCTGACTTTTTACTCTAAAATACTTTACATGGAATATTGAAACAAGGTAGAATAAAATTATTGAAGTTGTTTATTCGACGATTTAAAAAATTTTGCGCTCAAGTCGCTGTGGTGGCGACTATACTATTCGCTATTCTCTCGGATCCTTGGAATTCATTTCCCCCCGTCCTTATTATGTCTTCTTGATACACCCAAAATGAGGCAGAGTATCACGCTACCATTATGTGCGCACAAGTAACATCTTGCTTACTTTTATTTGCAAGCGTTTTACTACGCATATAACACCTTGACGTGTTACGTGTACCTCAAGGTGTTACGTGTACCTCAAGGTGTTACGTGTACCTCAAGGTGTTACACATACCTGCCATTCCTTCACGCACGAATTCTTAATTACCTTCTAGCGCTGTATAAATCGTATTTTCATGAGCGGAGGGCTAATTCTTTTTGAAAGAAGGAAAGAAAGAAAGAAAGAAAGAAAGAAAGAAAGGTGAGGAATGAGAGGGTCCACCAGCACCCCCACCTTTGAGATTTCCTTCCTGGCACCGGGTCTTGGCAGACCAGGAATTCTTACACAATCTTGACGTAATAAATTTGCGGTTGTGGTTTGAAACGTGACGTATACTAAAGGCAAAAAAACTCCGACTTTGTGTTTTTTCCCCAAACGATACCGATCATACATTCTTTAGAGTTCATTTTGAGTTTAAGGTACCCTTTGCGAGAAAGATTAAGGAAAGCGAAATTCGAAGTATCGAAGGAACGTTCGGCCGATGAACGATGGGAAAATCGTGATATCGTTGTATGTGTCCAGCGTCGTACAAGGTTGCTTATGAAGTAAAATAATTCGGCTATCTCATTGGCGCATAAGTTACCGTATCGATAGAAAAATGATTTTACGAAGACACGCTCGACACTCGCATCCGATGATGAACGTATCATCCAGGATTTCTTTTCCGATTACTCCATCAATACAAGAATTTATTTATTTACACGCAAGTCAAAATACTTTTCAGATAATCACATTTCGCTCCTCGAGTTTCAAACCTTGTGCGCGACTATCAAATCTCGAAACTATAACGAATTATCTCGCGGTCTCAGTCTCTGACCTCGTTCAATCAGAGCACGATAACATGGGCACAATTGCATTTCGATATTCCTACGATAAATCGATAAATATTGTTATATCCATTTTTTTTAGAAGAAGATTAGAAACGGATCTTTCTTTTACGTTGTGACGTACACGCCTTACGTCTTAAGCTGTAATTATTCGCAGCTTAATAAACAGCTGATATCTCTTTATAATATGAAAATATCTCGCTGCCGCTGGCGCCGTCGCCGTGTAGGAGAATCGTGGGTCAGGGGGAGGGAGCCCAGGGTTTCCTCTAGAGACCTGATTCTCCCAGGGGGGTTGGTGCGTGAAGCGTGCAGGGGGGGAGCCCCCCATAGTCGTAGAATATATTACTTCATGTTTCCATCATTAAAAAATAGAACGTCATGATGTTCCTTCTCGAACTGGCTTAACACAAGTGGCCGAACGTCTGTTTATCTTCTGCCTCAGTAACTATATAAGTGTTGTTCGAATAGCCTTTACTGGAACTAGTTACAGCCAGCAACGAAGAAACCATGTCGAAACTGGCAACCGTTTTATGCGCCATACTCTTTCGTTTTGATAAGTGTGTGCTATACAAAATCAGTGACTGATAAGTCATAAGCTGGTTATTTTAAAAAGCACTAAATATTAAGATGAAATACCGATACCTGGAAATTTTCCACATTAACCTTTAATCATTTTAATTATTCGATTGAATTTTAGTCAGTGAATACAGTGGATAATCCGGAGAATAAGTTTGGATGGATCTGTTGATGTAAATTCATCAAGTGAATCCACATATCGACGGCAATATGACAGCACCTACAACGCACCTTTATCTTGACATCTTGAAAGGCGGAGAAAAGGTAACGTCGCACAATCCACACCCATCAAAAAACATCCAGTAAGTGAACTTTGATGTAGTGAGAAATTGTAAAAATGGACGGTAGATTCGCCTTTGTAGTGAATACCGGAACAAAGTAATGTAGGACTGAATTCAGTGAAATAATATTCGCTTACTCTTTTTTTATGTATTCATGCTATCAACTATATCGCTACAGTTCGACATGGATGTCTATAGTCTGTAATTGCGTTATTTTTTAGATTGCTGGTATTGCGGGAACAATCGATGACGCCCAACGTTCCGGTTTCGATGGTGTGTGTGTGTGTGGTGATTTTAGAATTGAACTGTAAAGTTGTTTCATGCCAAACCGTCACAAGTACATTGATAAAATTCAATAATTCAATTGAACTGTGATAAATACTTCAACTGTTTATGAATTTATTTACAAAGCATTGCGAGACGTTATCTTCTCGACGCATCTCGAGAATAAGTTTGGATTGATCTGCTAATGTAAATTCATCAAGTGAATTTACATATCGACGGCAATATGACAGCACCTACAACGCACCTTTATCTTGACATCTTGAAAGGCGGGGAAAAGGTAACGTCGCACAATCCACACCCATCAAAAAACATCCAGTAAGTGAACTTTGATGTAGTGAGAAATTGTAAAAATGGACGGTAGATTCGCCTTTGTAGTGAATACCGAAACAAAGTAATGTAGGACTGAATTCAGTGAAATAATATTCGCTTACTCTTTTTTTATGCATTCATGCTATCAACTATAGCGCTACACTCCGACATGGATGTCTATAGTCTGTAATTGCGTTATTTTTTAGATTGCTGGTATTGCGGGAACAATCGATGGCGCCCAACGTTCCGGTTTCGATGGTGTGTGTGTGTGTGTGGTGATTTTAGAATTGAACTGTAAAGTTGTTTCATGCCAAACCGTCACAAGTACATTGATAAAATTCGATAATTCAATTGAACTGTGATAAATAATTCAACTGTTTATGAATTTATTTACAAAGCATTGCGAGACGTTACCTTCTCGACGCATCTCGAGATAAATCTTCGTTGAAGGTGCTGTCATGTTAGCGTCGATATTTGAATTCACTTCTTGAATAGACATCAGGGGCTAGTTCAGGCTTATTTTTATATTCGTAGGCATATGTATAGCATTCACTGCTTAAAGTTGTTCCAATAATTTAAATTATCTTAACATTTGGTGTTTTTGTAAATGACCTGTTACTGCAACTGTTTTATTTGTATGCGCACATAACGATTGCAAGTTTTCACATTGTTTCTTCGTTGCTGGTTGCAGCGAATTTAAATTAAGGTTATTCGAACAGCGCTTATATTTAAAACACCGATGGCTTGGTTGTAATGAAATGAGGAGTTAATGAGGCAAAAAGTAAACGAACGTTAGATCACTTGTATTAAGTCAAGGCCAAGCTTCACCAGTTACTCACGTTGGTTTATTCATCTTGTACTCCGTCGTGAAGCATCATTTAGTTCAACCGGTCTCGTTAAACCCCTGAATTATTTGATTCGAAACGAAACAAAATGTTCGTCAATTTTTTAACAATGGAAATGCGGAGTCAATTGTTATTGGCTTTACGATACCAGATGTTCATTAAGCTGCGAGCGATTAGAGTTTAAGCCGTATCAATTGAAACAGCTGAGCATATCAGCTATAATTTTTGAGTGGAAAGTTGATTCCCGAGATGACGATTCGCCCCACCAAGTCTCCCATTAATAATTAATTAAACCTTTGTTATTTAAATCCTGATTGCAAAAAATATAATAAACTGGACTTTGATTTCATAAAGTTTTCATTTATACTAATAAATATGATAAAGATAAAATAATCCAAGATGTTGTTCTTGTTGACTAGTTCATTTATTTATGAACATTTATTTCCTGCCTTCACTATAGTCCGGAAAAGTCATCGTTTGCGTTAGGAAACGTCCACGTTGTACCTCATTTTTCGTTTCAATTAGTTGCTATCTAGACGCCAGTGCGTCTTTTAAGGGGTTACATGGGTTTGGAAATTTCAAAGAACGAATTTCTAAAAAAAATGTTGATCTAATAGTACAATATGTCTAGAATGTTCTCCAAAATTTTGAAGTTAATCGGATTAAAACTCTAGGAGAGAGAGCCTTTGGGAATTCTCCCGGTGGAAAAAACCGGCCGGGCGTGACACAGGTATATCGTGGCATCTCGATATATCATTATTCAAACACGATTATGCTCCATTGCCAAGTGATGTTTTGTCAGCTATCAAGCATATTTGTGAGGACTTTAGCAAAGATGTTCTTTTAGAGCGGTGTGTTGGTGGCTTTACGCAAAATAATAATGAGAGTCTAAACCAGTAAATTTGGAAAATCGCTCCAAAAATACTTCCTGCTGGTTCCAAAATAGTTGAAATTGCTGCATCAGTTGCTGCTTGTACTTTGAACGAAGGGATTTCAGCTCTGTTACTGTTTTTGCACGGGATAAACATCAAACTTGGCCGAAATAGCCACGAGTACGCGCGAAAAGAGGATGAACATCGTATACTCATAGCTGAGAAAAAAGCTAAGACTTGTACTCGAGACGCAAGAATTCGTCTCAGGCAGGAACAAAAGGATGCCCTGGACATCGCAGCTGCAGCAGGATCTTTACTTTATGGATCTAGGATTCGACGATTCTACGTAAGTTAAAAAAAAATTTTTTTTCGTCGTTTTATTTCTACTTAAAACTTTAATCGCATTTTTCTCGAAACACTATTGTTGAAATCGGTGGACACGATTTCGCACAAACTAATCCACCGATTTTATTGAAATTTTGCACACTTCTTAAAAATAGCATTGATTAGTGGTTAAACGAAGGATTTTTTTTTTTTTAATACAACTAATTTTACAAGGCTATACGTAGTGTAAATTGTACCAAAAAATGTATTATTTTGCATACAACCCTGCCAAAAATTCAAATTTCAATTTTTTAAAAAATCCTTCGTTCAATCATGAGCTACACTTATCTACTAACAGAAAAAATTTCCAACAATTTTGGATGAATTTTTTTAAAAATACTGTTGAAATGTTACTCTTTGATGTACTTAACATTTTGAATAAAATAATTTATATATAAAGTGAAAAAAAAATGGAGAAAACATGTTTTTTTTTGGCTTTGAAACCCATGTTACCCCTTGATGTGTAAAAGTCGATTAATAATGTTTAAAGGACATTTTCCTACTGTGGTGATGGCAGTGAATGAAATATCTGTTTCTAATCCTCCCCGAAAAAGTGAATGTAACGATATTTATCGGTTTATCGTAAGAATATCGAAATGCGATTGTGCCCATTTCATCGCGCATCTCATTGATCGCGGACAGACACTGAAACCGTGAGGTAATTCATTGTAAGTTTCAAGATTTTTTGACGATGCGATAACCTATGCGCTGTAATTGTCGAATTACTTTATTTAATAATCAAATTGATGCGATGCCGGATAACACACATATGACGATATCATGATTTTACCGAAGTTTCTCGGTCAAACGCGCCTCCGATGAATTAAATTTTGCTTTTCTCGATGTTCAATCGAGAAAGTACAATCGAGAATTCATGAATGAAGAATCGATATGATATTCAATAACAGAAAAGGAATTATTACGGATAAAGGGAAGTATCGGATGAGTGCTTTAAGGTTTTTCTCGGATTATAAGATTTCACGTCTTTCGCTGTGAGACAACTCTTCGTGGAATTTAAAAAAGTAAGTTTACTGTACTCAAGATTTATGTATCGAGCACACTAAACCAGTTCTACGTAAAATTATTATAACTGATGTTAGATTTGAGGTATGTTTATTTGAAAATTTACCAAACTTGTCAAGTTATTCGTTGAGTATTGCACAAGTTTGTGAAAATTAATTAACAATTTTATATATTTCTACACTGAAACCAACATTAATAAATAAATTTTTTTAAATTATGTGTAAGTCGTAGCGTTATTTACAGTCAGTTGGATTTGAGAAATTCAGTGTGTACATAATAAAAATTTCGTTCACACTGGTAATTGAAAATCACGAATTATCCCCCAGTATCCAATGTGTGGAATAGAAATTTCAATATTGGAAAATTAAAAAAACTATGTCATTGTAAGTAACATTATTGTAAAATTACTGGGTGCGATTGAAAAAATATTTTTTTTCTTGTTAAATACCAAACTTTAAATTGTCTGGCTAGTGATTTACTTTAGGAATAATTTTGTCATATTAAAAGGAAGAAAATGTGGGACTATAGATCCGTGGGATCACGCATATTCAAGAAATTGCAATAACAAAAATGTTTTGATTTTAATTAATTTGTAAATTTCTAGAAGAATTTCTTGTAGAATTTCTAATTTCTAATTTAATTAATTTGTACATTTCTAGAAGAATTTCTTGTAGAATTTCTATTAGAAATGATTTAAACTGTGTCAGCCTTATCATTTTGATCATATAAGATAACAGTGTAAAGCACAATTTTATCTGTTGAGGTGTTGCTGAGTTTTGACTCCGTACGGACACAAAAGTGATAATTGTAGCTAAAAATTAATGTTTTCTTCTAGGTATTTCAAATTAGGTAAAAAAATTATTCTTATTTGGCATGGGCCAAATGGATTTAAACACCAAGGATTATAAGTTTATACCAAGACGAAGGAACTCTGTCAAGGAGAACGATATCGGTTCAATAGTTACTGATATATCATTTCGGATGGATAACCGACGAGCACATTCAGGAAGGCAATAATAGAAGGCCCTCATCTAAGGGAGTGAGTGCCTCAAAACTGTTATAATTACGAGTGTATAGCAGCGTAAATTGAAACCAGTTGTACCTAGAAAATCAAACACGTAAGGCATTAAGAATCCGTTGGCGTCGAAAACAATGAAAAATTCGCAACAACTCTGTAATATTCAAATATTCGATTAGAAAATGAAATACTTGATGAAATTCAATTGTGTCATGAAGGTTTGCCAGCTGGGGGATCAGAGGGGGGATCGGCACGATTTGCAGCGCGGTAAACGCCGAGCGAGAGAGGGCAATGTCCTTTTACTGCAATCTAACTGCGAGTGCTGTAGCTATATTAAATAGTATTCGTAAACTAAGTTCACATTTCCGATCTGATCATTGTCATGCTGCTTTATTCATCATCGCATTGATGAGTTATAACTTTTTAATTTTTGTGTCTACGTTTTTTTCTGAGTTATGTCGGGGCAAAACAAGCAATTTTTAAATACTTCATGAGATTGCTTGTTAAAATTGTCTCATGATATACTAAAATTTTATGTCAATGGTGTAGGTAAAAATTGTCAAATAATTCAGGCAAATTTTTACAGTAGTTAAGAGAACGTGACCCAAATTTTAGATTTTTCTGCATGTTTCTCTACCCGGTGAACCACCTTAAAAAAATGAACGATCAAATGGAATTACCTAAGTGATATTCGATTGGAATTTTATCTAAGCTTCTACAGTTCTTAAGTAATGAAGCGACACGATCTCGTAGTAGTATGGGTTAGAGGTGAATGGGATACTTAAACGTTCAGGGGAGATTCACACTTAAAAGTGCAGGGGAGTGTCATATTTAAAAGTACAGGGGAGATTCATGCTGAAAAAGTTGCTCGCGTCTCATTTTTCGACAGTGTAAAATGCTGCTGATTTCATTGAATGTTCAAACAGTTCCCTGCTTCATCTTGCAATAATTTTCTAACAATTCCTTTTCGTGAGAGACGATACTGTCATCATTATTCCGCCATCGGATAACAAAAACCTAGGTAGGTATATTATACTGATTTTTGCACTGCACCAGTCTTGGATGCCTTAATGCACGCATCATGAATGCGAGAGACAACAAGAGATTGGGATTCTTGAATATAAATCTAGGTTAAAACATTTTCTTTCAATATAACAATTTCGATACGTGGAACACGGAAAAACGTTGGAATGTTTCTAAACTTCGACAATTTAGTGTTCGAACCCTCGAACTGTTTAAACGGAAGGCTTCGAACACCAAAATGTCGAACTGAGCTGCGTATAGTTCGTACAGGGTGGGTGCGTGCACATCCCTAATGACTGGTCAGTTCTGAAAGCTAGTCATGCTTATCCGGATCTCTGGTATGAGGTGGCTTGTAACTACGAGAATAACTTCGAAGCAAATTAGGAGCAAGTTAGTCGTACGTTAAGAAGAAATTGAGAGAAAGATGAGTAAAACAGAACTAGTCGAGAATAAAACTGCAGTTTTTGTAGGTTCGTTAGCACGAAATCCGATGAATGTGCTTTGGTCGTCGACCTTGTTTATACGAAATCAACGCGTCAAGCAAGCTGAATCAACTTGACAATTGGAAAAGACGGGTCAAGTCCGCTAACGGGCAATCAAAAAAGGTCAATTAAGCTCAGCGTTTGAAATAGCAGGTTCAGAGCAAGTTGAGATAGATCAGAGTGAGTACCGAATGAAGTGGGAATTGCCTAACCTTTCCAAGTCTGCCACCAAGGTTTCACGAATGCTCAACCTTACGGAGATTGATGATTCGACTCGATAACAGGCGATAACATTGTTCAGTCCATGGTTTACTCGTATTTGTCTAAGATTCTATTCGACGGTCGGTGATAACGGTCCTCGTCCACCGTTTCTTCGTCAACCTTTAATTGTTGAATTATTATAATAGTGGTTCAAAACAAACCATCGTTTATTTTGGAAATTAATCACGTTCATCGCTATCTCTGCAATGATTTACGCGTGTTGCATCATATTTGAGAACCAGTTAAGAACAACTTAACATGATGCTGTGTCACTTTCATAGATGAAAGGTAGAGTTTCCCAAAGTTTCTAAGCCCTTCGCCATAAGAAGCAGATCATTTATAAGGATCAACGCTCCAGTCAGTATAAAGACACCTCAAGTAACCTAATTCAATTCGACAATCGTCAAAGTCAATGAATCTACAGATCAGTCAGACTTGTCTCGACTTGAACTTGCTCTCAACTTGGTCCGTTTTAATATTATTAGTTTTCTGGTCTCCAAGTTAGTTCTGGCAACTCATTGCTTTCTTCCTTGCACTTTTTTTCGACGCTTTCTCTTATTTTTCGTCTTGTCCTCGACTGTATCTTTCGCTTTCTTCTTTTTCTTTTAGATGTAACGCAAATAAAATAAAATTATGAGAGCTATCAAACACATACAGACAGCTACACCGATTTTACCATCGGTAACAAAGAAAAGTCGATACCGTTCGATTGTTAATCCATGCGATCATTTTTTTTTATAGTTGTATTGACAATTTTTATAGCGAAACCAATTAAAGGTAGTTACATGTAATCGCACTATATCGCGGTATTTGTAAGCAGAGCTCATTGACCAATAACTAATAGTTGTCACCTTTAATAGTTTCCAGTAGCATTTTTTCTCACAGTATATTTATTGCAATTTCTTTTTGTGCGTTGGAATCGTACAAATGAAGCTAATGCGTCACCCGGATGCTATAACTATCGAACGTATAGAATTAATCCCTCGTAGTTGTTCGCACTCTTCTTCTCGCGTGTTCTAGATTAATTAATCGGTTAAACGATAAACACGGGTTTGTGAATTCATGTGTGAATTTATTTCCTCTTGAATCATTATAATATTTTCATAAGAATTTAAGAAGTGAAAAAATGGTTGACCTTATGTAATTCAATCGGAGCTTATAAATTCTTTATTTTACGCAGATCGAAAAAGAAGAAAAACAAAATGTATGAGTGTCGAGTCGTGTGAGTCGAGTACTACTGTGATTTATGTAGACCCCTTCTTTCTTTTTTCTCACGTTTTTCTCAACTGTAAAGTTCGAATGAGAATTCTTGAAACAAAATTTGCAGTCTGCGGTGACTCGCCAGTTTTTCTTCCTCGTTTTTTCTTGTAGTTTCTTTTTTCGTGGTGGAAAACCATCCCTTCCAGCACGAAAAGAGAATACTACATGGTTCGCGGGAGAGACGATGGACGACGTATACAAGAGTCCTTCCTCTTTTTGTTGGCGAAACTATGCTTCGTAACTCGGAGCTACTTCTTCTCGTCGAACAGATAGCAGAACTCTTCTTTATTGGTGTTCCGATTTCTGTCACTGGTGAAATAGGGTCGGTTGTAGAGAACGGATAGAGGAAGAACGGTTAACAGGATATAGTGGCAGAGTGTGGGCGTCAGGGATGAGGAAACGCTCTCATGACTTCGCTCGTCCGCGAACAACCGTCTGTCGGGGATCGATAAATACCGCGCACCACGGACGAAAATTGGGACAGGAGGTCGAACGAGTCATCGGTACCACGCGCTTCATTCGCCAATCTCTACTCTTTATTCCCTTAACGTTTCCTATCATTGCATACACATGAAGGGACTCCAGGCGTATTCTACTGTCCTACGTCACAGATTTTTTTTTTTTAAATTTAGCGGCATTCATTGAATATATTTTTTTCTATAGCGTACAATCTTATCTTTTCATATAAAATCAATAAATTCACGAGGTTACTAACAGCATTGAAAATGTTATCATTTGGAAAAGTAAAATTTATTAGCATTCAACGAAATTTGCGCTTCATTCGCTAATCTCTACACTTCAACCAATGCATGGTTCATGTGTATGCATGGTTTTCTACCAATGTATACACATGAAGGGACTCCAGGCGTATTTAACTGCCGTATTTCACAGATTTTTTTTTCCATTAAATGCCATTCGTAGCGCACGATATTATCTTTCATTATTAAATCGTTAAAATCACGAGGTTACTAAATGCAATAAAAATTGTAGCTTTTGGAAAAGTAAAACTCAATAGCATTTATTGAGATTTTCACAACGTTATGAAAATAAATTTGATATATTCGAATAATTTTTTTTTTAAGATTATTTTCTAAATACTGAAAATCAAATATATAGAAATTTATAGTTGATGTTCGGTAGAAAACGTATTTTAATACTTTTTTTCATTCACTTATCGCATTTTTAATTAATTTGTTTATTTTCCATTGAACTGAGTTGTCAATTGATATTTCTGGTAGTTTTGTAATAATATTTTTATTGAATATTAATATTGCGATCTAAATATTACAGCGGTATTCTTGACTTCAGCTGCGTCTCATCATCTTTAATTCTTTACGTTTTACCCAATGAGAAACGACTCCCACAGAGAGATTCTAATTTTACACACCAGTACTAAATACCGGACCCTCACCAAAGCATTTACTAGGTATTTTCACGGTTCACGAAGTAAATTTCTCGAGATAAAAGCATTCTTCTGAATTACACTAATCTGGAATTACGAAAATTCCTTACAATGAAGCAAACGAAGGAGACACAGGAAACCAAAGAAAAAGGTAAAGAGGATGATAATAGAAATTGTAATCCTTATACAAAACATTCTCGTTGACGTAATTGGTAGTTTGTCGTTATTTTTTTTAACAAACAACCTTCCGACAGTTAGTAACATGACCATTATGAATAGCTTTTAATTAAATTTTCTGGCGCAGTATTTAAAAATACGAAGTAATTGTAAAAAAAAAACGCATCATCTGTGACATACTAATTTCCTTAAGGAAGTTGTCTTACTACGTGATAGTAAAGTTAAAGTTAGGTATAAATAACGTATGAAACAAAAACTAATGCAAGTTTTCGGTATTTCATGCAGTTCACTAACAAACTTGTCGAATAGGATGCTAACATTATTTTATTTATAGGAATTTAAAAAGTTTTCTTGCTGTTTTGAGTTATTCTCATTCGGCTGTAATCAGCGATTTCTCCAAGGTTTTGAGATTTTGAATTCTCGTAATGTGACCTATCGGTAGCATCTTTATAATTAAGAAATGCATTAAATTATATAATACAAAGATTTGAAAAACATCTTCAATTTGAGAATCAAGTGGAATTCAGGCGAATAATAATAATAATAACGGCTGTAGCAAGAACATCTTCAACTACGTAAAATATATCTATCTCTCTCCCGTGAGCTGTCAGTGCACTCGTTTTCGCAGTTTGGTGCAAGGAACAGCCTCGAGTAGAGCTTAGTAGCTGATGCTGCTGGCTGAGAGTTCCATCGTGCGGCTGTGCTATTCGCACAGCTCATTCCTCCATAACGTTCTCATATATAAGTTAGCCTCCAACTCCCGGATAGGTTCTCGCAGCTCTAGACGTGAAATTCAGCAGTGATATCCGGGTCGTGGCCAGGGTGGGGATGCGTATAGTCCCGTCGTACTCGTGGTTTTCCTCCGATATTGCTTTCGTCTATGCTGCTTCAACATAACACCTTTTCTCTCCCTCTTTTGCTTTTCCTTCCTCGCTTTACTTTTCTCTTACTCTTGATTCCCTTCACACCTCAGTCTCCACTTCACGATCTCAAATAACATTTCTTTCGTTGAAAAAAGTACCTAGCTTGCACAAAACCTTCAATATCCATAGGAAATGATGGAAATTGTGGAGAGCTTTCATATTTTATCGTTTTTCTGTCATTCTTTACTTCCGATGACCGTGCAATTTTATTTCGATGCATTTTTTTGTGCAACACTTAGTGATTACTTTTGTAGGAATTCATTTACCAGAGAACTTTAGGTTTAATTTGAGCGAATACGTAGGATAAAGAACTTAGTGGTACATTAATAATTCAGTTCCAGTATGTGGAGCTGTGAATGGTAAATTATGATTTTTTGTTACATATGTAGTTAGCGAAATATTCTAGTTTTGTCTTTGACTTTATTAATTTTTTTTTCTTTATTAATGATTCACCCGATTCGGTGAATTAATGAAAAAAAAACTATTCTATCAATCAGCAGGAGTAGCAGCAATCAAGCCAATATAGCAATTCCGCCGGGAAGCTTCTTCCAACTTTTTTTTTAACGGCTTACTCACAGTCTTATCAGAATAATCGCAGTTGTTATTAAAGTTATTTTTAGTATAGGGCCGTATGGAATATACCACAGGAAGTTTTAAAGCCTTTTTAACGGGAAAGATGTAAAGTATATTTTTTAACAGATTAAAATTTGATAGGTTAACTGCTACTTTGAATTTTTGCTAAAAACTATTAATTAAATATCAATTTTTAATTTATTTTTTAAATTTGCAAAGCGCAATTTTGCTTCCTCATTTTTTGGTTCACACTAGACAAAGCATACTAATATTCCGTCGCGGAAAAAATATTTTTACACATTGCTCTTGTACGCTGAATTTTTCCATCCCACAGTTAAAATTATTGAAACTGTAGGTAACGCAGTTCGTGTCAATCATCGAGATCCGACAATTGACGAATGAACACAAAAAAAAAAAAATAATCGTGGAAAAAAAGCAAATGCTTCATTGTTTTATGGTGGTAGTGTTCAACGAGCATTGTTTTATGACGATCGCCTTCAACGAGCGAAGGGCCTAACCATGAGGAAACTCGCAGTCGATTTTTTCCGATTTCTTCGAGGTATCGAAGTACTTTCACCTCTCATTGGATCCAATCGGAAGTAAAATTTAACACGAGCGACGTCACACTCCACTACAACAAACTTTTATTCATTTTTAGCGACTTTTCGAGAAGTCGTCTTCGAATTTTCAACGAATTCTCTAAATTAGCAAAAGTTAGAGTTTCTCTAAAACCATATTCTAATAAATTCAAAGTCATAAAATTATAAATCGGGCATCAATTTTAGAATTAAAGAATTGAAGGTTGTACAATTAATCTGTTAAAATATTTATTAGAAGTTTAGTATAATGAATTTGTTCGTAAATAAGTTGTATATTGATTATTATTATTATATTTAATATTTACTCAATTGAAATAAATTGAAAAAGTGACTTTATTTGGATAAAACTCGTCAGGGGAGAGTGAGCTACGATGAGCCTCAAGCCACAGTAGATTGCTCGTAAGTTTACTGCACAAAAATTTTGCTCTTTATTTCCAAAACAGTGAGTTAAATTGGATTCCGCCATTGATTGTAAAATCTTTAAAGAAGCCGAGAGTACCAAGTCTTATTAAAATCAAGATTCTTTTGCATTTTAGTTCGCTCTATTCGATCCGCTGTTTTTATTTTTCAATTTTACGTTTAGATTCGTAATTAGCGACTTTAAAAATAGCATAAAAATTCATTTTTAGAGAAGCTTTAGATAACTTTTACATAAATTCCTACATGCCGTGAATATTAGTAAAATATTTATTGTGACCGGAACTCTCAAATGATGGACGTGTCACATATGCGTCCTTGTGAGGCTAAGCCTTGCGAATGTTGTAAAGTCACAATAGTCATATTCGCCACTTCGCGCACGTGTAGTGTCACTAGTCGTGTTAGGTTATCCATTATGAGATCTATTTGTGACGCATAGTGACGTTTCTGTCGCTTCGAATATAGTTACGCGCATAAAATCGTTGGTCGTGACATTTCGTTGCTAGGTAAAGTTAAAACAGTTAATTGGCGATTTCGACCACGACACACAGCACTCGAGAAGTGAACTTTCCAAGCAGGTATTCTATAAAATTGATTATTATTATTCCACTTTTAACCTACCACATTTCTTCCCGATTATAAGGAATGTCCTGATATACTCCATAAACTCTCTTTCTTTTTATTACATAATATTCCTATTTCCTCGATGCAGAAACCTGTGACCGCGGGGAAGTGCATTAATTCTTGGAAAATGTGTTTTCGTCTGTCAGATTGCGCATCGTGTAGAGAAGGTCTTGGTGCCCGGAGGCTCGATCGGCCGGGAAAGCAGAATATAGCGTGGAGTATGAGGTCGAAGGTATCTCTAATAGAGAAGCCAGAGAGGAAGGCGATGGAGCAAGCTATAGAGGAGGGAAGGGGCTGAGATATAAGGTGGGATGGTGAGGAGAATAAGCAGAAGGGTATGGGAGGTGATGGAAGGAAGGTGAGTACCGTCGAAAAGGGAAAATAACAGAAAGAGTCGATGTCTGCGTAAGGAAATAGATGGAGAGACAAGGAAGGAGCTCCTTGAATAGTACGACGATGGTGGGGGAGCTTTCCTTTTGTTTTCGTAAGCATCTACTCACCCGGTGCCTCCTCGACTCACCCTCAGCGACTTCTCACTCTCCACAGTTCTTTTTCTCCAGGACTTGCGTGACTTAAGAGCTTTCACTCTATAGTCTTACTTTCTTCGTTTTGTTATACTGTGTTCCTCTCTCTTCTTCGTCCATTCTCTTTCCTCAGCTCCTTTCACTTTGGTCCTCGTTGCTTCGTTCACCGTCGCTCGTATCTTCTTAGCTGCGAGTTTTCCTAGTCCACATTACTGGAAAGGGAAACATCCCACGGGGAGGAACAAGGGAGGGATGCACCGTGGCTTACGCTGGCTCCTCCTACATCTCGTAAAATTGAAATTCCTTTGTAAATTCCAGGCTGCATGAAAGAGCCTGTTGGTAATGACGACGTGGAAGAGACCTATCCGGATATGCCATTGCTGTGGAACGATGAACGAGACACCTGGCACCCGCTGTCGCTCCTTCAAGATTCCTTCGAGCCTTCCTCGGTATATGGACCTGTGTCTTTCACAGCTCATCCTGGGTTAAAGTACAACAGGGAGCGCTCGAGCTGTTTCGATCGTACGACCAAGGGTCTGAGAGATACTTCGGTAAATATAAAATAAGTAAAATGAGTTTAATAAGTTTAATAATAATGTTCAACAAGGCCACGTTTGTGCTATTTTATGTAAGGTAAATGTCCCAGGAACCAGTAGCAGGATACGCCGTGTTGGCTTATACAAAAGAAAATTGTTATCGATTTTAAAGTTTAGACCGGTTGGATACTGGTTTCTGGTTGGTTACTGGAACTTCTACTTTAATGATCATTTAACCATCTCTGATTCAACAAGTTAAATAATAATGTTCAACAAGGGGCTATTGCTACTTGTTTTTGTTACGGGACGCCAACCTCAGCTCTACCTCTTGTGCATCTACAGTGGGTAATATTTTCAGCAGTTGACAAGCTGCCAGTAACAACTGACAGTAGTAGCACTTAAAAAATAAAAGTAGCAGAAAGCTAAAAAAAATCACCATTCGGAAACTAAAAAAAAAAAAAGGCAACGAATATAACAAATATGACTCAAGAAACTTTAAAAAACTATAAACTTTCAGAAGTTGTTTTAAAGAATAAAATAAATAAATTATCCTTATAGTGGATGGTATACTAAATATTTTAACAATATATCATTCAACTTATTCATATATGCTTATCGTAGCAAATTTAGCTTTATATGAAACGTCAAAACGTTATTGACGTTTCTGCCGATGCACTGGTCTGGGTTATATTCTCTCGAATGGAGGATTAAGACAGAGGCCCAATCGCTTTTCGCTGAATTGACTGCGCATCGATAAATCAATTTGACAGTGATGACGAAGAGATGCGTTGAAGGGGTTTAGTCTTTAGCTGATTACTCGAAGAGTCGGCTCATTGTGCGATTAAACACTCTGCAAGTAACTTCGTAAACACTTCTTCTGCCCTTCGTAGTTTTCCTTCGCTGGTGCTCGACCAGGGTAGAATAAATTGGTCGAAGGGGAATCGTTGTGGCGTAAAGTGCGAAGCCGAGCCTCGACCTACCCCCTTACCCGACTTCAAGCTCCAACGTTCCTCGACTGCCTCTCGTTGATTTTATCGAAGGGGTTAATCGTGAACTTGGAAATATATTTCACGGCCAAGAGAGTTAGAGCCCATCCCAGCTTACTTCTTTTTCTTTTGATCTTCTTCTTCTTCAATTACGGGGAGGGGGGGGGGGGGGGGGGGGGCTCGCCCTCCTCTGTAGTGGCTAACGAGCATGTGTGTATACAAAGACGTACCAGTGCATATGCGGTGTGTGCAACCAAGGGTTTTCCCATTGTTTCTTAAACCTTAAATCCTGTTCGAGGCAGTCGTTTCCATCTTTCCCCTACGTTAGAGGATGGGAAACCTTCAGCTGAAAAACGTGAGAGACCAAAAGAGGCGAGAGTACTGAAATAATGGCTCGTGAAAAAAAAAATAAAATATTGTGAGGAAACTCTCAGCTGTGTACAATGTTGATTATCTCATTATTGCTGAATTACTTTTAATAGATAAAACATATTAACTTATTTATTATTTTAAGTGGATTTACTCTTGCATTTTTTTTCCATTAATATTTACATTATAATTCGGCGTCATTAATAAAAGCCACTGCCTGCACGAGTAAAAAAAAAAGATCCAACGTAGAACTTGGTACATTGATTCCTCATTATTTTTCATGTTTCACAAAGCCACCTCTATGAGAAAGTATGTTTATAAAAAAAAAATGTTTCGTCAAAACAAAGCTTCCTCTATGAATAAGTCAAAATTAGTTGAAAAGAAATAAAAACAAAAATTTCATAGGTATACATATAAACTCGAATTACCTTTACGTCCATTGTGCGCCGAATTTCCACTAAAATTGTATTTCCATCTAGTTAAAGGTGACTCGAGGAACACAAGATCAAGGTTATCATCAATGAAAATATATCTCATGTTTCTAATGCTCTTAGAGTTTCATTAAAGTGTTAACGAGTGTTTGCACACGTAATCGTTTGAATTTGTAGACCGCGTGTAGATAAGGATTCCCTATTGTTTCATAACCCCGGAAAACTAGTCTTCTTTTGTCCCTTTGACGAGGATCCTTCATTTACGATGATTATACCTTTTTAAGAATACCGGAAACGCATACAAGAAGGAATTAAAAAGAAACGAGAGTGCAAACATCGTTCGAAACTGGAATGCAAACAGAAGAATAGAATGTGATCACGACAAAGTGGTAGGTAAATATAGACGAAGGAGAAGCGAGTAAATATGAAGTTGGAATATTGTTGAACAAAGAAGAATCGCTATAACTAGAAGAAAGAACAAAGTGAGATAAAACAAATAATAGATTAAATAGCTACACCTATCCTTGGCGGGATTCGACTTTACTGTATTACAAAGGAGTAAGCAAAAAAAAAAAAAAATAAATAAATAAAGTAAATTAAATTAGATATCGGTATTCCATCCGCAATGTGAAACCGGGAAAACGTGCATCATTCGGCGGAGTTCTTGGTTCCTCTGCTTTCACTTCCCTTCTTTTCTTTACACTTCTGCACGAAATCGCCTTCTCTCTTACTCTTTCCGGGCTCAACACTCGTATTCCAGGCGCCCGAAGGCACGTCTGATCGATAGCCATTCTCGAGTTCCGTCTCCGTGCACCGTCCCTTCGAGATTGAATTATTATCCACCCGAAGATGGATAAACGAAAGAATAAGTTCGGGGGGAGGGATAGTGCAACACAAACGTTCGAGAGGGAATGGAACGAGTGATGAGAAAGATAGAGGAATAGACGGAGATAAAGAAGCTGTGAGAGATAATCCAAGAATCGGTCAGTTTCCAGATCTATCAGAATAAATCAGATGAATTGAACTCGTTAGTTTACCTGATATCTATTTCCCATTAGAAAATTTAATTCCATAAATAGCGTCTAAAGTTAATGGTCTCCTTAAGTCTTAAAACAATATGAATTACATTTTATTTTTATTGGCGTTACTTGACTGCAAATGGAACCATTTACTCATAATTTTATATATATGAGTGGCCGAATATCTTTGTTTTGGCTTTATTTTGATATCAGAGTACCCGGTAATGGTTTACAGTGAGCGGCAAAACTTCGGCAAATTCTGGTTAGATAACGGTCAGATATGGGTCACAATGTGGCCAGTAATTTGTTAAATCACAACAGATTTTTCAGTCTAACCACATATTGATTGATTCACTCAATCACATTAAATGTCAGGAAATAAAAAAAGTATTTCGACGCACAATCTCTTAGGATTGTTCAATCATTTCAATACACCCATATGCGCAAAGGATGAAAGCAGGATAGTAGTGGAAGGTTTCTATAATGTAGCAGTACTTACCTATGTTGTAGGTTCAGTGTGAGAGAACGCGTCATGGGAAGATCTACATAAAAGCGATGGTTCGAGGGACGTTAGTACCTCGCGTCAAACGGGATAAACGCTCCAACTCACAAAGGCGGCTTTTACTCTCGGATGAAGGATTTGATGCTGATACATCTATTTCTCGTCCAGATTTGAAAAGCGGTCTATGGTAAGTGCAAAGTAGTAGTTACAATATACATACGCATAATGCGCAGTAAAATATTATGGCGCAATACAATATCATAAACCCGTTTCGCCAACATATATGTTAACCTACATTCCAGTGTTTCTCAGTATAATTTTAATATCAAAATTTTTACACCGTAATATAATTTATTTTATTGGCATTCAAATTATTACAATATTGATCTTTTTATATGGAATTCCATGATATATCACAAGGATACATTTACGACACATGGCGCTCTATTTTGAAATCTCGGAATATTACGTGATGTCAGTTCTTCACTTAAATTCTCGAAGTTTATCTTAAAACAACATAAATAAGATTATAGAGTTTGCATTCTTGATCTTTTTGAATGATCTGGTGTTTCAAGAATATTTATACTTTGTTTTAAATATTTAAATCTTTTTCCAGTTACGAGTTTACTGTTACGAGATTTACAACTCCCATGAAAATACAGTATATTCGATAAATCTCCATATATAATAGAAAAATCTCACCGCCACTGTCAACAATATCGTCGCAGTGTACAAGAGAACACATATATATTGCACAGACACTCACGTTCACTTAGATAACTCATGTATCGGTAAAACGAAAGACGATCGAGAGTGGAAACAAGAAACGACCAGGAGTGCAAACAAATAGTAATCAGGAGGAGAAATGAAAAGTGGGCTGGGATGGAAAAAGAAGGGAACATCTAGGGTTAACAAAAGATGATCAGTGGAGAAACAAATGTCAACTGCGATGGGTGATAGGTGAGCGGAGCGCGCAGAGTGTTGGGCCCCCTGGCATTTTTAAATTGGCCATGGAATCAAGGGGCGAGCGATGTCGAGTTTTGACTGAAATCAAGGTGAACCTAAAGACCCTAAAACACTTAAAGAACCTAAAGAACTCAAATAGACCTCACACGTTTCATAAACTCACGCACTCAGACGATCGCGGGGAAAGCTAAAAAAATTTAAAGACGACCGGGCGGGCTAACAAAAGACAATTACAAGAGAACGAAAAGGCGATTTCGAGGGGAAACAAAGGATTATTGGGGGTGAAAACAAAAGACTATCAGTTTGGCGGGCACAGCGTGCAGAAGGGCGAAGTCACCCTAACGATCATATATAATTGCTAGGGTTTTCTTACATCCTATACATATACGTTCTGTATAGTTCTGACAATTGATATATAGTGCTTTATATATCTTTTGAAAGTCTGGTCCACTTGACATGGAATGTCTCTCTAGTTATCTCGATTCTTGTACACTGCGGCAGTGGAGGCGGTGGCGGCGGCGGCGAAATCGTTTTATAATATAGTGAGATCATTATAATATATGATAAAATATTATGAATAGCCCCCTGGGAGAACCCGGCTCTGGGAAAAGCCCAAGACTAAGCCCCCAGCCCACTGACCTCTATCTTAACCCCTTTCATAACAAACATCCCGATTATTGTAGGAATAACGGTCATCTTGTGCCATTTCGATATATACACCGTGCTTCTCATATATATTTTTTTAAACGCTTTTATTTTTCTGAAATCTCACCTAATGTATACAATCTAGGACTAAAATGGAGGTTACGATATACAGAATGTGCGTATCCAGTTCTGTTAAGACATCTTTAGCCGATTCGGAGAACATAGGACGCATAGAAACTTGCATATTCGCACCATGCCCGTGAATCGCATACTCCCGACGACAGTAATAAAAAATACCGAAGCAGACAAATGTCTCATAGGCAACGTGTTTACAATAAAAAGCCCGATTAGCAATTTGAAAGTAGTCGAAAAAGGACCGTCGCCGAGTTAAATAAGAGTAGCAAGAGTGCCTCAATGTCGGCAGATCGATGTGAAGTCATAAGAAGGTTTTAATACATTTTTATTTTTTACATACTTGGCGTCGAGATATTGCAGAATCTCTTGATATACCAACTTATAGGAGTCAGGCGAGTCAGCTCTGAACGAAAATCCGGGCTGGAAAGAAAAGAAGATAAATATTCCCATTACCTCCTGGGAATACCTAACTCCTGGATGCGTTTAATGCCTCGCTTCGAGAGAGAAACGCCTTGAGACGTTCTGGGGGCCATTTTGAGGATCCCTTAATTGAAGTACAAATCCTTGAGACCCGTGGAGAAGGGAAAAGCGCAAAGTCTCGAGCAACGACCAATGAATATACACTACGCAGGTCCCGAATCAATGATTATACGAGGTACGAAACGAGGAGTGAGAAAGGGAATGAAGAAAAAAGAAATGCCGCGAGTAGATGTAAGAAAAAGACATAAATAAAGGAAGTGAGACAGTTGCCGATGATTCTCGAGCTCATGAGGCGAGTTCTGGCAAAGCGAGAGGCAAATTCATTATGCCGTTTGCTCTTGTGAAGCGAAGAAATGAAAAGACGCCTGGTTAATCCCTTGGGCATATAACTTGCTTCACTTCCACCCTCGTTTTCTGCTCTTTGTCTCACCCATCATCATCTTTACAAGCTTTTTACGTTTAATATATTTTCACTCAATTTCATCCCTGAATAATTAATGCTTGATTCGGTAGAATGAACATTACTAGTTGAAGTAATAATTTAAAGAGTTTCAAGGTATGTTTATAAATTGATATTCGTCGAAACGAACGATAATTTGATGAACGATTTTGCTTTGACAATAAAGCCAAAGTCTCTTTCACTTAGTTTGCTTCACCCACTCTATTACTAGATCTTATCGTCTACACTACGTGCTTGCATACTGCGACTCGAATTTCTGACGAGAAGAGGTCGTCAGTACAATGACTATGGATTGAACTGAATGCAGGAAGGATGAAGCATCTTTGTTGAGCACTCGGTGCAAGATAGTTCCCTCTGATAGACGAATCGAAGAAGTGAAGCAAGGGAACTGCACAGACGGCAAATATGCACGCAAAGCACTTGAACTCGCGCAAACGGTATGCCAGACATGGATATACGTTGCGAAAAAAGGAAATCACTATAGAGAAACGCAAGACCGAAGAAGAGACGAATTCCGAAAGGACGCGAGCGAGAAAGACAAAGCCAAAAGGAAGCGACAGGGGAATTCTTGCGCAGCCTGAATAATCGAGCACCAACTGCAGAATGGAATAAAAAACAGCGAAACAAAAAAAAAATAATGTGTACACAATTTCCCCGGGAATACTCCCAAGGCGGAAATAACTGCCGTTCTCTGTTTTGGTTGTGCAATGTCATCCTGGGGGCGTTTACAATTTGCCGATATTTATATGCGCCCGGGGATTACTCCTAGATTACATATTACCCCATGTCGAGTTTACGGTAGAACGTGCTTATTCTCAAAGGGGGGAGATTTTGTGTATGAATTACTCATAGCAATTAATCAGATTCAATTAAGTGATTTGAATGTCAGTACAAAGTACCATAAGTCCCATCTTGATATCTCTTCAAGATCCTTAGCAATAAAGGACCACTATTCACTCTATTCTCTTTGAGGGATTTGCGAAGCCTTTCTGCTCTGCAGAATTGATAAAAAATTCGTGGGAGTTTACTGTATAATTAATACCAGGGTTAATAATTCTTTTGGTCCGCTTGGCATAGTGAATCTGTCATCCTAGCTTGCGATGACGACAGCGCTGGTATTACGGATAGAAAGTGGGGCGAGAAGCGGTGGAGTTTCCCTCTTCTGGAGGAAGATGAGGAACGGGTGCAACGATGGGTAAGATAGCATACAGAGAAGATGAGAAACTATGTAGGAGTAACTGAAATTCGAACTCATGCCTGTGCTCGCTCCCTCTTACAAAGTTATATCGCGTTACACGAGCGAAACGACAAATGGATCGTAAATGCCTTCCACGGGGAATTGGTTATAGTTGGGAGAGTGAAATACAGTGGAAGACCCGTAAAGTATTAAGTGCAGAAGAGTTAATGCAACCAGTGAAATTAAGAAATGACGACCAGAAAAGATAAGGTTACCCTCCTCTCCCCTTGTTGAGGTCCTTTTATCTGCTTGGTGCGAAGATGAAATACTCTTTCCCCTTTAGTACCTGCAGTCGAAAAGATCTCCTGCATGAGAATAATCAAGAGGTAACGCGGCGGGAAGCTTGGTGCGTGACAGAGACTATAGTTACGCGCAGCCGTGTTTCGTTGGGTAGATTACTAACCATAGCAGATTACTCAATCTCCCCTTTCGTGGATGCGGAGAGTAGTCGGTTGATCGTTCGTAGTAGTAGGTAGACTACGACTGTGCTGACTCTTAAGCAGTTACGAACGTAAGAACCTCCACTCGCCGCATCCACAAGAGGAGAAGTCAAGTAATCTGCTACGATTAATAATTTATCCATTCCCCCTCAACTGCGCGTAAACATATTCGGTGGTTATGTTTACACGCAGCGAAGTAAACTGCTAAATCGACAACTATCTCTCTTTCTCTCCTGGACTATCTATCCGTTTGACTCTCTATCGTGGACTATCTGTTGTGGTCTCTCTTTTTCTCGTAGGTATCCGCTACGGCTAGTAATCTAACCATCGAAATTCGATTGCGCGTAAACGTAGTTAGTTATCTATCTGTCTCTAAATGTACACTTGCATCAACTCGAGTATCGGCTATCTTGAAGTCCGAGGTTTTCTTTGCTCGAGTTAGTAATATGAAATAATCGTTATTTTGCGAAACAAAGGAAGATTTAAAACAAATTTTTATGGTCAAAAAATGTTTTTTTAACGCGGTAATTCAAAAAAATTTCCAAGGTTTGAGCTGCAAGTTTCTGCAAGCGTAAAGTGGCGGTTTGCCTCGATGAAATTCGAATTGATTCGACTCGTTTGGAAGTTATAGCAGTTACAAAAGGATACACAGAAGAACCCTGCGCATTGCTTTCTCTTTATTTTTCACATTTCACAAAACCACCTCTTTGAGCAAATATGTTAATCAATTTTCATGTCCTTATAGAGGAAGCTATATCAATGCTATGGAAAATAAGAAGGAAGCAATATGTAAGTTTTTTCTTTGTGGTTTTTTTTATTACGAAAGCGATCCAATATCCGCTTGCAGTATTCTTCAAAATGCGGTGTCTCACGAATTTTGCGGTTTAGTTGCAACGTTGTTTCTATGACGCTTACAAAATAATACGCAAATATATAATGGTTGATGATATCCCTTCATCAATGACGATATCGGTTTTTTTTGATTGAACATTTTATAGGATTGAACCAACATCCACCACAGGTTAAGGAAAAGTTAAGGAGCAGTTATGGTCTCCCTTAACTTTTCTGGTCGTCCACTGTATTCTCGTTGCGGAAAATGGTCGTTCAATATCAGTTGGCAGTGCAGATGCAGTGCGTATAACGGTGCAAAAGCCACAGCGGTAGTGATGGACGAGCGAGAAGCCAGTAGTCGCTCAACGTATTAAGAGAATTTATATCTTTACAAGCTTAGCCATTAGAAGCCATTATTGCACGAATTTATATAGAAGACGCGGAGAGCGGGACTGTACTGTCTCGAGCTTTGTAGAACAGAGTCCCAGAATCCTTCGAGAAAAAAAATAAATCGCGTTGCTAGAAAAAAAAAATAATTATTAGCATCAATATATTAACACGTTGATCGGCCAGTGTGATGGGGTCCCCATGAAAACATAGCCGGTCTCTCAGATTTGGGTGACTCGGCGTTCAACGTGCTAAAATTTGAAGCTGTTTACCGCAAGCGAGATTTCAGCTATGGCTCATTATTTTTGAGAACTTTAATCGTAAGTTTGGAAGATTTATTTTTGCTGCTAATTTTTTCAGAAAAATTACAAATACACAATCATGTTTGCATTTACGGGGTTTTAACGCGTGGCGTCAGTAGCCATTGAAATATATGGTAGAGATACAGAAACCTATTTCTGGTCATTGGTACAACCCAAAGCCTGCCCGAACAATGCAACGAGACTTGCTAGTTATTTTTGGAGTTAAAATATTCTTTAACAAAATTCTCTATCTCTCATGAAATTTGGACGCTATCTCGTTTTATTTCCATCAGTTTATTTTAAGCGAGTGAAACGAGTCGAGTAATGCAGCCTCGTCCAATGGGAAATTGTGTATCCTGCTTCGTCGTCAAGGACTGGTTGTTCTCGTCCTTGCATGTAGACGAGGACGTGGTATGGACGTGGTAATTAAAGTTGTTGAAAGTCAGTGAGCCCAAGAACCTTGCTCGGGCGTCGTTCAACATTCTTCCACTTCATTCATTCTCGTTTTTCCACTCTAAACCCCTCTCCCTCCAACTCCTTTACTACTCTGCGCTATCATCTCTTCGTCTTATTCTTCCCTCGCTACATTCTACCCTTCTTATTTTTATTCTCCTCTTTCTAATCCAGGGCCTTCCTCTTTCTCCTCCGCCTCCTCCGCCTCCTCCGCTTCCTCCTTCTTACTTCGTACTTTTTCGTCTTCGTTCGAGCCCTTCCTTTTTTAAAAGCGCTTCTTTCTGGCGCGAGCCGAAAGTTTACGAGCGCCGAGAGGTCCCGGAAGTAAGAGTGGAAGCGAGAAAACCAGCGGCGGTGCGACCAGGAGCTTGTGCATTCCTATAGTGTATATACGTGCACAGTTGTACGCTTCGGTTCTCTTGCCCAGTGGACTCGAACGTACAATCCCCGGAAACGACGAACGGAAGTTTTCCCTCCAACCCTTTCGCGAGCAACTAAAGCCTTTGTTTGCACGAGAAAAACAGAGTTGCCACACTTAGCGACTCACCCTCTCTCGTCCAACGATTCCTTCTGTCTCTCCTCCTCCCACTTTTCCTCGGCACTTCTCTTCGATTTTTGTGTGTGAATTCTCTTCTTACTGTGTGGCGTCGGGTGTTTCTACTCGTCCTCTTGCACACACACATCGAACCGAAGGCTATTCTCTTCCTCTATTACTGCCGGGTTCGCTCGACACGGATGGGATCCAAACCTCGCTTCCGTACCAGTTTGCTGCTTCCGGGAGAAACCTTTCTCACAGTCTCTACCTCGAGAACCGGACGCCGTCCGTCTTAATACCAAGTACACTAACGGAATGCTCTAGAAATCAAGCCAATTCACTGATACCCGGTTTAAATTAGTCGGGTATTATAAACTTATTACCAAGAAGTTAGTTGGTAATAACTTATATAACAAAGTTACATCCGTAGTTAAATATCGTGGGTTCTGAGGCAGAGAGTTGCATACTTCGTAAATATCTTTCTTCCAAGTTGATGTGCATCTCAAATCTTATGCCCTCGAGATATGTATGACGATCTATCGCGGATGAAAGATAAAATTTCCGGGACAGCAAGCTCCGCAATTAAGAAGAGTACATCGTTGTAACAGATTCCGACATCGCAAATATCATTTTATTAATTATGTGATGAGATGAGGATACCGGAGTATGAGAATAATATTATTTAGTATTAAATAAAATACTTATCGTTGCTGATTTGATAATACCTCGATCAGCTGCCATTGCCTGTCATTGGCTGCTATACCTCAGCGCTTCATCATGGCCATCAATGCGTGTCGATATACAATTCCTCCGCAAAATTTCTGGAGACCATACTTTTGTATAACAGTATTCGAATCATTAAGATCTTATACACAAGTAGTAATTTTGCTATTGTCGATATCTAAACGTTGCATACGCGAATAATGCAATGGAACTATAAAGTGAACAGTTTTCTCATAAAGAGCTGTATAAAATATTCATATTTTGATATTCAATTTCTTAAACAAAAAATCGGTAAGAGGTCATGTGGTTAAGATATAGCAGAATTTACGACTCAATTTCGTACATATTCTGTATATATGTGTGGGAAGGGGGGGGGGGGCTTGGACTCCCTGCACGCTTTGTGCACCAACCCCCCCTGGGAAAACCCGAGTTCTGAGGAAAACTTAGAGATTCGTTCCCCTCCTTCCCTGAACCCATTTCTCTCAAACGTTTTTAAGTGAAAAATAATTAAATTTTCAAAATTGTACCGTCACATTGACACTGGTATTGCTTTTTTTTTTTTATTAAGACCGTCGTCCATGTCACTTTTGCTTTTGAAACATTAACCCATCTACGAGGAGCTTAACCCTTTGATCAACACTGGAATTACATCGAGTCCAGCTCCGTTCGGTTGGAAAAGTCGTGTGAGCGGTACAATGGCTGACGTGCCGAAAGCAGTGATTTCTGGTGGAGGCAAGCGCCTGTTCAGTCGCACAGAGGAGACGAGTGTTTGAGTATAGGAAAAATAGAGGAAATCAGTTTGATAACCCGTAGAGCTGCTATATGTGACCCCAGTATGATGCACACCAGGCCAATCCCCAATTTCAACGGATCAAATTCTATCTATGAATATCGGTTCACAGTTGAGGAGAAAATAGAGCGGGTGAGAGCGTACCTCCCACGGAATTTTCATTCCGTGTCGTTTCCATACTGCGAGAGCTGCTATCTACAGTACATACAGTTATATTACAAGCGTGTATACTACTTGTATTATTATATAGCCGATGGTTCTCGGGCTAGCAAAAGCGCTCAGTGCCTCTCGGTGTGCTGTGGCGGCTGCGATATTTATAGCTGGGGGCGGAGCGGCTTCGCGAGAAATTAAAAAAAATAAAATAAATAAGTAAAAGTGCAGAAAAAAATATATAAAAAGAAACAAGGAGAGGATTAGAGAAACGAGGAGCTTAAAGATAAACAAGGTGGAAAGGGCGTAAGGAAAAAAAGTAGGAAGGAAGAAGAGTGGGAAACCCGTTTGAAGGAATCTATGGTCGGATGAGGAAGAGAGAAACTAGATTTCGTTCTCTTTACTCTTTCCCACTCATCCGCGCGCTTTCCCTCGTGCCTATTTCCAGCACATCCTCCTTCATGTCGTTTCCTTGCAAATTTCTTCGGTCCCAGTGTCGGCAACCTGGGTTAGATGAACAAACAGCGACTTTTCCCGTGTGAGCGCATTCACATCCGGAAAACCTCGTTAGTCGGATCATCGAGGAAGAATATTTACACGGTTTCGTGTAATGAGTATATTCGCCTGGGAGTTAACTGAGCAGGATAGCTCCGAGCACTTGTGTTTCTTCATTCGCTAGTTAGGAATAAATTTCGGTTTAATGTAAATATACTATTTTCATAAGAAAATGTGAAAAATGGAATAAAACAACATATTCTGTACTAATAATTTGTCTTGTTCTTGATGCATTTATTTATTTCACATACGTGTTACATCTCAATGAATTTATCTTACGATTAATCATACTCTATCCTCTATTTTCTTGACTCCTGCGTCTTTTACTTTCCTTCTCCCTTGGGAGCTAGCTGTTTAGTATTCTTGACAAAAGCTACTCCTGTTGTATGAGGCATTCCGTCCAAGGTATCTTCCTCCATGGAACAAAAGAATATGAGAAACTGTATTTATACTAATATGGTATACCTATATATTTCACGAAAAATTGTATGTATTCTATATATTTTGAAATATATTTTACGTATATATCTTGTAAAATCCATTAAAAGATTACTTTCACGTATATTTTATAATGTATGTAAAATATATGACATATACGAAGGATATATTTTTTTTTAAAGAAAAATTCGATATTTATAAATATATTATTGATATATTTTTCGATTATACCTTATTTCCATAGTACTCCGCGTCAGAATTACACTGATTTTCGTTTTTTTTTAACTCATTTGATTTTTTAAGCAGATATTTTTATACTTTATACGATATAAAAATATCTACCTAGTTGAAAATTGATAATAAATAGTCCTCGTTATGTTGACTAATTTATGCAATTTTAGTAATTCCTGCGGCATCGTGGAATTTTTTTTTCCCATTATGTTAGAAGTTATTCTATAAAATCTTCACATTATGACCCATTGCAATGCTTCTAAAAATTAAGGCTAAACTTTCTTTCCTCCATTTTCATTATCCATCATACAAGGCACGAAACTTCTATGCAGCGTAGATCCAGTACGTCGTAATCGTCCAAGACTTATAATCCGAGCGGGAGTAATAACGCATATAAATTCTTGAGGCTCGAGCGCGTTGTATTACGTAATATACCTGATGGGCCATAAATATCAAGATGAAATAATACGCGGTCTTGCGCTACCGGTGAGACGCTACCGGGTTCTGGGCGAACGGCAGTGAGAGAGATGAATCGGTGGATGGCGCGCGCATCGCTGTGGTGAGGCAGTACTCGAACGCACCGGTAGGGGCGGGCGCGAATATCGCGATATTAAATAGGGGATGCGGCCTAGTGGTGAAAAAGTTTTTAATTAAAAATTACCCTGGCATGCTTCAGCCGTACGGCCACCAGCTGTACCGCCGGATAGGCTACAGTACACACTAGCATACAGCGCACGTAATGGTGCCTAGTTCTTTCGGTTTGCTCGACTGACGAGCTCGGCGAATGCCTGAAGGACGTTAATGGAACACTCCGGGTTAGAGGGGAGCGCAGAACGCGCCGGCGTACTTACCAGGGTCCTCTTTTCTTCAGCGCCCAGCAAGAGTTAGACATGTTTTGACGGGACGTTACGGCGTCGAAAGTTCCTCTCTGGTTTTCTCTAGAGCTGCTTCGCTTCGCACCACTTTCTTTTCCTCGTTCGTCGTCCATTAACATTCGCCCAATTAATGTCATCCTCCACTGGAACCTTGGACCTGTCTCTTTTTACCTCTCCTCTTAGTTCCTTCACTTTCTTGAGTAAATTTCGTACAGTAGAAGGAAAACTGAAAAGCAAAAGCTTGAAACGTTGTTGACGTGCGAAAAACAAAAGAAATACGCATTTTATTAGGTTGCTATGTTATAATAATATTCTATGAAAGAGAAGCTGCTTCAACGTTCAATATACCACGGCAGCTACTTCGGGGCATCCCCCCACAGCTTTTATTATTAGCGATGAAGTTTTTGGGAGAACGGGGAGGATGACGTTCGTTGGATAGAGATGAGGACGTATAACGTGCTCCCCACCTCTCACCTCCCCCCCGGCTATGACTATAGTTTAGCCTGGAAATGAAGGAGTGAATTTAAAGTGGCTCACACGGAGAAAAAGTTTAGTGGGTCACACATTCAAGATGAAATTTGTATGGTTTTCCTATTATCCAGCTTCGGTGTCATAACGTATATTCATACGTAACTGCATATCATTTTATATTTTGACTTTATATCGTTTATTATAAGGCAACCCAGTCATCTAAAAAACAATCGTCAGCTTCAAAACGAATTTCGTTCATTGATAGTAGTAGTAAGTCTATTTCATAGAGTTAGTACGCATAAACTAAACACCCTGTATGCTCATAATACTTAAAAAATTGACCGTTCTTAGAAACAGGCAACGTAACGGTAAGATGAGTTGTCTTTTTCTATTAAAGTGCCACGCGGCGCGAAACTCTCGAATAGAATAGAAACTGTATGAACTTAGTAGATATAGACTGAACCACAGTTTATATCTACTAAGTCTATGGTACATCACCAAGATGTAGTACCATGTGTCGCTGTCGGAGAACACGATCCTCAAGTTATTGACAGCAAAAAACTATTACACTCAAAATTATTTACTAAATTTATATTCCCAATTTCAGAACTTCGATAGATTACAAGATAAGTTGTAATTTTATGCCAGTAACAAATATAATGACCAAGTTACGAGGTGCTACCACGTAATTGGTACTTTTTTGCTTCCTCATAGAGAAAGCTTCGCTGTCGTGGAATACTTTTTTTTCAAGATTTTGATGTCAGAGTACTTAAAAAGTCTCAAAACGTCGAGAAATCTTATTTAGAAAAAAATATCTGCGCGCGCGCCCACACGTATTTGTGTGTACGCGCACGCATCTTGCGTGTGCGTGTGTGTGTGTGTGCCAAATCGCTAAGTGTGCCAAGTCGCTAACTTTCGTCATTTTTTAGCTGTCAAGCTAAAGCTTTCTGCTAAAATAGGGTAGATGACAAGGTTGTTCGGTATTGAGTTTGGCGAGTATCGATAAAGGCGTTCAGATTTTATAGAATTATGAGTTTTAGTAATTTAAAAAAAAAAAAAAAAACTGTTTTCATTATAACTTTTCTAAATTTTCATCTATCAAATCGAAACTCCACGAACAAATTGGCTGGGGAACAAGAATGCTTGGTTTCGAATTTGGTGAGAATCTTTCTAGGGGTTTAAATTGCATTAAATGTGCAATGTTGCAAAATTTTATACTTTATTTTGTAAAAATTATTTGTCGTCTTTGACAAATCTTTTACTGCGAGGAAGCCAATATCGATCAACATATAATACTTCTTCGTAGAGATGACTTTGTCAAAGGTGGACAATAAGGAAGGAGCGATGTGCGAGGTTCTACTTTGCATCCTTGCATCTCAGTTTATGAGTCTATGGACAAACCGTGCAGAATCGGGGTCAACTTTGTACAACGAGTATTGATGCCCAGCTGTCAACTTATCTAGGACGTAATTGTACTGTAGAAAGAAGAGCGAGAAGGGAATATAGAAGTGAATTAATAAATTCTCTATATTTCAGAAGTTTGCCACGCAACACGTCTGGTCTCCCATCGACTCCACCAGAAAATCATCAAAGAGACTACTTTCCAAGCACCAGCTTGCGCATCCTTTCGTGTCTCTTGGGGTTTTCTGGTATCCTTCTGTCCATTACTTATTCGGCATCAAAAATGGCATTTCGTTTCAAGTCCTTTTTTTGTTTGTACTTATTCTCGTTGGAGTTTCTCTAAGCTTTAGCGTTTCTGCAAAAGCAAAGTAGATTCGACAATTTTATTCCGTGGTCCGTACCTGTATATTTCTTGGCCATTCGTGATTGTTAAAATACAATATGCGAATGTCGAACAGTTTTTAAAAAATTATTTAATCGTTTATCTTATTCTATTTTATTCAATTTATCAGATTGCTATATTGAAAGTTATCACGTCCAAAAAATTGTATGCCATCTTTTGAGCGAAAACTCGTATAACTTTTGACACGGGGACAAAGATCTCGCTTTTACTGTTGATGAGATTGAAGTATGCTATAAAGTACAACTGTGACGCGTTCATGCGATTAATTAATTTGCTCCGTTATGTTCAGTCTAAAAAAGTCTACTTACGCTGTTTAGGGCTTCGTACATACAATGTTTGTTAGCAAACAAAGAGCCAATCTGCTCTTTGTTGATTACAAATGTTTATCTTTCTAGAACCTTGAGCATTCTGGTAGAACAGTTGTATAAAAGTCGTTGGTAAATGAAAGAACTAAACGAAAAAATAAAGTTACTGTATCAGCAAGAATTCCGTTAGTGTAACTAATTTGACCACTGCTTAATGTGAATGTAGAATATCTTTTATGTAATGTGAATATATTTTACATTCACATTACTTCTACGACCGCATACTTACCTACTGTAGGCTACTTCTTATTATAAGCTATGTCTTATATTTTGTTAGATTAAGAAAACCATATTTTTCCGTGTACTACCGATACTAGAAAATGTCGTGACTTATACGAGGCGGTCTCTGTTAATTCAGCCATTTTATTTGTGACCCTATCAAATACTTCTCATAATTAGCAAGATTCCTGAGAATACTTTTCCATAAATTTAGGAGTTGCAGTTTAAAAAAAAATCAATTTAACTAGGAAAGGAACGATCGTATGAATGAAAAGTATTAAATCAAAAGTACGCTCAGGTAATAGAGAATTGTGTCTAATTATGAGATCTAGCTGAGAGGATCAGAAATAATGTGTCTGAATTGACCGAAAATGGCTTATATCATTTTAAGTATAGTGGAACGATGGGGAGAATTTTTCCTACTTGGTGGGAATGAGGGCGACTATTTTGTGGGAAAACTGGACACGTTATTGCAGTGCTTTAGTTTATTGGAAAGAAAATAAAAGAATGTATGAAACGCGTCTTCGGGATAGAGGGAGAGAACGGTTGATTTACAGCACAACCTCTGTGAAAGGTTATTGCGCAGAGAACTCCAAATACAGAAAATAGAAAATGTGGAAGAAAATATATATTTAAAAAAAACTAGTACACGAGTGCACGCATGACGTGGCAAAAGAGCTGAAAAAAGTTCTGTTACAAAGGTTTTATTATTTCAGTTTTATTTATTCAATGGAGATCTGACTCTGAGTGAGGAAAAAAAATGACGAGAAGAAATAGCGCAAAAAGATAAGAAGATTGTGAACAATATGGAACGAAATGAGAGCAGAGGTTGTCAGGGACGAGAGTCAGGACACTCGGTCAATGCCATCACCGTAATGCACGTCGGTTACGTGCGAAGCTTCCTTCGCAGCTCCCGTTCTACCTCGAAACAGAGGAAAAGAAGCGAGCAGCGATTTGCCTAATGAGAAGGTGGAGATTACGACTTTCGCAATCCACTGCTGGATATCGTGCTCACTGCGCGGCTCTATAGGAGGAATAATGAAATGAGAAAATGGTGAGGGAGTGAGAAACATAGATGAGAGTAAATGATAGAGGGAAAAATAAGAAGAAAAAAATGAAATAAGGGATTGAGGCAAGGAACGACGCAAATGGTGCTATAAAAATAAAAGAATTTTTCTTTTAAATCATGAGAGAATAATTTATCTTCTCTTCATTGTAATTATCATAATAATTCATTGAAAACACACAATGTGTTTATTTGCACTTATCTGTTGGATAACAAAAGTCAAATTTTGATTTTTAATCATAGACTGAGGTAACTTAAAGATATTCAATTAGGATTTTTACATAGCTACCTCATAGCTTTGATTTTATAAAAATTAAACATAATGCACACGCTGCAGCTCTGGCGGTCCTACGAGTTAAAGCAGCATTCTGTGCAGCCACTACTCGGATGGGTGACCCCTTAGTCGTGCATCGATTAGCGAGCGGGAGGCCGTTTTTTCCAAGGCTTTGGTACCTGCGCCTAAGTAAGTTACTTTCGTGTATACATCGGAGAATCAGAAGAACATAGGGCCTCCTGTACCGCCACGGATCTTCCGATGTTTCCCTGTGCCTATGGCGAATGCGGGTATGGCGTGCTAGGAGGGAGTTTCAAGAGGAATGGGTTATGCGTAAAAAAACTTTAAGGTTACACGTTGAAACACACGAAAAAAAGTACATAACGCACACGCATTCTATATTCAGTGAATGTAGTCTATAAATTAGAAATGTATTACAAACCTCCATATAAAAAATTACTCCCACAGAAAAAAGTATATGCGAAAAAATATATTTTTGCGTATATTAAATATATTTTTCATGACAAATTGCATATATTTTAAGACATTTAAGACATTTAAGATTATCTTTCAAAATAAATAGCATAAATACATTTTTTTAAATAATACAAATATTTAATCACGAAAAAATTTGATATTTTTGAATATATTTTTCGAATATACATTGTTTCTATGGGGATAGATCGTAGATATTGAAAATCATTATCTACATCGCTTAGCGGCCAATAAATTTCTTCTTTTGAGGTATAATTACAAATTTGCTTCAACAAAATGGCATCGATCAACCAATTATATGAATCATACGTAATAACAAAATAGATCAGAGATACTACAAATTATTCCCTACATTGCCTTGTGGCCAATGAATTCCTGCTTTCTAGGGATTATTTCAAATTAACTCGAAGAAAAGTAACAGCAGATTGTACAAAAATGGTCCACACAGTTAGATATTTTTGTTGGATTTTATCCTCCAAGACATCACGTGTTCAAACTTATTTTATTTTTGTGATGATAAAATATTAATTAAAAGAATCATTAATGTTAGAAGAATTGGCTTTTCCCTAAGGACTTTTTCGTGCTGTGGGTGAGATGGTTACTTCATCCTTCTGATACTCTTCATCGACGACATCACTACTTTTTATTTTATTTCTTATTTGCAATGGAAGGGAGATCTCCACCATCTGATCTTATATGCGTGAGACAGATTAACCAACGAGGCTATGATTTTCTTCGTTATATACCAAAACCATAGAGCGCCATCTTCCAGTCTGTGTCCGTAAGGGAAGGAATAAATCAGTCATTTACGAAATAACGATTTTACTGGGCGTACACCCGAAAAAGAAGATCCGGTGGACTTTCGACTTTACGTGAATCCCGTAACCACCAGGAACTGGATAAAAAAAATACATAAAAATCCATTGGTGACCGCGGTAACCCAGACCCACTCCGGGTCATCTCGGAACGAAACCACAAAGCCACTGCTCGCCCCACTAGGACACTTTATGAATGTAAAACGATCTTCAAATAATGACGAATAAAATCGAAATATTTTTTCCAAATCCGAGATATATTTAGATCGCGTTTATTCGATCTCAAGAAAAAAGATACGAAGGTCACGGCCAGGCCGACTTACTTTGGAACCGCCTGTATACATGCACAGACAGTCTGAGATTGTGGTCTTACTGAACAGTCGTTTACTCGAGGAGCAATGTATCCACTGTGAAAAGGAATAGAACGAGAGATACCGAGTAAAGCAGCGGGAAATGAAAGTGTGAGAGGAAAAACCGGGCTTTTGGCCAAATCGGTGTTGATAGCAGTAAGAAGAAGCTACGGTCAGTGCTTTTCCACGTTCGTTGGGATAATACAGGCAAACTTCTTGACGTGAAAATGCTGCAGGTATACATAGTATACATACGGGGCGTTGCAGTCAAAATTGACGATCCATAAGCGTTGTAATCCTCTTGTTAAATTTTATAGCAAGTATTAGGTCTTGTTATAATTAATATTATTTTTTTATATTAACCACTTTTATATATTTGGCTGAAATGTTTCTATTCGTTGCTCGCCAATCATGAATAACGCACAGCTTTTCTCGAAACTTGAATCGTCTATCTCTGATAGTTTTGAAGCTCAACGCCATAGAATGGAAAACACATTTTTTTTGCTACTATATTTTGAAATTTTTCAGAACAAATGAAATCTGGTAGATCTAAGCAATTTTTTTTTCTAATTAACGTATTAACATTGTTTAACGTTGTAGAAAATTTAAGTGAAATGGTTTAAATTGGTATCCTTCAAGAAAATAAAGTATATCCAAGATATATCGAATATATTGTAACGAAAAATGCTATATCTTCGATATATTTTAATGTACATACGAAATATATGCGAAAGTATATTTGAGATATATCGAAAATATACTTGAAAGCTATTTTTGATATATAAACTGTCGAAAAGATCTACATGTGGGATATATTTTTGGATATATTTCTCTTCTATAGTACGCACGTACTAAATTGACATAAAAAAAGTATTCATGATCAGGTAGAGTTGATATGGAAAGTCCCATATGCTATAGAATAGATTAAGAAGTGTTCGTCGAATGGAATCTATTCAGTGGAAAATATGTGGTGAAGAGTCTTCGTCGGAAGCTTGAAAAATACGTAGTGGTCAGCGTCCGAACGTCTGACAGACATTTGGCGCGAATTCCTTGGAGTTTCTCGTTTCTTTTCAGTGCACTGATGTTGATGTTGAAATCTTTAGTTTGCATTCAGTGCAGACGGCTCTCGAAATTCCTAATTAATGGCAAGTACAACTGTGAAAGAGATGCTGGATACGAAACAAAGCCACAGCAGTGGCGGAACGAACAAAAGACTTTAAATGTAATTAAATTTCAAAACATTTTTTAAAATTTAGATTAATTTGAAGAGTGCGCTTTCGTTAAATGTGGAGAGTTTCTAAATGTTTATTTAAAACACCTTTAATGAATAATGCCTCTGTGAGAAAAGAAATTAAAGTATTTTGTAGAGATGCTGCAGTCAAGTGAACAGAGCGTTCATCATAGTGAATAGAGCGTTCGTGACAGTAAATAGAGTGTTCGTGATAGTAAACACTAAATGAAGCACTATAGACGATTCGGATTGAGTAAAAAGTCATAGCATACGATCAGCCGCACAAAGTTCTTCCTTGAGAGCTTGAGTGAGGCACAAAGTAGAAAGTCAATTCACTGTTGTTGGAATCATGAGGAGTCGAGCTAGTGGTAAAATTCTGTGTATGTTCAGACAAGTGTGAATGAGTAGAAAGCCAAGTTACCGAACGAGGAATCTTTTCTGGATTATCACATGGATACTGGTCAACGTATAAAGAGGGTATCTGCTTTAGTTGTACGTATATGTATACTCACAGTGAAGATGAACGCTTTCGAAGGCTTTCTGGCTCCGTTGAACGTCTGAAAAGTCTTCGGTATCGGAGTATGTTTTGGCTGGACAGTGAATTCAATGTGGCATTCAATAATCCAACCGGAGACGGAAGAAGAAAGAGACTTTACTGCACAGATGTTTCATCTTTGATACAACGAAATTTAGCTCTCTTGCAGCTTCGACTTCGAAAGACGTTTGCAATATTTATTTACAACGTTACACAAGAGAGTTGGAATAGAGTTCCAAATGGGAATGATTTTTCGTGGAGCCTTGTCTGGTAAATTTTCATGCATTAAGGAAACTTCTTTATCTCGCTTAGTTTTTAATTCAGGTGACTCGTGGTACATTTTTTATCATATCTACTTTGGCTCTACTTTATATGTATACTACAACTCGGAACAAGTGAAATATATGAGGGAAGTAACAAAAAAAAAAAAATTGAGACCATCCTATTGCCGGGCGACAGTTCTGACTATTGAAAAATCTTGTTGCCCGTTAAATGAATAAATAGAAGTAATTCATTCGCTTTTTTATACTGATAATAAGATTTGGTCCTATGCGCAAAGAACGGTTTTGTTACAGTAATAGAAGTTTAGCAAGTTTTCCAAATATTTTGTTCATATATAAATAAATATTTATTGACCACCATGTAGCATCGATAGTATCAAGCTATCGTAATTGTATTTCCAACGTTCGGTGTCCTTCCCCTTTAGACAAATCCTCTGCCGTGCGGTTGCGGTCGTCTCCCCCCACCCCTCCACCACCATATCGTATATACTAGTGGCCAATGAAACTGCAGAAAATCTATTGCCGATACAGCAAGTACCTACCTAAGTCCCTGTTGGTAATGCAAGAAAACTGCAGCACGATGACCAGGGGCACTTAGGGCAGCACCTCTTCCCATACATTCAATGCACCAGTATCTGGCCTAAATGGTCACCATCCAAAAGATAAGAACCACGCGGGAGGGCCATCCAAAGCCGAACATCGACTACCCACTCATCACTGAGAGTTGTTGAACATGGATTAATCAAAAGTGAGGTCCAATTCACCAGAAAAACACAAAGAGACAAGTGAAATTTCTTTTCATTGTTGCTGCTCGTAAATCGATACCGGGTCTGCGGCGTATCAATCACAGTTTCATCCTTTGAAATCCACTGCTTTTCCCGAGTATCAAGCTATTTTTTATTTAACAATATTGCGCATCTTTATTTCAGTGCAATATATTGTAACAACTGTACTATTTCTGTGAAAATATCAACGCAGAAACGATCGATACTAATGGAAACGTGAAACGAATTCGAGCATGAATAAGTTCGTTATTCTCATATGCAACGATCGACATTTTGTGAAAATAACACGTATGATCGTCCTTATCGAACTTATTCGTTCCGTTCTATTTTCGTAATAACCGGGCTACATCTGTCAGTACCAGCAGAACGTTGAATATATGCATTCGATAGGCGTGCGTTTTAAATTATTTATAACTTCGACAATCGATATCAAAAAGTTTGAAAGCGACTCTAATATATCAAGTTTGCTTAATTCATAGTGAAATACACACTCTCTTTATTAAGAGAGTGTGTATTATTATCTTCCATCGCGGGATAGATAGTGTATGTACCGCTTTTGTTACCTTTGATTTTTTCTTTCAATTGAGGTGTTTTTCTAATACTTACGTAATCGTTGGCATATATTCGGTGCTGATTTCCTGCGTTAAGTTTCATTAAATTTTGTTTCATACGATTTTCTAATTTTATTTACAGATTTTTTATCAATCGATGTAATTAGAGATTACAAAGCCATACGAAAATGTATTTTTTTCACACTTAAACGAACAACTGAAGTTACTCAGCAAAGAGCTGCGCGCTTTAAGTTTTATCAATAGAGAACCGTAATCAGAAAACGAGTTTAAGAACTAAAACAACTTGAACTTTCGATACAATCAGCCCATTGATTTTCAGGGCATTTATTCTTTGTTTATTTAGACCAGGGGTCTCCAAACTACGGCCCGAGGGCCACATTCGGCCCGCGGACAGATTTTGGACTATTTCACTTTTTACCACCGGCAACAATGATAATATGGTTTTGGCCCTCGAAACTTACTGGAGTAATCAGTATGGCTAAGGCCCTAAGGCTGGAAAGTTTGGAGACCCCTGATTTAGACCATCTTACTTTACCAAAATGAGTGCGAATTGGGACTAGCTATTCTCAGTTGTTCTTATCTCCAGTTTAAATTCATATATTTTTATTTAATATCAGTGATTTTTAATGCTCAGAGTATGTCCAATCGAGAGGTAAAATATTGAAATTTTTGAAAAAATAGTAATAAACTATTTATAACAATGTTAACAGTGAAATATATTTTGAAACGATTTGGTCAAAATATAAAACTCATGATTCTAATTCGCATTGGCGTGTAATCGATGAATTAATATTGAGTAGAGCACTTCTGCTAAGAGAGCATCGCCAATTGTATGGATGGATTCCACGACATTTAAAAAATTGAACCGAAGTTGTACGAACCAAGTAACTTTAGGGCCCCATTGAGGCAGGCAAATCTGACTAGAGTCTCGCCGTAAAAAAAAGAACGAGGAATCTTGAGACAATTGAATAATACCAGTGTACGGTTGCGTAAAAGTTGAATCTAACAAAGTTTGGATAATTGTATTTGAAAAGGGCCAGTGGGAGTGAGGGAGTGGAAATCGCCGCTGGGTTCAACGGTGCAGAGGGCATAGAAGAGGTAAATTATAATATTGGAAATTCGTTGGAGATGTTCGTACAGGGTATGGTTCTGGCGAACTTCCCTTCTCAATTCCAGGTAGTTCGCAACCGTTCCCGGGAGCTTAATTAGTAAAGCCCGGGCTGTGGCTTTTTTCCCACCCTCTTCCGACCCTCTTGCTCGAGGCCATCATCCCCCATTCGCCAGTTGTACGAAGCCACGTGAATCGACCTTCAGGCACCTGCCAAGGCTTTGCGTAAGCGGCACACGCTCCGTCGGGAGTTTTTAAAGCTCCGCGCCGTGTCAGCTCGCTGCTATGCCCGCTTACTTGTTGGGCAACTTTTAATTTTTATCGTCGCAACGAGAAAAGCTACGAACCTGGACGAGCCACTTGGTCGGCAGCAAGAAAGAACGGAAAAAAGATATTGAGCAACGTGGAAAGAGGGAGCAAGCGGATATAGAATGAAGGAAGAAGGATTCGAGCGAGTCCATGGCCCAAGGGTTCTTGGACTTTAGGGAGAGAAGCTATGCTCCGATATTCTTCTGTGTACCACGGTCGATCCGGCTTTTCTTACTCGCAACATTTTTACCTCAAACATTTATTTTTTCGTAGATTCTTAAAATAATACTCTCTGCTAAAGATTCGGGTTCTTACAGAATGGAAAGAAAGTTATCTAGGATATTTATTACTGACGGATATTATTATTTTTATTCAACGAGTATCTTCAATGCGATATTAAGACCTACCCTTGCACAATATATTTTAGAAATAATTTAGAATAATATGCAGAAACACGTTAAGGGGCAAGATTTTCATGAGACAATTATTGATTTATAAGTCACTCCACTTTATAAATCACACCGCTCGAAACTGTCCCGAAAGTGGATTATGAAGAGCAAAGTAACGCGTTCTTATGATAGAACCGAGGAGTGGGGATATCCTTGTGACTTATTAAGGTTTAAGGGGAGGCGAAACCTACTCAGTGAGTAACTAACACTGTAAACAATAGCATTTCACTCTACTGGTGTGTAAGAGAGACAGCTATATAATATTCTACCAGCGCCTCTCGCCGAATTCAGGTGAGGCGAAACTATACTAGTTCTATCTCGTTCGCACTCGTGTATATTTCGCCATATCTTCGTAAAGTTGAGCCATCGGCCATGTCTCGCGGTTTTATTTTTCGAGATTATCGACCACAGTTCCCGTGCACAGTTAAGGTACTTTTTCGTTTCTAAATCGCAATCGATATTGATCGATATGGATGTACTGTGTTTTTGTGCTGGCTTGGGGGTGACATAGGGCGTTTTTCATTTTATGCCCTAAATCATTTTAAAAAGTAATTTTTCCATTACGTCTAATTGCGGATAATTATTCTATAATTTTTTTGTTCAATTTTAACAATTCTACGTTTGTCACCCGAAAGGTTCACGCTTTTGCAGTCTACTGACCAAATTTCAGTCAATTCTGTTCAGTGTAGAACGAGAAGATGTGTTCCGGAAATTAGATGCGGTAGTGTGGAGGTTTCACCTCGCCTTAAGGCGATAAATCCATACTTATACGGATGTGCTGCTTCTCTTTCACTCCGCCGTATCCGCCATACGAGTTCTACCTCTTTCGTACTCATGGCTGGAGTTATAGGTTTCACCTCACCTTAAGATATTTAATGGAATTAGTAGTAAATACTCCATACATCGGTTATCACGTAGAAACAGTTTACGTTTATCAATAAAAGAGAGTTGTAAAATAGTATAATGAGGAAGCAATTTGCGTGGTTGCGCTTTGCAGCCTTGTTTTACTTTCTTAATATATTTTCAATCGATCGATATAATTAGAACTACAAATACGTACAAAAAAATTAAGTTTTATCGTTTTTTCTCACTAAACGTACAACTGAAGTTACTTGGCGGTTCAGTATCACTCAGTATCCAATCAGTGAACGAGTTCTCAAACTAAAATAATTAAAACTCTTGATACGATCAGCCCATTGATTTTTAGGGCATTTTTCGTTTCCTTGTTTATTTTTCCCATCTTACTTTTACACACGAATGCGAATTCGCTTCGACCATTTTCAATAGTTCGTATCTCCGGTTAAGATTGAGCAATTTTTCATTTAAAACCAGTATTTTCTTAAAGCTCAAAGTATGCACATTACTTCCTCGTTTTTTTTTTATTACGTAGTATACTCGTACACAGTATCCTCAACGAGAAAGTACGATGATTAATTTTGACTTGCTCATAGAGAAAGCTTTGTGTACAGTGGATAAAAAAAAATGAGGAAGCAATGTGCTTGGTTCTATCTTGTTGCTTTTATCAACTTATAAAGGGGCAGTGCTTCCATATTTTCTATAATCTCGAATGCAAAGTCTTAAGAACTTAAAGAGAACATCGAACTAGATTACTGAATCAATTTGCGGCATTCGGTGTGGAAAATTGTCTTGATACTCATTTGTAAATTTTAATCGTCACAAAATCTAGGATCCTGGACCTTGTTAATCCATGCAACAAACATAGATTTAGCCTGACAACTGTAAGCCCGTAACTCATCATTTTTGGGCCCTAAAGCGCGAAAACAAGTTTTGTAAACAGTTGAAAATCTAATAAAATCTTAACAGTAGATTCACTTATTCCGTAAATTATAATGAAGAAAGATGCACAGCTGATGAAGTATGATAAAGTCGTTCTTAAGATATAGAGGTTTAAGTTCTTTGAGATTGACACATACACACACAGACACACACACGGAACACGCGCGTTCACACAGTCACACATCCAAACATTTTTTGTAAATATATATTTTTTAGACGATTTAGGCTAGTTAGAGCACCTCGACGTTGAAATCTTGAAATTGTTTTCTTCATGAAAACAAAGTGTTCTCCACGAGGAAGCAAAATAAATAAAAACTACTGATCCAGTGACAAATTTCTGGGGAAAGAAGGACGCGGATAAAAAGGTTTTGAAGCAAAGCATGAATGCATCTACACGTACATGTTCACACATAGCAAGCACACATTTTAAATGTGCCCGCACTTACACTCGGCAAGTAGAAAGCATACATTAAAGAAATTACTTTTATGGTATTGTAACCCCTCGTCGCGGCTTTTGCGACATACGCATATAGATAACATTACTTGTTGGTACATTGTTTTGCAGATACTGCCGGCCACCGAAGTCTTTTATTTACCAGCCTTTTATTTCGCGGCATATATTTCAAAGGCGCTTTTCTCCTGGACGTTTTTTCCGAGGTCTCTTTTCCCGGACATTTTTTCCTGATACCAAAAACTGCGACTCTCCAACTAGAGAGTCAATGGTCGATCGTTTTAAACAATTGAGAGGGTTGGCCGCAGACAGATAAATTCTTTGCTCGGTGCGGCGGTGGTAGCGGCCACATAGTGTAGTTCGCTGTATACAGTGAGTACGTGCTCAGAGCTTTTTTCCCAGGAGGTTAGTCCGCACGACTCGAGTGAGATATATAGAGTAAGCAGCCTGTCGGTTTTTCGTGAGGGTGGCGTCAGGATTGAATCGCGCGACCTCCTCGCGCCCGCGATATCGATGGTTCGGTCTGACTGGATTTACGAGGGGTTTGGAAAATTTCGATTCGTCGATAGAAGAGCGTAGATGGTGGGTTGCGCACGAAACGCCAGGGAGAAAGTAACACTGGTAGCGTGAAGCGAGACAGCGTGGCACAAACCGTGCTTTTCGCGGAGAACCTAGAGGGGGCGAGAAGGAGCGACGAAACGAAGAGACGGACTCGAGCGCGCCGCGGTTGCCAGTCGAAATGCCGTGCGCCACCCGCGCTACCGTCGGAGTTACGGCCCTGCCTGACGAGCCGCCATTTGTCTGCGTGACAAATTGCTGGTCGCAATTAGTTACCAAAGTTTCGGACCGGATGGCCCGGGCGTGCTGCTGCTCTAGTCCTATATAGCCAACGTTTCCATCCGTTCCCAAAGCACCGGGTTCGAAATTTCTCCTATTCGCTGCAACGTCGTTCTCCACCTCCAGGGCTCCACTGTGTGTTTATCTCTCTTTTCCTCCAATGCTCCGTACCACTGTTCCTCTTGCGTTTTGTCCCCGGGTCCCGCTAAGCTCGCACGAGCTTCTGAAAGGGACAAAAAAGCACGAGTGAGCGTGGCCAAAGCCATAGAGCTAACTGCTCTAGCAAGCGGAACAGCGTGCAACGACATCGCGAGCTAGCGTGCGAGAGGCTACAGGGGACAAGCAAAAAGTGTGCAGGAACCCCGTGAGTTGTGAGCCTTATCTCTACCACGCTTAAATGTTCTCCAGGTGTCCGTGACGAGTCGCGAGCAATAACATACATTTCGAAAATCCGAGAGTGAGACGGCCTCGACGATAAAATTCAATAAGAGTAATGGATTCCATTAACCCGAACCAGTTATGCTACACTATATTACACTCTGTTCTCCTGAATACGTCGAGTATTACAAATCTGGCAGTTATGTAATGAAATAAATCGTTGTTGATGAATGTCGTTTCGTTATAGGAGTTTAGGAAAGACAAGGGATTATTATATTATTTAGGAATGATTAGGGCTAAACGGGACACGATGGGACAGGGGCCAAACTGAACTTCGACAAAGCGCACGAAACAACAGATTCCACAGCAAAATATCTCTGAACCATTAGCATTAATATTTAACTATTTGAAAACAAGTTTTACTACGCTTTAGGTTCTTTAATTTATCTACTTTTTACACTTCATTTGGGTTCTTTATTTGTATCTTTTTCTTGGGACCTTTTGTAGTGGGTTATTTTATTTTAAATGTTCTGTCGATTAACCAAATAAAACGAGGTGACCCGTTATCAACTTAGTAACAGTATTTTTGTCAGTATTGATATTTTTTTTAACACTTTGGTCAGTTTAATGTAAAAAGGTTCTATCGCGATATTACTTGTGACGAGTAGATTTCGAAATATGAATTTACTGGACTTGGAGAATTGTGTTTTTGAAAAATCGTATCTACGGTTATACTAGGGATCGAGGGTGCCATTTTCGTAGAAGTTTTTCCAACCGTAAACTTACTACGATTTTGAAAAAAAATTGTACCATTACTATGAAAACTTGAAAAAGCTCGAACTGTTCGTTAGAAAAAAGTAAAATACTTGTACAATTTCTAATAATTTTGGCTGAAATTTCAATGAAATGCTCATTTCGCTATTTTGAAATATCAAGTTTTTCGCTGATATATATATATATATCATCTTTTACATCCGTGTGCACTTTAAGTAATTAAATAAACAAACTATTTCCTATATTTTAAATGTGAAATGTTGAAAACTTCGTTTGAATCAATCTTTAGATTTTGTCTGTTTACGAAAGATGTCAAAAAATCCATTTTCACGAAAATTAAAAAATTGATTACAACTGTTCAAAGTAAAAACTAATGTTACAGATAACTGTTGAACCATTTATCTCATTTAAATGTCTACTGCGTTACATATTTCATGTAACTCTTTTACATCTTACCCCGCGTAAACTTTTACATCTTACTCCGCGAGACTTCGCTTAAAGTTACCATGAGCTTCTGATGAAAAGTAATTCTCTCTCCAGTTGGGATACTCGCTGATTTCTTGCTTTCGCTTTTCCACAGGCTCCGAACTGGCTGAGAATATTGCACAGGATTTCTTATATGCATATAAGCGCGTATCTCCTTTACCTTATATTCTGAACTGCACAAAGTATATTCTTGGCGAGCATACACAAAATCCGCGTTAAATGATATTCTTCCTTCTTCTTCCTGTGTTCACAGGGATTTCCGTGTTAGATCCTCGACAGAATGTGTGTGCAATCCGTGCTGCGAGCGAGTCCGGTGTACGTGATTAACGGACGTTCTCGAGGATCAAACGATTGCGTGCAAAGACCAAGCTGCTGCCTGGCGAGTTCCCGACCTCTTTCCTATCGTCCCTTACAGCTGGCTATTCGAGCTATCGAAAAATTTCTTGGCCCCGTTTGCCAGCTGAAGTAGCGATTAATCCCTGTTCCTCGTGTGGATAGTTTTCTGAGAGAAATTGACCCGATGCTTGACGTATAAGATCTAGTCTCAGAGATTTCGTGACTGGGAGGGTCGGATGGAAGAGAAGCTCAAACTACAAAGAGCACAGCTGGCCCGAGTTCAGAATCACTAAGCACAATCACAAGATATACTTTAAACCATTTTTTTTGTTCGTGTTATTTCTTTGAAGATTATTGCCTATTGGTACCAAGAATTTTATAACAGCAGCCAATAGCCTTTGATGTATTTTAATGTTTACCGAGTTTCAAAAGTATTTTGTTAATCAAGATTCAAGCCAAGTGATCACGAATTTTTCACATTTATCTCAAAAAAAAAAACATGTGAACAAAGCCTAGTTTTTATACTGTTCATCTCATTTAAACAAAAGCCTCAAAATTTCACTCGAGAGAAAATATAAAAAGCTATCAAACTCCAATTTTCTGTGACTTTTTAATCATTTTTTTTTTTTTTCATTTTCATTCATTTTAGCCAATCGAATCGCAAATTATCCTGCAACCTCGAAAAGCTCTTATATCGAACAAAATAATATCCAATTAGAACAAACGAAGCTCTGCATCCATATACTACAGGGTACTCATGGTGTAACTAAGAGGATGCATGTATAAACTGGCCATTTATATTCCGTACTGGCAGCTAGATAACTGTACCGATTTCACCTTTCCACGTTACACAGATACATGCATAGAAGGCAGTAGGTATTACGAGCATCAACGTAGCCGGGGTCGATGAGGAGGAGAAGGAAGGTGGGGGGGGAGGTGTGTGCAATAGTACTGCGCCTCGTAAAAGCTCGTTGATTAAGCCTGCGTGCGGCGAGTCGACGAGGGCCGTATAACCCCTGGACTCTCTCTCTCTCTCTCTCTCTCTCTGTCTCTCTCTCTCTCTCTCTGTCTCTCTCTCTCTCTCTCCTCTCCCTCCCTCCCTCCCTTTCTCCGTTTCATCCTTACTTTTCTTCTTCCCTTTCTCTTCTCCTTCTCGATACCCGGACAATACTTGTTCCCTCACGACTGAGTTAATTAAACGTTAAGGGGGGACGATTAGTTGGCAAACTCCTCCTACTGCATAGAAATTTATTGCATCCTCGGACATCATACATAGGTACACTTGGAAATTTCTCCATTTCTGTGTCCCTGCGCCTTTGACTGCAGCTTTGTCGCGCCCTTAATTCACTTGGTTTACCACATGAACGCACATATGAATTTCCTTATATTAGTACTCAGTTAGTACGTTCTCTCATCGTTATCTATATCTGTGTTACGGGCTAAAAAAACTTTTGAAATACACCCACGATGCAGTGGACATCAATATTGTATTGTTGCATTACGATCTACTGTCATATTATACAATATTATATGCTTTGTTGTTCAAATGGAGGCAGTACACGGTAATTTTCTCGGAATTTCTACTCACGTCACTGCTATTTTTAAATAATTTCTTCTATTGTTAGCACTGCATATGTCGATTTCTGGCTCGAAACATTGAGGATAGATGGATAATAAATATAGACTCGTGCTATTGATACAGCAGCCAACAAATATTATTCTTGTGTATGTTGGAGTAATCAACAAATGGATGTGATGATGCGAGTGCAATCGTCGGGTACTCCAAACATAGTGGATATCCGTTGAGACACACTCCACTTTGTACCACGTGACACCTGTTGTGCTCCTTCTCGCACTCACACGATCTTGGTGATGTCTCTCTCACACACCGGTAGCGAGGATCGACTGTTTCGCCTTGCCTTAAGGAACGACATCACGGTAAAGGAGGTGTAGTTTTGGGATTTTTTTTTTTAATTATCGAATGAAATTGATATACATTGTGCATATTAAAGAGTATTTGAAAAAAATTACAGTTTAATTTATCACTCCGCTTACGGTATGAGCTCTTTAAAAAATTGTAATTGTTGCTCTGGTAATTACAGCGAATTTACCATACGGTTAATCATGAATTAAAAAACGAAAGAAAAGTATTAAAAATTAGGAACTTATGTCGTCAAGATCACGTAATTGACAGTGTAAACAGAAAATGTACAAGTCTATACGAAAATTGTTGCACTCTAAGATAGGACACAAAAGATTTTTCCTTTCAGCAATTTTTAGATCGTCGTTTTGCTGGTCAAGTTGAGATTAGGTACAATTGTCGTATAAAATTATAATTTAGGATTTATTTGGTACATGATAAAACACTTTTCTAACAAACTTGTATCAATCTAAGTAGAGTATCCAAATTTATTTATAGAAATGAAATAAGTTTTGTTACTGCTTTTTGAGTCACTTTGATTTGGCTGATCCGATGATTCAAATTTTTATCATTCTCTTGCGAAGTTTCAATTGAAAATATTCGATAAATGTTTACGGTTACGTCAAAATCATCGTAATCTAATTTACAAATAGCATTTTTATTTACAAAACTATTTAATCGAAATCTATATTGAAGATTGTATTGTATGACACAGTGTTAATTTAAGCGTTTTTTAGTACACATTTCTCGTTGAAATAATCGGTGAAGGGCTGTATACATAAATTATAAACGCGCAAAGCCACAGGCTTAACAATGAGAATATCTCAGACTTGAAAGTTCATTTAACATCCCGTGGAACAAGACGACTACCTTAAATTACAGACGAGACTTATGCTGATCCAATCGACCTGACCGTAAATTAAAATATACATTTATTCCATTGGTAGATTGTAGAGCATTGAAAAGATAAAAATTATTACGAAATGTTAAAAATTTATAAAGTTATGTTTAATGATCTCATTGTATTCCTCAATTTTGTTAAATGAGGCAACATTAAAGAATGGTAGTCACGGCTTTAGTGTATCTACCAAAATTGTCTATTACATTTTCATTACAAGTGAGATGAAATACATTCGATGCATACTATGTATACGACGATGTACGAGTAGCAAAGACCGCAAGTATGCGGATTAGATGTCTCCGACGTTAAAATTAGACGAGGGCAATGGTATACCACAAACGAAGAGGATAAAGGAGGAGAAAGGTCGTATAATATACCACACCACACAGTAAAGGGTCTCATCCTAGAGATTTATGGATTTAATCTACATAATGAATGACCTTGATACCGTAGGATTAGATTTTTGAATAAAAACTTTGTAATTTCCCTAGTTTTAGATGCAGTAAAATAATAGATTGAGCTGCTGCTAATCTCGTGTAAGACTGCTGTGTCTTATTAATGATTTCGTACAATCACGTTTCAGAATATTGATTTTGTCGTTCACGCATTAAAGTCAGAACTTTAGCTATCAACGTTAGTTATACGAAAGGCCAATTTAACCAAGGCAAACTATTTGCTCTCTATTCTGACTATGAATTAATTCTCACATACATTTCTCACGTGAGCGTGTAAACTGTGCTTCGAGGACCACGAGACGCGGCACGTTTCGATTTCCCGTTTATAACTCGATTTAACGAGACCAGCAAGCGTCTGAGGTAGTCTTCCAGAGCTGTGACACATCAACCCAGATGCCTCTCTCGCTAACTTATATCTTCATCTCTTCCTATTCTCGTTCTTCGTGCTTTGCAACATCAACTTTACCGCAACTCTATTCGTCATTGCATTCAACGACTCGCATTGAACTTTCAATATCTTCACAATTTCTGTCATTGAAAACTGTCTGATTACCATCGTTGTAACCACTGCGTACGCTATCTCCATCCTTGTTGCCTAACGAACTCTGCAGAGAAAAATAATTTGGTTTACCTAGAAAAAAAAAGAATAAATAAAAAAAATGGTTGCTGACCTTACTTATTCATACGTTTTTGTTGTTATTTTAGTGAATGTGGTTGTAGAAGCAACTAGGGATGGCTAATACTTGAGCTCAAACAGGATTTCCCTGAAAATAACTAAAGTTTTTCAAACTGCACTTTAAGAACATTTTTTTTTATGTAAATGTCTGATCGTCCGAGGCCGTCACTAACTTTTTCGACCAAATAGTTAAGCTGTCTACCAGTGGTATAACCCATCTCATTACCGCATGCAATAACAATCAACAACCTCTGGTTACGTGAGTCGCTTCGTCATCTTAACTGCCCTGTTACTCGTACAGGTTTCTCGCAGGTAATCCCTCACTCCAGTTTCTTGGACGTCTGGTTGGGTGACCAACCAAGATATCTACAAACGCGAACACGTTCTCTCTACTGTTTGTCAGTTCTACAAATGTCGTTACAACTACAACTACTCCCTGGTTTCCGGTGGTGGACCGGTGCTTTGGCTCGGTGGTTAGCGTACTCGCCGCTAAACCAGAGCATCGGGAGATCGACGGGTCGAATTCCGGTCTTGCAGACTCGCCGAGAATAAAAATATGGACGGTACAAAGCTCCAGATATATGCATACGAGTCATATCCATGTACTTGTACGTGTATATGTTATATGCATGTAGTTGTAGGCCGTATTTACATTTTCAACGAGACATGACGTAGCTTCGTTATCACAAAGCGAACCCAAGACCGGTTGTATCGGGCATGGGTTCACCGCAGTTTTCTCTAAGCCCTTGGAAAATACGATAGAATGAGGTACAGACAGATGCGGTTACATAGGGAGGGGGGGGGGGGGTACTGGCAACTGACCCGTGCCGACCGTGTAATTGGCATAATACCTGAAAGCCGAGAGAAATGCAAATAAAAAAATCTGCAAAGTAGAACTTTGCACGTTGCTTCCTCATTATCGTTCACCTTTTACGAAGCCACTTCCATGAGGAAGAATATGTTGATCGATTTTTACATCGTAGAGGAAGATTTGTAAACATGGAAAATAATGATGAAGCAATGTGCAAGGTTTTACTTTGCAGGTTTATTTAAATATTTTACAACCCAACTAATCTGCTCAAAAATTCTATAAATCAAGATTCAGGATCTTTATAGTAATTTCTGGTAAAATTAAAAAATACACAAAATCTCGTAATATTGGTCGACCTTCACCGTTTGTCATGATATTTAATCCTAGTAGACGTTTCAATATTTTGAACATTTGTACGTACTTATTGCTCGATTGCTCATTGATTTGGTTGAATTAGGAACTTGATGATAATTTTTCTTAAAATTTGGAAAATTCACAATTTTATAAAATTTTAATGATTCGATCGATTCTCGCCGCATTCAATACCAATCATTTATACATATTAGTCTATTTGTGGAGAATTATTTTGCCCGATAGATCAATAATTGTAAGAGCTAGCGCGCGAACAAATATTTTTGACACGCGATTAAAAAACGCGTAAAAAATCAAACACTGCAAGTATTTCGCTGACAGTTAGAAATGAGGATTGATTCCTATGTTTTACGTGATAAATGTTTGTTTGAAAGCTAAAGGTGTTAATAAACTACGGAGATTTATATTTTTTCGATCTGACACACACATACGCACGCACACATCCAGACAATTTCTTTAAATAGGATTTTTGGATTTTTTGGAACACTCTGAACACGCTAACACGAAAAATCTGAAGAAAAAAAAAGTCACGTAAACAAAGTTTCCTCTTTGAGGGAGCTAAAGACAAGTCTGCAACGTAGAACTTTGCAAATTGTTTTTTCATTATTTTCCACCTTTCACAAAGCCACTTCTATGAGGAAGTATGTCGATCAATATTAGCTTCCTCATGTAGGAAGTGTTGTGAAAGGTGAAACATAATGCGAAAACAATGCGCAAGGTTCTACTTTACAGTTTGGTTTCAGTTTTGTATACGCTAGTTTTTATTTGCCTCAAAATTCGTAAAAGTTAAATGATAACATTTTATTGTTTTGATTGAGTTTAATTAATTTCAGGATGATGATCAAGTAGTAACTGCACTTCACACGATGCTCATTAAATCTTGAACCAAAAGTTCAAGCCGTTCGAGATTTATAAGAGATTAACTTTTCTACGAGTATATAAGGAAGCAAAATGAAGAACTATCGTAACTTTTAAACCACTCAATCGATTTTGTTCAAAATCAACAACGAACATCCTTGGTTCAAACTTCAATTTCACACATATTTGAAAGCTGGAAACTGTTCCAGCTATTAACGTTCACCGAAATTTTTAGAAAGAAATAAAAAATGTTATAAAATTTTTATTGTCTTAGCGATTTTGAGGAACATTCACGGTAAATAAGTAGCAATTTGTTAAGTGCTAAGTTTCAGCACGATCCATCAAACCGTTATTGAATTATAAGCGCTTTTCGAAGGGCACTTTCGAAGCCCTTCGAACTTCGCTCCTTCGGTCACGGATAATCAATAATTAAGGATTCAAAACTCCGGCTCCTGATCCTAGAATGTCGTGTTTCTCTACTAATACTAATGTACTTCTAATCCTCCTGTCACTACGGTACTTTCTGTTGTATACTGTGTCCTAAAAGAATACCATCAACACTATGACCACCGCAACAAAATCATAATGGTCACAGATAATCAATAATTAAGAATTCGCAACTCTGGCTCCTGATCCTAGAATCTCTAACAATATGGTCGTCATTTAATCACTTTCACTATACGGGGTTTGCCATACCGATGAATATTTATAAACGAGGACGCGTCCATGTTTCGTGATGCTTTTGCTTTGGGATTTGTTTGATCTACAACTTACCGCAATCCCAAGTTCATACTCGTGTTTCCCTAATAAAACTAATGTACTTCTACTCCTTCTGTCACTATGGTACTTTCTGTTGTATACCGTTTCCTAAAAGAACACCACCAATACTATGATTACCGCAACAAACTCAGAACGGTCAGAGATAATCAATAATTCGCAACTCTGGCTCCTGATCCTAGAATCTCTAAGAATATGGTCGTCATTTAATCACTTTCACTATATGGGGTTTGTCATACCGATGAATATTTATAAACGAGGATGCGTCCCTGTTTCGTGATGCTTTTGCTTTGGGATTTGTCTGATCTACAACTTACCGCAATCCCAAGTTCATACTCGTGTTCCCCTAATAAAACTAATGTACTTCTACTCCTTCTGTCACTATGGTACTTTCTGTTGTATACCGTTTCCTAAAAGAACACCACCAATACTATGATTACCGCAACAAACTCAGAACGCCAACAGATAATCAATGATTCGCAACTCTGGCTCCTGATCCTAGAATCTCTAAGAATATGGTCGTCATTTAATCACTTTCACTATATGGGGTTTGTCATACCGATGAATATTTATAAACGAGGATGCGTCCCTGTTTCGTGATGCTTTTGCTTTGGTATTTGTCTGATCTACAACTTACCATTACCGCTATCCCAAGTTCATACTCGTGTTTCCCTAATAAAACTAATATACTTCTACTCCTCCTGTCACTACGGTACTTTCTATTGTATACCGTTTCCCAAAAGAATACCACCAATACTATGACCACCGCAACAAACTCAGAACGCCAACAGATAATCAATGATTCGCAACTCTGACTCCTGATCCTAGAATCTCTAAGAATATGGTCGTCATTTAATCACTTTCACTATATGGGGTTTGTCATACCGATGAATATTTATAAACGAGGACGCGTCCCTGTTTCGTGATACTTTTGCTTTGGGATTTGTCTGATCTACAACTTACCATTACCGCTATCCCAAGTTCATACTCGTGTTTCCCTACTAATACTAATATACTTCTACTCCTCCTGTCACTACGGTACTTTCTGTTGTATACCGTTTCCTAAAAGAACACCACCAACACTATGACCACCGCAACAAACTCAGAACGGCTATGTATCTAGCGTTACTACACTGACAGTTTCTACCAACTTCAGCAGTATACATTACTAACGCACACCAGCTGTTCCTGTGCAGCACCCCGTTACTACAATACGATTTACGACGTAGCCATTCGGTGTGCTCGAAACCCGTCTCCCACGACTCGACGCCGTCGGGGGTTCCCGCAAGCCCCAAGGTCATTAATATCCTCGGTTTCTCGACATTTTGTCGAGGCCCACTCGACAACGACACCGGCTACTCACGAAGGCTCACTCGCTTTCTCGATCGACAATCTCGTCATGACGACCCAATCGGGGATATGCCTGAGGGAGTTGCACAAATAGTAAAAAGAATAGAAAAAAAAGGTTGATATTAGAAGCTTACTTGCAATGGGGAATTTGAAATGCTTCGACCAGAATTGATGGCATTTTATTTACAAAATTATTTTTCATCTTACAAATATATTTCAACTTTTTTCCAAAATTTTATATTTTCTGCTTCTTCATAGAGAAAGTTTAATTGTTCATTTAAAAATTATAAATCGACAATTTTGTGTCTTAGGGCTTAAAATGTTCCAAATAGTCGAAAAATCGCATTTAGAAAAATTGTTGAAATTTGAACTGTAAAGTTTTTTTAACTAGCGTCTTTGAATACATGCGGAAAAAACATAAATTTGGGCATTAAATTGTTGTAAATTAATTGTAAAATTGTCGCTTCAAGTATGTTCCTTTTGTTTAGGTCACCAGTCTCGACCAGCGAGACGCAGCACATATTCCAGACGCGCTGCGCCCCTCTAATCACTCGCTACCTTTTATCATGATTTTGTTGCGCGGTCGCGAGTCCGCTACTATTCTGATAGTTTAAAGTTAGTTTTAGTCTGTGAGTCGACCAGTGTGGTCGACCATGTGCAAAAACATCATTTTTAAGTTCATCTCCGCAGGTCGACCGCAACGTCGATCCTCGTAACAACAAAGTCAATATAGTTCTATTCCGTAAAATCAGCGGCGCAGTGAATTCGGACATTTAAATAATCAATCTTTTGTAACTGTGATTGAATATATTGTCGTTACATTTACACGTGAATAAATAAAAGTAAATAAATTATTAACCCAATAACCAGACCAAGTCCAATCCCTGAGCGTCGCTTTTCGTTCTAAAATGGAGAAATATAAAATATTATTCATACGTTGCGGTATTTTTTATAAAATTCAGAACGTAACAGTCTTCATATACGTAATCTTTTATTCTTTTATAAATGGTCAACTTCTTAATCGTATATCAAAGAAATTACAATATTCTGCAAATTTTGAAAATCGTTCGTACTCAGTTGTCGTTTATATGATAATAAAACTCTACGTCCTTAAGTAAGCCGACTAAATATAAAATTGCATATGAAAAGTCAGTAAATGCTGCCGCCGGAACGAGAGTCATCATGTACGCAATATTTTATTCTCTTAGAAATAGTCAGAATAGACTTCTGAATCTTCTAACAAAAAAATGACACGATCAATATTCTTTAAATTTTTGATATCGTTGTTTGCAGTTCTTGCTTATGTCATAATAAACCTCTATGTCCTTAAACAAACGTGCAAAGCCAAAGAGATCAACATACTTTCTCATAGAGGTGGCTTTGCGAAAGTTGGCAAATAATGAGGAAAAGCAATGTGGAAATTTCTACTTAGCAGACTTTTGTTTTCTATTTTGACCAATGAAAGTGATTAATTACAATTGGCATTTGCATTCGCGAATACGCTTCGTACACGTTCCGATTGCAAGAATGTTATATGCACCGTTTAGGTTCTGTACTGTTCAATATTACTGTTTCCAGTAATATCGTTCTCTGAATTTTTATCATCATACTATTGCGGTTAATTAAAATTTGACGAAACAATTAATTACTACATGTGATTACTAAATTTATAATAGAAGCCAAACAAAATTATTTGAGCACCATTGGGAACGAAGAACCATCGAGTATAAGCGAGCTTTGAACCCGTTCGTTTAGTCACAATTCGAGAGAGTAATTGCAATTTATGTCTATTAATGTAGAAATGGAAAATCAACATTAATCAACCCTTCAGGTATTGATGTTACGCTCAACGCGCTACTGTATGATGCCATTTAATAATTGTTGTATCTAGAAAAGTTTTTATTAGCGGATACGATATTGAAAGAACAATTATTTATAACTATTTGATTTTCAATTAGCAATATTTGAATGTATAGTTTCAACCGAGGTTTTAACGTCACGCGAAACGGACTCGCATGTTCACTCGCTGTATGAGGCTACCGTACCTGAAGGATTAATGTTCGTAATGAAGGAAAAATGAAGAAAGAAAGAAAATTTTTTAATCGATTTGAAAGGTCTTAAAATAAATTCTATTGAAATACGTTGGACATTTCTCTTCTATGTTGAAAAATTTGAATAGGAGAAAAAAAGTTGTTTAAAAATACATTTACGACTTGAGTTCCGAGAGTTTCTGCTTCGGTAAATCAATGATTGATTTGATTATATCACAGTCGATCGATGTCGAGCATTTTGTAAAAGCGCTCGGGGCACTTTCATTCTGTTAGGAAAATTCTTTCATTATTCCATTTCCAGCTCGTTTCCCTTCTCGCAAGCAGCTAATTGATATAATTATACATCAACCCCAGTTCGCTCGCAATAGTTATCTCGTTCGTTCGTTTGATTCTTCATTTCCTGATAATGATCATTGATTCTGAACAATTCTTTTTCAACGATAATCAATAAACGCAATCGGATTATCGACAGAAAATAAATAGTTCAAGACACAGGAAAAGTGCGAGTGATTCATTTTATATCTTTCCGAGGTCCTTCAGTATTATAAGGAAGTAAATATGTGGAGTGACCTCCCACTCTCCCCTCGTCGCGCGGATGGCCTGTATCATTCTGTTTTGAAAACAGCACGTAGTATCATTTCGTGCTGTTTGTTACAGAGTCTTATCAAATTAAGTAAAGTGATTCAGAGATGAGAAGATTTTGAATCTTTTAATTCGTCATCACTCCAATATGCCAAAATGTTGAGACAACGATCTAAAAATAAGTTCGCATGCTATTCCGAATTACAGTAAAGTACCGGGCGTCTTGATGCGATCGCTGTGACGTCGGTATCTGCTCTGTGATTGGCCTACCTTTAAACGCTAATAACTAACAAACTCGGGTGGTCATCCCGCGTACCACGGTACTAACCGTGTTCTCGAGTTTTGTTATATACTGTATGGCTGTAGATACTCGTACCTTGTACGTCTCTGCAAGAGAATATACATTGCACCAATGAGATAGAACATGGTAATGGTACACGTACCTGGTAACCAGCGAACCTACTTGTTATTGAGTCTGGAGGTATACGTAGATTTGGTTAATTATCGAAACAAACATCGTTGGCGAAGCAAGAAATAGGAACGGTAAGCGAGACTGTCAAGAAATACGAGACTTCTTACCCAGGCTCAGAATACTCTGTTAATTTCCCTTGTTTTCGTTTTGTACCTACGCATGTTGTATATTCTGCGATCCACGCTAAATTGTGCTTCGTTAAACAAAGGATATATAATAATAACTCGAGCCTCGAGCCGACTACGGACGAGGGCCACTCAATTAACTTGGAACAACGTAGAAACGTATCCAATGCGTCTACCGTTCCTACGTTTGAAAGGAAAATTATATTAAATTATAGAAAATTATATTTTCCGTTCGAAGAAGAAATAGCCCTTAAACACCGTTTTTTTTAAGAATAAAAATATTGAAGCGTTCAAATGGCTAGCAGAAATAACATTGTTTAAGGTTGAATACATTATTGTGATATTATTATATTTTGCTTCTTCATAAAGGGAGCTTTAATTTCACGAATTAAAAAATAAATGTTTATGTTTTAATGTCAGGGTACTTAAAATTGTAGGTTCACAAAAATAGTTTAGAAAAAAATGTGTGACGTGTACGTGTGTGCGTGTGCGTGTGCGTGTAAGCGCGAGTGCCAAAAGTACCATGAACACGCTAGCTGTCGCAATTTTTGAGCGATTAAGCTGAATCTTTGTACACAAGTCAAGTTACCACCGAAGATGTTGGACATCAATTTGTGCTGAAAACGAATTGATTTCGCTTCCTCTATGAGGAAAATAATAATTACAAAAGATGCTTTTTCATCGAGGAGGCATTGCGAATAAAAGAAAATGACGAGTAAGCAATGTGAATATTTAAATTTTCAGGGTATTTGTTGTTCTTACGTTTACGGTTATATCGTTAACAACGCAATATTTGGATAAGAGCTAGTGGAATGTGTACACAGTATTTAAAGAAGCCTGCAAGCTAGTTGTATATTGTTTTCTTATTATTTTTTACGTTTTACAAAGCTTTCTTCATGAGTGAGAGAAAGGTGGAAATTAATAAAGAAAGAATGTACGAGTTCTACTTTGCAGACTTTTTAATACATCGTTTTTTGTTCTTGTTTCTTGTGTCGATTGTCAAATGCATTATTTGTTTTTAACAATTCTCAAGAAAATGGTGCTAAAATGCAGATTACTAAGTATTTATTCACACGAATTACGAAGCCTTTTCGATGTTAGAAAACTCTCACGATACCATGAAGCATTGTGGAAAATTTTAAATGCTAAGAATCATTCGAAGTCTATCCTGTTTCTTTTTCCTCATTCCAAGATCGTAAACTTTTTCCTTCTCAGTCGTAGTCGGTGTTGGTTGACATCCGGGGAGAAAGCAAACCAGAGAATTCGATTTGCGGTTTAATAAAGTGCAAGCCCGTCTCGTTCATTCCATCTCCTTTATTTTTAAAATATTTTTTACCCTCTTCTTTTAGCTTTTAAAAACGACGATGACGCCATGGAGGGCTGGAAGCTAGAGAGAGGGCAAGCGGTAGAAGCGGCAGGCTGTTCAGTGGATTCGAGAGAAGAAAAATATGGAATGGATCGGTGCCGTCACTCGCCTTTTTCCATCCCGTTTTGGTTCTCTCTCGCTTCTCTCCTCAAGCTCAGCCTTCAAATGGCCGCGAGAACCTTAGCTCTCGCGAGCGCGGGCAAATAACGAGATCGCAGTGAATTATGAGAGCGTTTCTGCAGAACCTCTGGTGGCTGATGCCTCGAAAGGGCGTCATTCTTCTCTCGTCTCTCGGTTTTCACGTCCCATATACCGAGCATCGTTGTCCTTCAGCGTGAATCAGATTTTTCACCTACGTGACCCGGCAGAGTTGTCGCCCTCGTCGGGTCGTTCCACCCTTAACCTCCCTCCACACGCCCCCAATGCATTTTTCCGTCTATTTCCCTCACGTGCCGTCTGCTTAATCTCGAATTTCTTTTCCTTATTTTTCGTGTCCCTTCCCTCATTTTCTCTTTCACGTTCTTCCCTCTTTCCTCACACTGTTCATCTCTCTTCTGCTCTCTTCTTCATACCACTTTGAAAGCGTTGTGTCTTCGTCTCTCTTATCTATCTTCGTGTCTCTACAACTTTCCTTCCTCACTTTGTCTCTACGCCACCCTCTTTTCTTTTTCACTGTTTCATTGCCTGTGTCACTGTCTCCATCCCTCTCAGCGTCTTTGCCGCACAGTGTCTCTTCCCGGGTTCTCAGTGTCTGTCTCTCGTCGCGAGATTGCAGTCCGCGTGCCAAGATGCATCAGTGGAAAAGACGTACGACCCGCTACTGAATCGTGCGTATCTGTATTTCCCCAACCCTCTTAACATTTCTCTCACCCATTCCTCTTCGCCTTGTATCTGCCATTTTCATCTCTGATATACGAGACGCTTGCGATTTGTTTGCGTTCATCCTCGAAGCAGAGGGGAAGCTTGAAAAAATGTAATCGAAATACCCCATCGCGATACCGCAGCCAATAATCATAAAGTTGAAGTAATTTCTCCGACATCATGTCTCGATCGAGTGCAAATTACGACTGTCATAAATCTTGCAAAAAATATAGATATTGAAACGTGACCCAAGTCCCATATTTGATGCCAAACATGACACCAACGGGTATAAAAATGTAATCGTTTAACCCCGTGCACTCGCTGTATTACGTAAAAATATCTTTTGGAGTAGTTTTACGATAGGTGGAATTTTACAGGCATGAAACAACATGCGTGTTGGTGCTTTCCGCCATTTTACTTCGATTTTTATCTAAAACATAATATTTTTAAGACATTTTTCGCCATCTGACGGCCTTACTACTGCCGCGAAAGATTTTCACTCGAGGAATTCATCATAAGCGTTTTGAGACTGTTTAAGACGTAAAAATAACAAATGATATTCGCAAATGACGTATTATCGTCTGTTAAATGTAGATCATTATGTCTTTTGATGATTTTTTTTTGCCATCTAACTCAATTTCCAAGAGGACCATGATGCTTGTTGCGGACGCTTTTGGTAATTTTACTTAATTTCCAATAGAATTTCAACCTCTCTTCGTGAACACTTTAGCTGTGGATCCCGCCAAAGATATTTTGACATTTGAAAAACTCACTTTTTCCAGCAATTTCAACTATTTGAACTATTGAAAGTACGAGAGGTATCCTTGATTTTACTTCCTCGTGTGATGATAAGTCGGAAAATTTCGGGAAGTGTGTAGAATGGTAGTGACGATGGTCTGCTGAAGTATCGAAGAGAGAAAATATATGGTGATCCCCGGGGATCGAATCCGGATTGGTCTGGTACCGAGTAAGAGTGCTAACCACTGCTTTGATGTCACTTATATATTCTCCCATTCGAATCGTTTACTTATATGCAAGGCAGGCTCGTTATACTTAAATAGGAAGCTTTTTTTTCGTGAAAAACGTTGCACATTGCTTTCACATTATTTTCCATTTTTCACATAACTTTCTCAATGATGAAGCGAAGATTGCTTAACATTGATCCACAAGAGACAACGTTAAAGCTCTTGATTTTTAGCATAATTTTAGCGTCATCATTGTGTCTTGTAAAGTGTCGGTAACCTCACCTACTTTTTCATGCACATGCTTGTCATTACTGAATATTAAACTTATAAAAAATTCAGGTAACCATCTAATATTCTCTCATGAAATATGAATGAATTCTGAATTATGAAATATAAATGACTACTGAATCATGAAAGAACTACCTTAACACTGTCGCGGATTACTTTTCTATCAATCTGAGCCATCGTTATAGCTCACATTTCTAAGTCCCGTATGACTTAAGACTGGAGATTTTTTTAAGTGTACGCGTAGTTTGACGAGTATACACCATGCAACCCACCATGTTACAAGTGCATTATTAAGAATTTACCCAGCTCCCGTTGGTGAAAATCAATATCGACGTTGCTCCTTCGTATCATGTCGGATAGTTTCGAACGGTCGGACACCACTTTTTGCAAACTTTTTAACAATATTGACCGAAACGATTCGCCCAAACAATCCCTAGGAATATTATATTTCAATCTGGTGTAAATAAATTGTTATTTGGTGCAACAATAAGTGAATACGAACATATTTTAGGCAATTTTCGTCCTAGTAGAAGGCTAATTAGATAAATTTCTTTCTTCGATCTGTTGCAAAAAAATCGTTCCTATCGTGTTTTTTTTTTTAAATTGGATTCGTCTTAATTTTGTTGTTCAAAAGTAAAATATTAATAGAAAGGTATCGAAGATTAATAAATATAAAGGAGTGTCGTGTGACTGTTGTCGTTTATGTTCTTCGTAAATTTCTTAATTACTTAGAATGATCGGCACGGACATCGTTAGCTAGACTAAACGTAGCCGAGAATCAGAGTGGTGGTGATAGTCGAAGGGAGATCGTGTTGAGGGAGATCGACGAGCACGGAAAGTAGGAACTACGACGTATAGAGAGGGGCCGGGAGGACACGATTGCCGACATCCTGAATGATTAGCGTGCTGTCCGATGAACAAGGCGAACGGAGAAGCAAGCAAGCAACCAATGGTGAATTGTGTACAAGGTACATACTGATCATCAGAGGCAGTATTTCCTAGCAACGAACATATGGTATATACCTCTACTTAACAGAAGTTCTGAATAAAGCTGTTCGGGTTACTACTGTTACAAATTTCGGAATTAACGATTTTAGTAATTTCAATAAATATTCTGGATAAATCTATAAAGAGGAATACAAGGTCAATTACAAAATTGTTTACCTTTCCTCAGTGATAGGTATAGCTTTGAATAATTGGAAAAATCTCCATTTTACGTAAGTTTGATTAACTCGGAACGACGCAATACTACAGATCTGACACTGATATGACGTTAGAGCTTACGTCAAGAAAAAAAAAACTGTAATATATCACTCATATCGAGAGGAGAAAAAGAGTGACAATGCTTATAATTCGTATTAATTGGAGTTTGTTTAATAATATGTTACATAGAGAAGTTCCGTGTCATTGTCTTATGGAATCCTAAATCAAATTTTAAGGTTTTTTCTTACAAATTTTAGACGTTTGCCTACAATTCGATCCTATGCCGATCGTATAGAATGACGAGAAATGAGATAGTGATTGGCAGACGTCGTTAATGTCTATTATTCAAGATATAAATTAATTTCAAGGATTTCTAAACATATAAAAATGAGTTTTATTCCAGTTATTTACAAATTTTCATGCGCAAGCTGTAACAAACAATTTCTGGCGTGATGACAATATTTATCGTATTACTAGGACAAATAACTGCACATTTTGTACCCTGTAGATACCAATCCGCTTACATGTTTAAAACATTGTTAAAGCTTGAAAAGGGTAAGAGATGCAGTGTTTTACCAAGGTGGTTGATCACTGTTAAATAAACGACTAAAAATACTTTGAAGTATGCCATAATCCGTATTTCACACTGTCATTCAGTAATGTTATGTTCTCGCTAAGATTTTCCCGACATAAAAAAAATCAATGTTACATTATTATAAAGCTGAGAAAAAATGTCGTTTCATCTTGAAGCAGTTTCATTGATCACTGTTAATCAATGTTACACTATTATAAAGTTGAGAAAAATTTTCTATTATCTTGTACCAGTTTCAGGTCTGTGGGTATTTTTATTGTCTCAAACACTGCCGTGAGATAGACATAACCTTTGAGAGGCCATTGAATATACCGTTTACTCTATACATTTATGGAGCCATAACGTATGATACTAAAAACATTAATGTGTACTCTCACCATGCACACACACACACATCTACTATTGTTCGAAAGTTGGGGACATATTCTCGAGTCCCTTGCTTCGAGAAACCTTCTCGTATAGCGATAGCGTTAGAAACGTATACGTTTATCGAAGCGAGATACTCGTGGATAGGCCCCCAGAGCCTGGACTCATTCGGTACAGGTACTCAGTACTATACGACTCCGGTTGGTGGTCTTCCTCATTCATTTACTGCACGTGAACGTTTAAGAAGATATACTAGACGTTTATTACTAATATATCCTAACGTAGCGAACATGCACGTTGATGTGGTACGGGTGACGTGCTGGTCGCGTCGTACGGTTCTTGTCGAATCGGTCGAGTGACGCGTTATAATACGGTGCGCCGTAGTACGGAAGTGATATTATAATTGCTGTATCTAAAAATGTTATCAACATTTTCGAAATATCATCAATTTTACTGAAAGTATATCAACACTTGCATGTTACGATATTTTTATCAATAAAATATATGCGAAGTTATGGCAGTTGAAAAATTATATTTTCACCGGGTTTTACCATCAAACTTTGAGCCTAACGCTTATCGAATGAAAGTTAACCCACAAGAAAATAAAATCTGTTGAAAAAATGAGAAACTTTGTGGTTTTTTGTTTTCGTTATAAACAATGTACACAATTTATGATAATCACAATCGATAATAGTAAGAATAGGTGAAAAAGGTTAAAGTTTGTAATGAAAAAAAAAATTATTAAATGCAAAACTGGAAGAAGAATTATTCATAATTATTCAGTTTTTAATTGACAATAATGCGAAGATTTGAAGCTGCGCGGGAGCTGGTCGACTTTGTTACTCGCGGCGTGAGGCTGTCGTATCTCAAGGATTGATGAGGATACGTGGTATGCAGAGTTTACAAAATCATTTTACTATCAAAAGCGTGTTTTACAGACGGAGAGAAGGATCTATTAAAAATTGCAGTATATCTGATAAAAACTGCTATAGTCGTCTGGTAGTATGGAACGTCATCTGTCAGCAAGTGCAAGATTTAACGATAATTTTAACCATAAGCGTTATTTATATTATATGAATTCATATGGAAGTCATAAATAGAGAACATGGAATGATAGAAATGTGGAATCGTGAATGAATATACTTTTGAATAATCATTTCTTCTTATAATTTTCTATACAAATGAAATGTTGCGCTTCTATTCACATCGAGCCTGAATGTACTGCAGTTATTGGGCTGGATATACCGATCCAATTAAATTGAATAATCCGCATAAAAGTAAGAGGAGGGAGTGGATGATAGCGGACAACCTAATCGAATATTATAAAATCGAATATCTTTCATGCGATAGTACAGACAGCAAAGTTAATGTAGGAAACACATTTCGAACGCGCAGGTGTACGATTTTAATTAGACGTCCGTTTTGCGGTGGTGATGTTGGTGATTGTGAAAAAGGTATAGAGGCTTGCTGCTACCACCACCATCGCTTTCTCTTGCCCGAACAAATTGGAGTCTAATTGGCCCGCAACTTCGAAACGCCCGCACGAGTCCGTTTTCATTGAAAGTTACTCCCCAACCCTCCGTTCTATACTATGTTCTATCTTGCTTTACTTCATTCTATCATTCTGGTATCTCCGTTTACACCTTTCTCCATTTCTTATTTCCCACCAAAGACCAGACTCCGAGTCTCCCGTTTCTCTGCGCCTGTCTGTACCTCCTCTTCCTTACTTATAGCACGCTCCCGAGTCTACGAAACCTGGCTACGGTGCAAAGGTGTGCATCGTTCACGGTATTGGAGTTCTTGAGTTAACGACGCTATGCCAGATAGGCAATTTTGCGTCGGCGGTGCTGGTGACTGCTGTGTGTCATAGGCAACGGGGATTGTAAAAGCCTGAACTTCCGACTTAATGAGACTCTGTCGGGAGACTGCAATCAGCGATACAAAGCTCAATTTTTCTTATTCTCTATTGTCTTCTTTTTATTGATGAAACAATTTCTTCGATAAATACTTTTTGAAAAGGAGTTTCTTTTTTTTTCCTGCCTTCAATACGAATTTTTTTTAGACAAGTTTCTTTGGAGTTTTAAAGAAAGTGTAACGATAGTGATAAATTTATCTCATATGTAAATTAAGGATAGTCACCTTGAGTCATATTATTTTATTTGTAACGTTAGCTGGCCTCAAGTTATTTTTTCTGTGGCTGTAAAAATATAATTAACTGTCCGGTGTATCGCAAATAGGAACACAATTTATAGTTTCTTCGAATAAAACAAATATACCTCATGGTGTCCCTTAGCTCGTTCTGTTTCCCCCAACATATTCTTTAAAATCTACGCGTGAGAGTATAGAAGGTTGATATATTTTTATTTTTACTTCAATACGTATACAGCGCTTTGTTATGCGAAAGTTAAGTTTTACATATACTTACACATCTAGAAAGTTTTTCCTCTCGTAATTTTCGTTCGAAAGTTAGCGCGGCCATAGCGGTGCCACATCGCGTTGTGGTATGAAAAGGCCTTCATCGTTCAACTATATATTCCCCTGGCAGTGAAGGTGGAAAAGTAGGATTCACAAAAGCAAGAGATAGGCGAAAAGCAATGCAATGTCGAGCAGGTAGAATGCAGCGAAGCAAAGCTCCAAGGGTTTGAGTTCGCATTGGCGAAAGAATACAAATAAAAGAGGTTTAAAGTGTGAGAATCGTGAGAAAAATAGCAGTTAGGTACTGTTCTATAGCTATTATACATATATATATATATATATGTATGGATATGCGTGTCGAAGACTGTTTTACTCCTCGTTAGAAGCTGGAAGTTAGGATGAACATTAGCAGATGGGTGTCTCGAAGTACTCCAGTTGGGAAACTGAGGCTCCACAAGATTTTAGTATCAAGAGTCATTAACCTACTGGCATCAATACGAGTTCTTCCAAAAGTGTGTGCACTCCATCATATTATTATTTATTTGAAATAGTTTGAAAGAAGAAATTCCAAGTGTTTAATTAAATTTCATTTCATTATTTCTTGCTTATTTGATTAATTTTAATTAATTAACAAGACATCTTTATCCTAAATCATAAATTTTCCTTAATCAACATTCATTTTATAGTAAACTATTCGTAAATTTACAAAAAAAAAACTACTGGGACTACTTTTCTACAATTGGATTACTTTTCTAGCTCAATGATGAACAATTATTTCAGGGAAAAAAAAACATTGAGCTTACAAATAAGATTTTTTTTGTTCGTTCACTCTTTTCATGGTTCCCTGTCACTTGCATGCTCATTACCTTGAGTCTCAGTCACGAAGAATAATAAAACTTTGGATGACACTAATATATGCATCTGTAATGATTCTTATATTTACTCGTTTTTCTTTTATTAATTTTTTTCAATTTAAATTTGAGTAGCTCTCTGGGAAAACTCTATTTCCTGTCGGCTTCCTTAACATTTTAGTATCCGTAAATAGTTGCAGAAAGGTACACTCGTGAAATATAACTGCCGGTACGATGTTTGGTGGGTGAGCAAACGAGCGTGGTTTTGCCACCCTCGTAAACGGTGGTGGAGGCCGTCAGAGATGGAGGGGGATGCCAGAACTCGTAGGGTGTAGTTGACGCTCTGAGAGAGGGACCCAGGTGGCGACGTGGTTTAACGCAGGTTGGCGCACAGGTGCGCTCTTCGCTGCTACGTGTGCTTGGTTCGCACTTAGCTCACGTCTATACCACCAAGCGAAATGGGCGAAAGGGGAGAGTGCGAAGTGCCCGAGTCTTGCATGAGGAAAAGTGTCGTGGCTGCATGCACGTAAACATAATTCACCGTACGAGCGTGGTATACACAATATCGCGAATATGACTTGGAAGGTATTCAATGTTTTAATTTTATAAAATTATAATTGTATTTGCTTCATTTAGAAAGTAACGTCATCCACGGCCTTTGGTTAATAATTTAATACAGAGAGTTTTCAGAGGTTACGATAATTTCCAGAAAGTTTGGAAATAAATTCGACGGTGTTTCGTCATTGGCCGAAAGAATGAGGAAGTTACGTGGAAAATTTACTTTGCAACCAATTAAATACATTTCGTAATCGTCGAACATCGAAAAGAAGGATTCAATTAATTTCATAGTCCGTACTTAGTCTTTGGAACATTTGTACGTACATTCAGCTCTTGATAGACAGCCATTTGAAAAATTTCCGGCCTCATCGACATAAAGTACCTGTAGAAAAAAATTTCTTTCGCCGTCCGATTGATGGCCTTGACATATGCAAGCCGTAAAAATTTCAAGTCATTCTGATCATTACTTTGTCTATGGCACTCTTCCAAAGGTGTAAGCCGATATTGTCTGTCAACAATGGAGAAAATTGAGTATCGCGCAGTGATAAAATTCCTTCATTCGAAAGAGAAAAAGACTCAGGAAATAAAAGATGAGTTAGACTCTGTATACAGTGAAACCTCCCCTTCATCTACAACGGTCTAACATTGGGTGGCTGAGTACAAACGTGGTCGTACGAGCATTTTAGACGAGGAACGTTCCGGGCGCCCGAAAACCGCTTTAACTGACGAAATGTCGATTTAGTGCATCAAACTGTGATGGAAGATGGTCGATTGTCTGTTGAGGATATTACTGAGGCTTGTGGGATATCATCTGAACGGGTCCACAAGATTTTAAATCAAGATTTGGATATGAGAAAATTATCCGCGCGCTGGGTGCTGCGCTTGTTGACGATCGACCAAAATCGCATACGGATGGACATGTCGTACGAGTGTCTTAGCCTATATAAAAAAAAATCCATCGGAATTTTTGCGGCGAACGATAACCGTCGATGATACCTGGGTGCACCACCATACGCCTGAGACCGAACAACAGTCAATGCAATGGATTGCGGTGGGGGAACCAACTCCGAAGAAGGCAAAGATCGTTCTCTCTGCAGGAAAAGTGATGGCGACAGTTTTTTGGGATAGCCGTGGAATAACTCTTATCGATTACCTTGTAGAGGGTGAAACAATCAATAGACAGTACTACGCTGCATTCCTGGATAAATTGAAGGCCACAATTAAGAAAAAACGGTCGCATTTGGCCAAGCAAAAAATCCTGTTTCACTAGGATAACGCTCGGGTTCACACGTGCATGGTCGCGATGTCATAATTGAACGAATTGAAGTTTGAATTGCTTCCGCACCCACTCTTTTCGCCAGATCTAGTTCCCAGCAACTTTTTCCTGTTTTCTAATTTGAAAAAATGTCTCGGGGGAAAAAAATATAAGTCAAATGCTGAGGTGGAAAATGCTGTAAATCAGTATTTTTCAGGTTTAAATAACCAATTTTTTTCTGACGGTTTAAAAGAATGGGAGAAACGTTAGACCAAATGTATCGGGTTGCAGGGAGACTACGACGAGAAATAAATTTTGTTTTGCTTCGAAATATGTGTTTTTCTTAAAAAGGCTGGAAACTTTTCAAATAGCTCCCATAGCTCGAGATTTGATAGATTCAGGATCGTTATAGAAATGTGTCGTAAAATTCGAAAACTTCAATATCTATCAGTCAAAAATAATTTAAACGATTTGATCGATTTTCTTCAAATTTATAAATATTTATCCCAATGTGTAAAATATTGCAAAACCTAGAGCGTCAACAGAAATTTTTGATAAAATTCATAGCAACGTAGTAACATTTTTATCACTGCTTGAAATTGAATGAATATCAGGGAAAATGTGAATAAATCGAGGGTTGGGAAGTTTCCTCTCGATAGATCAAAGCGTTCTTGAATTATTGGAACTTCAATTTTACAGGGCTGACACACAGGCACTCACACGTATGCACGCACGCACGCACGCACGCACGCACGCACGCACGCACACACACACACACACACACACACACACATCTGTCCAGATTAAAAAAAAAAACGTTATTTAATTATTGGAAAAATTTCAAAGTCGCTGACTTAAATATTTATTCATAATAATAAAAAAGCGTCTTCTACGATAAAGCAATGTTCATTAAAATGAATTTTCCACGAGTGTAAGAATGCGGAAAATCTGTACACCCTGTCTTACAAAATGGAGTTTGCAAGTTTTTACGTGTCAGTGACATACATCAGAAGAATGTTGTAAGTTGCAGGTTCTTGAGGGTTAAAACTGTTTGCGGCAGACACTGCGTTTCACTGATGCAAGACGGTCGTTTCTTGTGATGAAGATGTGAAAGTACGGTTGAAAGTTTGCTGTAACATTGTGGATGAGCGTACCGTGTGTTTCCGACGGACCAAGAAAAAGGGAAAACAAAGGAAGCGAAACAAAGATGAAAAGGGAGGCAAAGATGCGCATAAAGGTGCCTACGGATGTACAACCATTTGCTACAGCTTGGTGGAAAGAAAGACAAGTTAAGGAAAAAGTGAGAAGAGAGTTGCGTTAGTAAGATTGGTGTGAGAGACTCGGAGTGCGGAACGATGCAAGTACGAAGGTAAAATGAGTTTTTCTCCCTGGCGCGACACACACTCGAATTCGTATATTCGTATCCCCAAAGGGGAACACCAAGTGGAAGAGAGGGTTCTCCAGTCTCGAGCACACTGGCGAAATTTCACAGTGCTGTGATACAGTGCTGCCGAGAATTCACAGCCATGTGAATCGAGCTCAGTCGTTGCAGTCCCAACTAGAAAGCTCGATACCAGACCATTTCGCTTTAATACTTGTGCACTAACTCAAACACTTTCACGCTTCGGTGATTTTGATTCCCTTGCATCTAGTTATGCTATTAGATGTTTAGCACAGGGTTGGTTACAAATTTGGCTATCCTTCTCTGGTTCTATCTTATTTTTATGCAATAGATTTTGATAAGTTTAATTGAATTTTACTCTCGATCAAAGTGCAGAGAAAAAGATCGGGAAATCGTATCTTCTGTTCTCGTTTTTAACGCTTTAATTAACAGTACCGCAAATATATGTTTGGCTTTTGGTTTACCTTTTGGCAGTAGCGGGAGTTAAAATCTTCGTTCAATTTCTAAAAAAAGTTTAGAAACATTTTTATTTTTCAATTGTAGTATCTCTCGCTTAATCTCAATTGTAGTATAACCTCAAAGTATCATTAATTTGATGATACAGGAGGGAATTAGTTATTCCAGTTTGTATTATTGTCATTAACAAAAAGATGAAGGTTGTTCCTTACCAGCACAAAGTCTCAGGTACTTGATATGAAATATTGAAACTTGATTAACGGTAAGTTCAAGCCAAGAAAAAAAAAACTATTGAAGCTTTAAAATAGGCGGTAGATCGTCAAAAGAATACATTATTAACAAGGTTTATCACACTGTTTCTCCACCATCAAAAGGAATTCATGAGGCTTGTATATCTGCATTGCCGTGTATTAAAAGAACGGATCCAAATGAGATGGAACACTGCTGAAATTGAATATAATACTGGAACCAGGACTTTAGCCAAATGTAAAAATCATTGACTACGTCAGAAATTTCATTGTCGAACGAAGCTAACATGGCGAACTTCCTGAGCTTTGAACTTCATGTTCCTGAGCTTGCAGCCTGGACGGTAGATAGGTACGAATGAAGCTCCAAGTTGTCGCATGCAGTGGGCTGGACGAGGCTCCTTCCGAAAGTTCTGGCAGCAATGAAGAGACATGGAATGACGGAGAACGAAGTAATTTATGGAGGGTGTATTCGGGATCCAAAAGACGAGTTCCTGAATCTCCACCGAGCGACTGAACTTGAACAGCCAGAGTCTCGACGTTTGATGGGCCGACGAAAGCTTACTCAAGGTCCCCGAGATAATTTAGACGACAAACAGCGTTTACGACCTTGCCATGGTTTGATCTAACTTGATGCGTGCGTTGTAATTTCATTGTGGGCAATGTACACACACAGCCAGCTAGAGCGTCCGAGGTGTTTCACAAATGAAATTCTCCGAAATTCTCGTCCGACCATTATGCCCTAATTCCGCTATCGCGATTCAGGTCTGAGATTCACCTTGCCGTGCTCTAATATTTGACTTCTAAATCTGTAAAGACCACCATATATGTTCGATGTTCTATGGCAGCTGCAAGCTCGAAAACGTTTTGTTTTTATTCGCTGGACTTTCATTCTGCAGAGTTCAGTTATCCGTGGTTGTACAACTTCCTCCCTGGGGAATTGAATCGAAGCATTATATCTCTAGGATATCTCTAGGCTTTCGTTCTTCAACGAATGTTGGAATGGAGAGAAGAAGAATGAGGTATAGGAAAGAAAGAAATTGTGACTAAACACAGCGTGGGTTGCACAAAGATAAAAAGCCAAAGCCAGATGTCCGGGGCTTGTATGTCTTCGACGTTTTTACCAGGTATCTTCAAGAATGTCGATCAAAGTGAAAAATTACTCGATATATGTACAAAGTATTTCAATTGCGTAGCAGAAATTAATTTATGACGTCTGATGTTAGATCAGGGCTGTTTCAGGTATCGGTAAGATATTCCTGATAAGTTACGCCAGAGTTGAGCCTTATATGGTATCGTTACATCATATCAGGTTCGTATAGGCCTCATCAGGTTGAATACGGAATTGAACCATTTATGGCATCGTGACATTTTTCCTGATCAGGCTCTCCAAAGTTAAGGCAATTTTGGTCCAGATATGACATCGTTACGTCTTTCCTAATCAGCCTCACTAGATTTGAGTCAGGACTGAGGCGGATCCGTCATCGTTACGTCTTGCCTGATCAAACGCGCTACGTTTAAGGTGGATCTGGGCTGGATCTGACGTTGCTACATCTTACCTGACCAGGCGCGCAATATTGAAACCGGGTCTGGATCGGATCTGACGCCGCTACGATTTGTCGGCTCAGGTTCGCCACATTCAATTCAGGTCTGGTCCGTATGTGGCATCGTTACATTATATCAGACTCATATAGGTGTCATCAGGCTCGCCAAGTTGAATCCGGATCTAAGTCATTAATGACATCGTACATTATATCAGGCTCATACGAGTATAGGCCTCATCAGAGTCGCCAGGTTCATACCGGATCTGAACCATTTATGGCGTCGTTGTCAGAGATTGGTTCCTTCAATAAAATCCGACGGGCACGGACCGTCAAACAAATTTTTAATCAACGCATCAACATTTTTCCTCACCTCAAACATGTGTTTGTCTGTTGAACTGAATGACTGTTAAAAAAAGAAAAAGCTTCATTGATCTAATTAAATATTTATTTGACAGTCCTTATCCGCAGCATTTTGTTGAACCAACCAATCTCTCTTTTCTGCCGTTATATATAATCATATATTCTGTATACATCGACAGTATACTTTATTTCTATGGGGGTACAGTACACTGTGTACTGCATGTACTTAATAATAAATATTATAAAAATATCTCGCCGCCGCTGCTGCCGTGTATGAGAATCGAGAGGGGAGGTTAAAAAGGTGGAGTAAAGTGGGTCAGGGGGGAGTCAAGGGGAGCGCAAGGGGATGAATCCCGAGTACTCCTAGGGAGGTTGGTGCGCGAAGAGCGCAGGTGGGCAAAGGCCCCCTAGTACTTAATAAACACATGAACACCATGCGTTCGTGTAAAGTTTGTCGAAGGGTCGATACGTTAAAGACGAAACCAATGAATTCTCGTCCAACAAGAGTTTTACACTATTGTTACAGTAATGTAAGTCACAAGCATATAAACTCATACAACCATAGATGATAATCTTTCCATATATTCCTTCCACACTTTAAGAATGAATTTGAAATTACTTTCCACCAAGATAAGAATTGCCGAGTGGATAAGGTTGAGCTGTCACAATCTACGGTCTGCAGGGTCCCAGGATTGAATCTCGACAACGTCAGAGATTTTAATGTAATTTGTACGCATGAGTGTAACAATGGAGTACATTCAACTCAAAGTGGAATTTAATTCGGTTTACGTGAGGTAGTAGCCCTTCTACGTGCTAGTCAAGTTAAGGTTAGGAACAAATATCGTATAAAACAAAAACTTGTAAAAACTTTTCAGTATTTTTAAAATCAGTTTAATAATAAACTTGAATGTATCAACTGAATAGAGTGACCGGATTAGTTTCTGCAATTATTTATCATTTTTTATACGTCGTACGTTAAACTTTCCATTGAAAATATTTGATAAGCTACATATTTTGCATTTTTGCATTGGTATCCACACAATCTAACCGACAAGTTGCATCTGTATTGTTAACGATATCTGACCTAAAAATACATGAAATTTTATAATATGTTGTAGATTGAACAACTGTCTTGTATGAGACAATGTTAGTTTGACCGTTTTTAAATTGAAATTTCTTGCTGAAATAATCGGTAAAAAATCATGCACACGATTAAATTTTTTCTTGCAACGTTTTCAGATATACAATGAGACTGGTTCGTGCTCTAACCTTTTACCGCTTATCTCCATTGGTTCTCAACTGAATATCAAAAAGAACAGGAGACCAATTAACGTTATCAATTATTTGTAAGTATTAAAAAAATTTGTCAGACAATTGGTGATTCAAATAAAGATCACATAAAGGTACGGGGCTTGTGATTATAGAAGATAGTAATGAAAATATTTGGGAAAATCTTACGCTTGTGTACTAAACGTACCGAGATTGTATACTAAACTCACAGTGAGATATACTTGGTAGTCACGCGGATGTTCCAAAATTCCTCTAACCCGTCTGTCCCTTTTCCGCCTCGGGCGAGACGCTTAAATGCAGGAAATTAGTTTGTGTACTAGGGTGACGAGTCAGTCGACAGTACAAACTCTATATATAGCTTCACCGTATACGTATGTTATGTGTACGGTGTATTTGCTGCGTATATTAGCTTCATTGGGTTCAATATCTGGCCTCGAGTCTCCCTTCCTGATTGACCCTCGCGACTAACTCTACTCGACATTTTCAAGAGATATGACGAAGCGAAAGAAACATAAAATTTTTGTTAATTTTCGCTGACTCCCTGTTGATTCTGTTATAAATTCCACACGAATCTACGAACTAACTGTCACGCGAGATCTGTGAAAAAAAAAAAGAATGCTTCATGAATAATCGAGCTCGTAAAATGCAATCGCAGAAATAGCCGATAAAATTCAGCTTCCAGCAATTCGGCATTGAAATTTCTTTAAAATCTTATTACAAAACGAAATAACAATAAAAGGATGAAATATATCGAATGATATACAGAGACTGGTGGGATATGATCGAACTTAATGATTTTCCATTAAAGAGAGAACGGTCAATGAATATTCCAGTAGAATAAAAAGTGAAGAATATATCATGGTCGCGGAAAATAAAATAATAAGATTGAAAAGAGCACGAACAAAGTACACACATTCATCGAAATGTATATATCTCATGTGAGGAAAGAACTGCGCTGCAGTTGACGGCACTTACGCTGAGGGGACGTCGTACACGCTAAGCAAATTTGTATAAACACTCGGAAAAATCGAGAGCTGTCGTGGGCATTTGTCATTCAGGAAGGAAATGCTGAGTGTTTGCGGCGATCCAGTGGCGACACGTATATGTAAAATATCCAACAAGCGTGTTTACAAGAGAGCGTTGGCTTTCCCAGTTAGTCCTATAGAATTTCTATGCTACACCGTGTACCTATAGTCGAATAAACTGTACAGTTGGCGGCTGCGCAACTGTGATTTTCGGGGAGTGACTGATCTGCGTCGCTTTTTAAGTAAAAAATAATGTAACGATTGGCGCTATATTGACATAACGTGTGGCCCGTTAGGTAGTAAACAATAAAAATATATTTCAAAACTTGACGAATTCGTACGTTAACGTAAAACTATAAAGTTTTAAATAAACTTAATTTTTTACATGTCATAAAATACATTTGTGCTTTGGAGAATGAATGCTGGTTTCGGAAAGCCCATTTTTTTTTTATAAAGAAAAAAAAGATAGAAGGTAGAACCTTGCGCATTGTTTAAGGAAATATTTCGATCAATTTTGGCTCGTGACTTTGACTTTCGTTTGAAATTCGGTAGAACTAGGACTACTGAATATTGGTACCAAATATTCTCGAACATTCTTTATAGAGAAGTTAATTTTTGCTCGATAGCCGATGCTCTAGCTACCGTTAGCGGTTTTCAAGAATAATGTTCATAAAATTCAAAACGTCATTAATTGATATTCCATTAATGAATTTTGATATCGTCGAGGATCTCTTAAGATACAGAGGATACAATCTTTCGAGTTCTTAAAAAACACACACACACACGCATCTGGTCATTGTTTTCTAAACCATTTTTCCTAACGTTTCAAACCATTTTGAGTATCCTGACATGAAAATATCGAAAAAAATATCTTTCATGGCGACAAAGCTTTTTCTATGAATAAGTACAATGGTATTATCCGATAATACGGGATTATATCTGACCATGCATGGTTATATCACACCTACTATAGAGAGCAGATCTAACCATATCCCAAGTACGTTTGAATATTGTGTCGTGTATGAATAGATACGATTCCACATGAGCATGTACGATCAGGTATCAACATTTATGACTTTATGTATCCAAGTAGCCAAACATGTCGTAAAAGAAGCTCACCGTGCTGCTACATACAGTTCGATGTGCGCGTCCGCTTATTGGCGCAATATTAATGATGGCACAGTATTGTATGTGACGAAACAATGCCAACATTGTACAGGCGCGTCATGGTGCCGGTCATAGCATGTTGTTTCCATGCTGGTATCCATAATGTTGATCATACCGTTGTGGTTGTATAATTTACTCCGTACCGCTGCTATGAAGCCAAAAAGGTAAACTCATATCGAGCCGTTGTGGCATCCCACCATGATGCACCGGTAAGGTCATTTGTGTGTCTGGGATATGTTATGACATTGCACTATATCTGGTCAGAGATAATTTCAGATAAATAGATACGTTCAGATATCACGTAAGAGACACATGAGCAACACATGATAAGATATTAAGAATTAAGAACATGCTATGTTAATACATTAACTGATAAAATGTAAACATTTATAAGTTTATATATGGTCAGGTACAGGTAAAAGTGCAGGCATAGGTAGAGGTACGGATACAGATACAAGTACATACTACACCATACTATACCACCATGGTAAGATATGATCTTATATGGTTGTGTACACGGAGAAAATTTTTTCGTCATTCCAACCAATTGCATGATTAAATATGCTCCAAGCGATTAATTTGGTTAGTCCAATAAATTAGTTAGTTGCCAACCAATTAATTTGTTAAATAAGTTGCTAATTTAATCGTCTGGAGCGTTATTCATCTATACAGTTGGTTAGGCAATCATTGATTTATGTTTGTTTACGATGTTATACACCGAGAGAAAATTTTTCATTGAACCAAAGAGATTTAATTGAAATCCTGGCCTATGAAACTTTTATTTGCCGTCAATGAAATAATATATTTAAGTTAATATTATCTTTTATTTAATTCATCGCAGATTATATTAAATGCATTGAATCAGTGAAAATTGTATTGAAGCCTATTAATCGCTTTTATTTACTTCAATGAAACTTTTGTTTGTTCTTCAGTCTCATAACGATAGTAGGATGCATTTTGTTAAAATCCTACATTTTAAATCTCTCGAGCGAATCTCAAGAAATCCTGTAGTGCGTGCTTATAGCGTGCCCTTATCGGGCACGTTCGCTTTGGATGCTTGCTCTTACTTTATTTTACTTTAAAGGAGTCAAGGTTAAGGTGTTGTAACAGAAACATAAAAATTAACCAATTGTTATTGCAAAAAGCGGTGTTTTATATGTTTTTGGCTTGGAAAACGTGCGCATAATGCGTACGACACACACACACACACACACACACACACACACACACACACACACACACACACACACACACACACACACACACACACACACACACACACACACACAAAATCAAATAAATATTATAATAGTATTTCGGCGTCGGAGAATATATCTCTCGCATATCGCGGATCTTTTTTTATATGTTTCTATAAATAGGTTGTGATGTTCATCTATGATTACATTATAGGTTATGTTTTATTTTTGCATGCTTGCCGTACTAACCGAGGCAAGGTTCGAGAATCTGTTTAATGTTAATTTATTATTAAATACCTTCGAACGTAGTAACCTATTCGCGGATACCAGGCTTCTCAATTTGGGTAACAATTTAGCAATCGGCGTTTCGTCGGTTTTGCGCTCTTGATACAACACTATTTGAAGAAACAAATCGCGTCTCCCGTCAAACAGCGGCGCGCATTTGCAGTCAAATAAATATCTCTTTGAAACGGTGATTTCAAATATATTATTCATTTGAATAAATTAAATCGTTTCTTTAGTAAGTACTATCAAATAAATCTTCACTCGAAGGCAATGAAATATCCTCATCGTGATTCAAATGCATCACGTAATTGGAATCAAATAATTATTTTCCCGGGTGAACCGACTTCCGATATTCCCACATGAGAGACAAACTAACGCAGACTTTCCACCGTTTATTTTAATATGGCAAACACATTGACGGTTCCCTAAATCATTCACATCGTTATCTTCGTTATCAACAAGATGTTCACCTGATAAGCATTCGATGACCAATCACTGTAGTGTTATGTCTGCACAGTTTCCGTTTGACTACGAGCTTAACGTGAGTCACTGTATACGTTCATTCAACTCTCTGTACACGTTATAAATTCTCTTACACAAATACTGAATCTCTGCGTTTTACTATCTCGTTAGTAAGTGTGCGCGTAAATTTGTGTTTCCTAGGGAGCGAAGTGGGTGACACTATCCGTGTGACTTTATTTACACATGCTGCTGCTATCGAATTCCGTGCGGATCGTTCGCTTCGTTCGAGATACGCGCTCGTTCAGCAACGTAATTTACTAATTGACGATTGATCGAATGGGCTTACCACGTGGTCCATACGATATATACCATACTGCGTACATACTATAGTGTGTAATACTATCGTAAGCCCACGGCTACTCCTGGCTATGTCGTCCTCAACGCTTGTCTAGTACGGCCAAAGTGATCGGTTTGAATAGCGAACACCGAAACACCGTCGGCTATGTATGGATATAGCCATTGCTGTCTCCCGGCTGTTAGTCAACCGGTTATCGATACGAGCCAATCTGGAAGCTCTTCTTGCTTTCCTGTTGGAAATTCGGTTTAGCTGGAACCCAAAATAGCATTCGTTGCACCTGTAAGCTTGTTTCTCAGTTGATGCATCAGTGGTATTATCCTGATGTGGTCAGACACGATAAAGCTGAAGGAAAGAAACCCAGAATAGACGTAAATGGATTACTCGCCATCTATAAAACTTTTAACTACAGAATATTATCATTGAACTCCTTTTTCAAACGATTTTCTTTTTTGTTACCTCATAAATGTGGACATTGCACAAAGAAAAGAGCTCACCAAGTATTTCATGGTAAAATTTTTAACCAAGTGCTTGGTTGTTCCAATCAAACTGTTTTTTTCCGTGTGCCGTTGAATGTGCGCTGTTGATCGTCTCTTGATTTATGCAATTAACAACACCAATTCTAGTGCAACAATACCAAGTATCGTACATAGGATCGTAATATGCGAAGTGTGTAACGATTTATTGAACTGAGTAATAGTTACGTTGCGAGGAGTAACCGTCTGTGACGGCCACTGCATCTGGCATTTCAGGAAAACGGCTATCCCGAATGCCACTGAGGCTATTAATCCACGGTATTCCGTCGATCGGATATAACCAATCATGGCGATCCACCCATGGTTCTGGAATGACCTGATCTGTACAGGAATCTGAGAGTGTCCTGACTCCAACGAAAATTCCTATGTTTGTATTGCAAATGCATTTTAAAAAAGATTTTCTATATCTTCGACGGTTTATTTGAAAAGACAAAGTCTTTAGACGTTTATTCACATATTGGAGATAAATAATTGTAAGAATTTATTCAATAGTTCATCTTCCGAAGCAAACATTTTTTTCCTATAGTCGCCCATCAAATATTTCATTGGTTCTTTTGCATATTTTGTTGGTTGATTTTCTTTTTAAATTAAATTAATTAACTAGATGAATAAAATACATATTCATTCGTTTCAATAAAATATTCATCCTATAATTATTTCATCAACCATGGTTAGCAAATAAATTTAAACCTATTGTACACGTCACACTTGAAATGTTTTTTTTTTTTCAATGCGTTATGGTGATCTTCAATCTGACAGTACTTTCGCTATGAAAAATCTTTTTTTTTATATTGTGGAGATTTAATCCTGGGACCTACCTACCGACTTACCATTTACCTAACGACGAGCACGTTACCCACTAGACTCAATCAACGTACCTACAAAATATTTGGATTAAAATGCTAAAGATAAAATTATTAAAATAATTTATTTACATTCAATTAAAACATATTTTTTAATTTTTAAGCTCCTGTCGGATCATTAAGACAAATATGCAGTATAACAATAAACTGGTTATTTCATAAAGGAATTATGAGATTAATTCTGTCTGGACCACGGGGGCATAATTGGTAACGCTCCAGGTTAGAATTCTCGTTGTTTCCGGTACGAATTCGGGTCGTACCGAAATTTATTTCATAGTTTCTTTGTTAAAGAACTGTCTAATCTGGCTGCTTAATCATCTTTTATTTAATTTAATTGTACTTAAGCTATTAAAAAACTTTTTTTATATTGTGGGGATTTAATCCTGGGACCTACCTACCGACTTACCATTTACCTAACGACGAGCACGTTACCCACTAGACTCAATCAACGTACCTACAAAATATTTGGATTAAAATGCTAAAGATAAAATTATTAAAATAATTTATTTACATTCAATTAAAACATATTTTTTAATTTTTAAGCTCCTGTCGGATCATTAAGACAAATATGCAGTACAACAATAAACTGGTTAATTCATAAAGGAATTATGAGATTAATTCTGTCTGGACCACGGTGGCATAATTGGTAAAGCTCCAGGTTAGAATTCTCGTTATTTCCGGTACGAATCCGGGTCGTTCCAAAATTTATTTCACGGTTTCTTTGTTAAAGAATTGTCGAATCTTGTTGCTTAGTCATCTTTTATTTAATTGAATTTGAATTAGGCCTATCGCGAGTTTTGTTTCGTAAAATTGTTTATCCTACTGACCGATCATAGACGCTATATCTATATCAATGTTAAAATTTAAACAATCGTTTGCCTACAATTACTGTGAACATTTTATGAAATACAATAAATATTTCTCTCGGTGCATACTTTGATAATTTCTAATTAAAACAATCGCTGCGAGAATCTCTCAAAGTGAAGTATACGTTACAAATTTGTTTATAATATTTTCAATCGATATTTTTAATAATTCACTTTGGTTGCAATGAGTGAGAACCATTAAGCATTTTTTTTTTAATTTGTCGATTTGAATGGTTAGTTAAAAGATTTAAGATGAAGTGTCAATGTTCACTGCCGTTCGTAGGAACGTAGTGATCCTGCCTTTCGTTTTACTGAGAAGCAGGTCGTTGGTATCGGAGGGTGTCGGTGAAATAATAGACCCTTATGTAAACAACCTGTACTATGTTTATTAGTTCACGATAAGAAATGTTGTTATGTAAGGTATTATTTATGTTGTTATGTAAAGTATTATTTATGTTGGAGTTGTAAGGTATTAGATGCTTTCGCCGAGCTGTACGCTCTGGTGTTTTTTCTTTACGTCTACTCGCCAGGATGACTTCTAACGAACTGTCGTCTTTTGCTCCGGGATCGAGGAAGCAGAGTGCGAGGGTGGTCCTCCCTTCTTAAATATTATTAAAAATAGGCGAAGATTTTAAGGAGGACACCCTCGCAGAAGCAAGCTATACGTCGCCGAACCCGGCTTACTTGAATTATTACGAGTTTACCACGAACAAATAATAAATAAATAAATAAAATGGTAAACGGTTAAAACAATTTAGTACATACGGCGAGAGTATGTTTCCAATGACAACGCACACCATCGACCCAGGTAAGTCATTTGCGGATGTTTCCCAGATGGCGAGGGCATGTGTCATCATTGAATGTAATAAAAAAAAAAGGATCCGGTAACAGTAGCATGGCAAGCAGCGAAATTTACAATAGGAACGAAATTCAACTTAGAAATAAAAAGAACCTATGCTAAAACTGTACACAGTATATACAGGATTTACTTGCACATTTGCAACAGTCAATGACTCGGCAGTAGTGACAGCTGGATGTGATCAGACGTGGAATAACCCCCCCCCTCCGGTTTCTCAGCGAAGCGTGTAGCACATACACAACAGTAGGAGCATTCGCCCTCATTGATACAATGATATATGATCGTAATCGACGTTTTTTACTCATGACTTTTCGAGAGCTCAACGATTAATCATTCCAAGGAAATCCCGTTCTCTCGGAAAACTTACTTTTTCTCTTCGACTCTCTCACTCCTACTCGATTTAGCTTCTTCTATGTCGGTCGCTTTACCTCTTCTCCGTGGTATCAGTTATTTCGGGTCGTTAGAATCGATAATCTTGCTGGGGATGCTCGAGCTTCGGCGAGCGACCCTCTCGCTTCCAGGGATACGGAAAGCAGCGAAACGTGATAGATACATCGAAGGGCTTCCCTCTCACATCCTCTTATTCGGTATGAAATAAACAAAACTCCCTTCCTCATACATTCCAATCGATTCGTATGACACGTTAACGTAAAAGAAAATTGAAGGTACGAGATCTATAACATTTAGAACATGTTTTAATTAATTTTCTTTTTATAAAAACTGAGATTATATTTTTCCTGATTTTATTTATCCATACCTCGTTGAAATTTTCATATGAAAATACTTGAAAATCATATTTGCAATGTTGTGTTCTACAATAAGACATTTAAAGCAAGTTTTTTTAAGAAATTCGACTGCTAAGTTTTTTTATGATATTACTTCGATACGAATTATGAATTGATTACATCAAAACGAATAATATATTAATTACATTTTGGATTTTAAACATTTTGCTTTCGCGTAGGTGAAGCTTTGTTAACGAGAAAAAAAATTTGTCGTTGTTTTTATGTCAGAATACTCACAATAATGTAAAACATCCTGAAAAATAGTTTGGAATAAATGATCGCGCGCACGTGTGTTTGTACTAGGCTTCCAAAATGTAAATGTTTATATCCCAAAAACGAGTAAAGCGTTTGATTTTATACGTTTTTACAGAGCTCTTTGATTTTTGTCATTTTCGACCAAATAAATACAGACGTTGAAATTTAGTTAACTTAATGTATTTATTGAGGAAGCGGATATTCTAACTTCCGTAAAATTTTGGCTATTGAGCCAAATAATTCTTCACAATAGCAAATACGTTTTACAATCTTTGATATTAAATTTATCCGAAATTGGAAATGAGGAACTGATTTTATGGAATCTTGAATTTTTTAATAAAAATTGACGTTATGTCACTAATTTTCGCTAAACTTGAGCTGACGAGACACAACACGTTTTTTTACACAAAGAAAGTATTCAATGGTGCTTGGTACAAAGTTTCCACAAATTTAATAAGTTGGTTCGGATTTTACGGGGATTTAACTTTTTTTTTGTTTATCACGGCTCTAATTCCCAAAAACTTCAAGTCCACAAACAAAAAATGTGTACATAGCGTTCAAAGACCGTTTGATATAAAATTTGACAAAAATCGATACAACGCTTCGAATATAACATCAGATTGAATTTTTCATTCCGATATTGCTTTTGTTTGTAAAAATGAAAAATCTATAGAATGCGAATCACTCGAACAATCGAACGAAAATTTGTCATGCAATTAAAGCAGTAGAAACTCTTTATTTATATTGAAATTTTTATTCAAATATATCGAAACAATTAGATTTTATGAATTTTTTCATTTATAAATGCGTGCTCGCCATCGCCGCCGTCGTCGTTGTCATCGTCGTTGTGTGCTTCACGGTGTTTTAGATATCGGACTTCTTACTTTTAGAAATTTAGCGTCGCTGTTGTATTATAACAACACGCAAGTAAACCTGAAAAGAACTTTGTAAAATGCTTCATCATTATTTTACACCGTTCACAAGGCTTCCTTTATGAGAAAGTTAAAATTGATCAACATACTGCTTCATAAAAGTTGCTGAGTGGTTTGCAGGCTTTATGTGTCGCTTTAATTTAACATTTTAGAAATTAACTACGCGAAAACTGAATATAATATAAAAAATTCAAGATCGCAAAAGCTTACGCTATAAAGTATTAAATTAATTTTTACAAGTTTTTCAAAGTAATATTATCTTCTTTAAAAATACGGAGTTCGATTTTTATAGTGATTCGCAATTTTTATAACTGATATATTGCGTTAATGTTGTTTCCGTAGTTATTGAAAACTTCGGGTCTCGAAGGATTAAAAAGCAATTTAATCATTTATTGTACACATTAATAATATTGAACGTGAATGACGGGACCTCTCTGCGTCCGAAGCTACAAAGGATGGTCAGTTATGCCCACGAAGGGGTAGAACGTTCGCGTTAACGTATAATCGAGCGCAGGAGTGAGAAGGATAACCGTGAGACAGGGAAAACGTGAGAAATGGTGATAGAAGCTGCGAGAAAGAGAGACGAAAGGTTTGGGTGGATGGAGCTTGCGCAAGCTTCGACCCACCGCCAACCGATCAGACAGCAGCAGCAGCAGCAGCAGCAGCAACCACGCTGAGCTTTCGTGACGCCGAACAACTCTCGGGACTGCCAGTCGACGGCACAAGCGGCAACTATCAAGCGCTTCTCCGTCGTTCGCCGCGCTAACACGTTGCTCGCGCGTCCGTGTTTCGGTGCATTAAATCCATATGCTGTTTTTCCATTGAGCTTCGCGTTCACCCATCAATATTTGTACACACAATATTAAACATAAAACAATAAGCTCTTTCGTCGATAAGTTGTTAAATAATTTTAACGCTGTTGTCGAATAAATTATCTAAAATAAAACTTACGAATAATTAAATAATAAAATTTAAATATTAATAAACATTTTTGAATTGTTTAAATAATTTATATAAGAGAAAAAAACTACTTTTTCATAATGAGTGATTAATAAAAAAAAAAAAGTGTTACGGTTTCGCGCCAATTTTGCCCTAAAGGGTCGTTGGAATTCGTTGGGATTAATCAAATTTGAAACTTAAGTTCCTGCGACGTTGAGAGGAGACATTTGAACTCTCGGCATTCAGGGTTTCCGGAGTTGACTTGGACGAGTGATTACTCAGGTGAAGTTTTTCCTTAAATTATTTACACTCGTTCCACTTACTCGTGTTAAGAGATCGCAGTACTTTTCGTTATATGTGGTATAAAGTGATATCTTGATAAAATTTGAATAATTGTTTGCTCTTTGTACCTTTATGGACTGTAGCCCACAAACATTTTTTTCTCTTTAAATTTTGTGTACGCTTTGGTATTTTTCTTGGTGTATTGTAAGAAATGCGAATGTACACGATCGATCGGCACAGTGAATTAAAGAGTTCAGTAATTTACCCGATAAAGTGACTTGGAATATTTATTCGCTAAACACGTTGATATCTATTAAGCTCGAAAGGATTTTAGTACATTTTACATCATCAAATATTGGATAATAAATTATTCACAATTAGTACTCTGCATACACCGGAATGATTTTTTTTTATTCAATTACCAATTTCCGTGGAAATGTATTAATTTGATACCATTTTTATATAAAAAAATGCAGTTTGTACATCAAAGTCGTACTTTATTTAATTGAGTTGTATATTAAATAAATCTGATTAACTTTTGACGTTTGTAAGGACAAGTGATTGTTTATTTGGCTGTCAAATAAAGAAAACTTTGTTTTCGCTATAAAAAAATTGAGATTTTAATGTGAGAATACTCCAAATACACTAAAATGTCCATAAATCACATTTAGAAATAATGTTTGGATGTGTGTTTGTGTGGTTTGCAAAATTGAATACTCTGTAACTTCAGATTGGTTTTATCAATTGAACTTAAATTCGGTACTCAAGTGGAGCACTTAGGTTCTGCTTTTTTAAAATTATAATTTACGCAATAATTGAAAAACTTATTTAGATTTTATTAGATTTTGAAATTTCTCGTAAGACGTTGGTTCGCGGTTAGCTCGCGTAAGTTTCAAGCTTTCAGACTGAAAGTTTCTACAAAAATAGACAAACATCAAATCATTTGTCGTATTGAATTTGGTAATAATTGTTAGATGAGTGTAGATGTTGGAATAAAAAAAAAATCTTTCCGCGTAGCTCACGCAAATTTCGAGCCATCGGACTGAAACTTTTTACAAAAATGGACAAACATCAAATGATTTTTCGTATTAAATTTCGTCTGTCTAACTCTTTTTCCGTATCCTCGCTAATTTCTTAACATTTCGAACTGAAGGTTGTAGAAAATTAAGACTAACTGTCCCTTCAAACGTTCAACAAAGTTGCAAAATAAAATCTTACCCACTGATTCCTCAATTTTTTGATCCGTATTACACAAAGCTTTATCTTAATCTATGAGAAATTAAAAATTGAACAATGTACTTTCTTATAGAGAAAGCTGTGAAATTATTTTGAAATACGTTAAGTACTGTTCAACGATAAGTGAATGTTAATTTTTAAGTTTATCAGTCTTGAGAGAATCAAAGGACGTTTATTTAATTAATTTTTAAACAAATGTTATTTTAGTCTCGCTTTCAATAAACAGAAAACGATAATCTAACTTGACAGCTATACCATAAAAATGAATCCAAATAATGTTTGCAGATGAAAATTACTTTAATGCACTTTACTCAGATATGGTTAAAATTTTGAACAAAAGTTCAATATCATTTATTTCATTGATCAACTTAGCTGGTAGTAATAATTTGATTTTTATCAAAAACTCAATAAATCCGGAGAAAAATGTGTTAAATGGTTGAAATCTTAATCCCTGTTTGGCTCTCAGCCTATTTTTCATCACCCGGTAATATTGTTGGTTCTTTGTCAGTAACCAGAACATCAATATCACAAAATGTCTGAAGATATACGTTTGCGGAGACGAGAATGGAGTATAATCCTTTGCACGTTGAATAGTACGTGGCTACCTACTTGATTTTCGGTGAACGAGCTCTCTGCTACGACGGACTCGTCTCTGATTGCTCGTGAGATTGGTAGTTCAGGACTCTAAGACCGAGCAATAGCACCACCAGCATCGGTAGCAACATTTGTGCTGTTCGCTCGTTCGCTTGTTCGCGTGCGAAGGGTGATTTTGAGGTCAGACCGCATTCGAGAGTCGGCAGAATCACGGACTTGCTCGCCAGAGCTCACTCGGGCTGTGCTCCGGGCTTCGTATTCCTACTGTAGATTCTGTCTACATACAGCTACATATATAGACAGTAGACATGTAGCTAATGTATGTATGCTCCTGCGTGTTCTACTGTGCATTGCCGCCTCCCCCTTTCGCCTTGCATCGTTTCACTCTCTCAACATCTACAATGCCTGCCTGCGAGAATTTCAGTCTCGCGTGTCGCGACACATTGCGAGACATCGTCAGAGCCAACGAGAGAGGAGGGTGAAACCATTTGCAAACACCGATGGTCACGGTTCAACGATTCGACAAACGTGGAGAATTCATGCTGGGGTCACTGATGTTCATCTGGAATATCATTCTCCATCATTCTAAATATGTTTTACGTATACTAGGTGTACCGGTTGACAATGCAAATTGTTTTCAATAGATGGAGTTACACATATGTTGATAGATATACGATTTTATATGTATGCTATTTTGTTGTATTCACAACAAGTTTCAAAACTTCATACGTGAAATTTTCTGAAGGTGTTAACATCATAGATATTTTTACGCCTAAACATGTCGAATTTCGTGCCAAAAGAAGTGCATTTGCGGAAAGTTTTAATTCATTACTTAATTTTTTTTTAAAAGTACTGCTGAAAGTTATCGTATAGTTCGGGAAGCTTATGGTGAACATGCTCCACCTCAAGATACTTGTGAACGCTGGTGTAAACGCTTTAAAAGTGATGATTTCGATGTCAAAGACAAAGAACGTCCAGGTCAACCGAAAAAGTTTGAAGATCAACAATTACAAGCATTATTGAATCAAGATGCGTGTCAAACTTAAAAACTTCCGATCGTTTACAAGCAATGGCAAAGATTTTAAAGGGAGGACAATGAGTGTCACATCAACTGAAGACACGGCAAAGTAATTTTGCTTAATGATAACGCACTATCACACACTTCAAAACGAGTCAAATACACGATAAAAGATCTTGCCTGGGAAGTATTAACCCACCCGCCGTATTCACCAGACCTTGCTACTTCGGACATTACCACTTGCAACCGACGGTACACGCAGTTTCTGAGCAGCACTTCAAAACGTAGAATGAAGTGGAAAATTGGGTCTCTGAATGGTTTGTCTTAAAACAAGTAAAGTTTTATGGGGACAGTATCCACAAATTACCTAAAAAATGGTAGAAATGTGTAGCTAGCGATGAATATTACTTTTAATAAAGCACTTTTGATGTTTCTCTTGAAATTATCGTGTTTTCTTTGATTACAAAATCCGCAAGAACGTCCAGATCAACCGAAAAAGTTTGAAGATCAACAATTACAAGCATTATTGAATGAAGATGCGTGTCAAACTCAAAAACTTCCGATCGTTTACAAGCAATGGCAAATATTTTAAAGGGAGGACAATGAGTGTCACATCGACTGAAGACACGGCAAAGTAATTTTGCTTAATGATAACGCACTATCACATACTTCAAAACGAGTTAAAGACACGATAAAAGATCTTGCCTGGGAAGTATTAACCCACCCGCCGTATTCACCAGACCTTGCTACTTCGGACATTACCACTTGCAACCGACGGTACACGCAGTTTCTGAGCAGCACTTCAAAACGTAGAATGAAGTGGAAAATTGGGTCTCTGAATGGTTTGTCTTAAAACAAGTAAAGTTTTATGGGGACAGTATCCACAAATTACCTGAAAAATGGTAGAAATGTGTAGCTAGCGATGGATATTACTTTCAATAAAGCACTTTTGATGTTTCTCTTGAAATTATCGTGTTTTCTTTGATTACAAAATCCGCATTATTAACCAATACACCTTGTTACAGTCTCAGTCAATATGGAGATTCGATCAGAATTCGAGTATTTCGGGATGAGAGAAAAATCTTTAAATCTTTTTAAAAAATCTAAAAATCACATTAAAGATATTGATTTTTCTGACCATCCATCTGGAAACTGGGTCTTTCATGTCCAGGTCTCGTTTTTCAAGTGTTTCGAGTATTCTAATATTCGTAAACAAAAAAAGCAGATAATTTGTCTAGTTATCTGGACATAATCGAATTGTTGTTTAAGTCGAACGTTGATGGACAGATATCGGATTTTGATTTTAAAAAAATGTCAACACTAGAGATTTTGCAAGCTCATCACGCACACATGTGCGCACGCGCGTACACGCACGGGTGTTTTTTTTCTAAATATGATTTTCCGACGTTTTGGAACTTCTTAAGTACTTTGACATCAAAATCTTGAGAAATTTTTTTCACAATAATATAGCTTCCTCTATCACGAAGCAAAATTGGATTGATATGCTTGAAAAAAAAAATGTGTTTGAAATCTACGAGATTCCACGTAATTACATTGGCGCGCGGCACAACTTTCATTCATTGAATCGTGTTTGAGAGCAAACGACCGAAATTAGTTGTATGCGTTTTTCTTTTCAGTCAATTCGTAACGTTTGACAAATAACTTTGCCAATTTTTAAATAATTGCTTGGTTCGTCGTGCGCGAGACGCAATTACAAGAAAAATTGTCGTATTTCCAGAGAAACTCACTCACTCCTATAAAATTTCTTGAAATTTCTTTATTCGAATGCCAAGAGTTTTCTGGCACGAGAAGTTTCTTTCACTGAATCGTGTCAAGTTGAGACTTAACAAGCGGAATTAGTCGTTCGCGTTTTTACCCGGTTCGCGCAATTATGTCGAATGAACGTGCTGCAAGGAGTCTCGTTATTATTTCACGGTATTTTCACGACATTCTCAAGAAATCTACGTCACGGTAGAACGAAATATCTACTTGTTGTAATTATGGTGAAAAAAATCGTAATTCCCCAGCGAAGCGCTTCTCGTCCATTAAAAAATTAAATATTAAACACAAAATAGCTACTTTTGCATTTCCAGCAAAAGATTTAGCAGAAAATCAGAAGAAAGTTGTTATCAATGAAACTGGGACTCTAATTACCTCTAGAGCGATAGCCATATTGTCGAGTGTGTAACATGCATTACTTCATGAATCTATTTTTCTCCCCTGCGTACTCCGTACGTACATCCGCGATTTTGCACTTTACGCATAAAATTAATCATTAACGTGGTATATGAGTCGACATATAATATATTTATCTTATTCATCATAATTTCCAAAAAGAAGTTATCATAATATTTCAAAGTGTACCAACGGTACAACATTTAAAAAATTATGACATTGAATTCACCGTATCACCATATCCAGCGAATCCTTAAACTCAAGTTTAAGGCCTTGTAAACTCAAGTATCTCTTGAATTTGACAGAAATATTTTGAAAATTTAAGAACGCAGTTCCCATGGCAATCCCTATGGAAAAAAGGATACGCGAAAATATATTTTTCACGGAAAAATAGTACAAATTGCATTTATTTCGAGAGATATCCAACGGATATATCCTGGAAAAATTGATATAAAATACATTTTCGTATACATTTGATACTGTAGATAAATAATATAATATTTATACGAATAATATATTTTGTCACGAAAAATTAGATTCTTTAAAAGAATTTTTTTAATATATTTTTCGAACATAGTTTTTTTTTCACGAGGAAAATTTGTATATTCAATTAACTTGCCAACTTCGTGTCACCATCTTTTATCTAAAAATATAAAAATATCAAAGCTCATTGTTGCCGATCTATTCATGCGTCGATTGGTTGTCAGGAATTTAAAAAGACTGTGTTCAAAACATGTTCAGATAAGCGTCAAATTTAAAATTCCGTCGAGTTACCAGTGAAACGCGAATGCGTGCAACATCACTTTGAATGAGTCTTGTCCTATCTACAAAAAAAAAAATGATCAGTGACAAGATTCTATCGAAATATTGCGAAACATATATTGCGTGATACGTCGAGGAGAGGATCCACCGATTTCAGTGAAAAAAAAACTTTATTATTTTTTTAATTGGTGAAAAAAAAATTGGAAGAGTTCAATTAAAAAAAAAAAATTTATTTGAAAAAAATTCAACACCTTCAACAATTTTTTATATTTAAATCTCGAGATTATTTTACGCAATCAGAACATCGTTACAAACAATTGAGTCTAAGGAATTTTTATACAATTTTTATTTATTGAGGAAAATAATAAAAAAACGTTTTTTTTTACTAAAGTCGGTGTATCGCCCCCCCCCTCCCCCGATTCTTAAAAAATAATTTAAAGGAGATAATTTTATTTCATCCGTCGATGCTTCTAAAAGGAGAAGTTTTGCACATTTCAGTATAAGATATGTTAACGGTACACCAAATCGATCGTACAAGGTGGAATTATCTTTACCATAAACCAAAAAAAAATTAATCGTGAGAATGAGCAATGCGTTTTTTTATACAAGTTGTGATCGGAATGATCACCATGTATCATTGCTCATTTATAAATATCATTTTCTTTTCACGTATCGTTGCCGTATTGCAGTGAAGGGTATAAAATTGCGATTGAAATTTATAATAATTGATTGTACTAGTTTTATTGATTCGGATTAAACATATCAATGAATTTACCAATTAATTAAATTAATTAGTTACGAGCATTTGCTAAACCTTCCGAGAGTATCTCGACGCCCTTGAGTAATAAAATATTTAACACACCGATAAACATGAAATATTTTTTTGAAGTCTTTATGACATACATCGTTGAAATAAAAATAATTGGTGTAAGTTAGTTCTACATGACTTGATTAAAGATTCATGAGTGACTCCTGTAGTGAGTTAAGGGAAGGTGAAGGCACTTAATCTGAGACAGAAATTCAACACGGTAACTGGGATGAGGATCATCGTTGGTTCTAACGAGCTCTCGACAAGGCTCGTCCGGACGCTTCGCTAACCCCGTGAACTCTGCGTGAACCCCGTGACTTTATTATCGCAAGCCCCGCGAACGAGAGTGACACGAGCGATTCAATTAAATTCGAGTACCGTGAGAGGAAAAGGAGAGGGAGTGAGTATAGAGATTCGAGACAACATGCCACGCGACATATTGGCTGCGTTTTCGGTTTTCACCACGGCTCACTCTCAGCACCATAATCGCGCACGGTTGCTTACTCGTTAATCCGGTTCAATTTGATTTGAGTATAATACATGGGAAATATGATAATTCCAACCTGGACTCTGTTGTGAAACGATATTAACAGTACGTTGTCCGAATTTGCTTCAGAAGGCTATGCAACTCAATTTCAAATAATGCTCTGTTGACAATTATTCTATGGAAACATGTTTCAAACGATCTATAACGCTCCACTCTCACACCTCTCTGCGTCTGATGTATTGTAGTGTCATGAAATTATTCTGATTATAATTTTCATCACTACCGCTGTTATCCAATGACAGATACTAATTGATCATCAACCGTTTATTCAGCAACGACTTGTGTCAACTTTTGCAATAATCGAAATGTATAATTCGCTTCGTGGAACAAAACTAGCCTCTTTGTTTTAATTATATTTCTCAAATGTTGAGTGTCCATCGAAACAGCTAGTTTTTCGTAAGAATAATGGTAGAGAGTTATTAAATGTGACAACAAATTAAGTAGTAACTAGATAAAAATACAACTGTCATATAAAATGAATTATTTATTCGATTTTGTTGGTTCAATATTAACGAGCAGTTGTTAAAAGTTGTGAAAAATAAAAACATTACTCATGTTTCCTCGATATATTCAACATATGTTCGTAATTGTAAATCGAAAATCAAAATTATTTCATGAATGTAAACGTCTTCACTTTTATATGCAAAAAAGTTATTTAAAAAAAAATGAATTTACGTCAGTATCTGCGAATTTTTATAATTTATCTCAATAGATACCGAGTGTTCCATTAACGCTACATGGTCGAAGGATTTCTAAATACGATTTTTTGATGTTTCGCAATATTTTGTATACATTTGCATTATAATCTTGGGAAACAAATAATTCACGAGAACAAAGCTTCTTTTAGTGAAAAAGGAACGAGTTTCGATTGATAACAACTTGGATAAATATTTCACAACATCATAAACTCTGTGCGAGGATGAAAATGTCGACGTAGAAAGTAAATAATAATTAAAAACCAAGACATTCAATAAAATATTTTTTGTTCTATGCGTAAATCACAAAATTGTCTTTTATATTTTAATTTTATTACAAACACGACGCAAAGTTTGTACAAAGGTTCTACATGATATAATTAATGATAGCTTCGTATTGTACTTTCAGTAATTTAACAAAAAATTATTATAGTTCACTATATCCCACGGCTCATTGTGCCCCACACTTATCTATAGTTCTGTAAGCTCTGTTATATGGAAAATCACTCTGGCTTACCGTGCCTCACGGCTCATTATGCATAATTTTCCATATACGTAGTAAACTTCGCTGTACGGAATATTTTCTTCACGGAACGTTTATATTTTATAGTTCACGCGAATGCACGGAAAATAATCGTAAAAACAATTATTCGTAGTTACATTATGGTGTAGTCATTAATTATACTTTTTTACGAGAACTATAACACGTAGACGTTCCCTCAGGGATCGTTGAATTCACCATAGTTTCCAATTGAACGTTTGATTGTGAAGCTTAACCTATCTACTATTGCTTCTTGGCATATAACTCAATGGTGTTCGACAGTATGACAATTATTATATCCAATTTGTTCTCGTGAATGATTAATTGGAAGTAGAAAGATTTTCGTGTATTAATAACAACGAGGTAACTTTAATGTCAAATTCGCCATTATGCCCTCGATGTTTCTATAATCGAAACAAACTCCCTTGAACCTTGTGTGTATTAGCTTCCATTTAAATGCAAAACTCTAACTATATATATGAGGGTTGACAGTGGGATACAGCATCGCTCGTATAAATTATCTATACGAGTTATCGAGCCAGCAAATGTTCGCCACGTTATTGGTTTACGTTAATTACCTGACTAGCGCATACACAGAATTCCGTTCAAACATGGCGTACTGACATCGATACGGGATAGAACAAGCGGATTTCATAGAATTATTCGAAAAGTATTAATCGATGTGTGCATTGCTCCAATTAAACTTGCTCGTTTCAATGCCTATTATCTTGTAACTTGTTTCTTCTGTAAGTTATCTACATTTTATTTTTACCGTGTATACTTGAATTTCGTCGATTTTATATGTCAAATGCACTTATTGAATTTATGTCAACATTTTTTTATCTAATTAACGCGTTTAATACTTAGATTGTGCATTTTTTGTTTCTATTATTGAATTTATTCAAGGCTGTCGGGCAGCTGGAAATTGTTTTTCCATATTTTCAATTCTAGTTAATAAACATCTGTAAGTAACAAGAATATCCCTACACTTTGATTCTACCATAACATTGCATTATCACCATTCTGCTCCCCATAGTGCAATTCCGGTTGGGTTTCGAGCTGTATGACTTTCTGTTAGTAAATGGTTAACTGCGTGTGTTTTTTTTTTTTACAAATTTTCATTCGTCATAATAAAAAATTTCTCTCGTGTGAAAATACAGCGAAAATTGAATTTAATTTTCTAAATCGTCGCTCTTTCCAATATTTATGTTTATTTAAATGATAAATAACATTTAAAAAATGAAGAATCAATTGAGTTAATTTTTTATTCCTTGCTAAAAAATTAGTTTCTCGAGAACACGCATAGATCGGACTGCGCTTGGACTTCTCGCGATTAATTAGAATTGTCATCACATACTGATGAAACCTTCATTACAATGATCAATACGTTTCCGTTATGTCATCAAATTATTCTGGTTATGATTTTCATCGCTATTGCTGTTGTTCAGCGAGCAGCAATAATTCATTTTTGAATGTTAAATTACCAACGACCTGTAGTGAATCACGTTACGGTGTTCTAATATTTGTAGAAATATAAGAATTGGGTGACGCGCTGCCAAAATTGTCCAGCACTATTAAATCGATATTGAGCTCGAGATATTGACACGACGCAATCACTCGATCAGGCTTTATTTACATACATCATACAATATGTATAATGTAACGTCGTTGAATATTCAATATATGAGGACGATTCGGATGAAGGGAAGGCGAAATATCCATGAATGCGAAAGAGACAGAACTTGTATTGCGCTCATTGCAGAGTAAACGAGAAGCAGCACATCTGTGTATAAGTGTCGAGGTTTCGCCTCGGATTAAGAGTGGTAAACGGCCTGACGTAGCTCACAAGGAAGGATAGTTTGGTGTCCCCCTCCGATTTTGATGAAACTCACGTACGTTGTAGAGCATCGAAAACTAAAAGACACGTATTTTTTTTATCGGCGGAAAAATATTTCTAAGGGGTGACATCGCCCTTCAAAGTTAGGGTTGATTATGCAGTTTCACCCCTGCAAATGAATTTTTTTCTTCAACTTCACGTGGAATTTTTATTGTCTTCAATGAGGAGTATTTTGGTTTTTGTTTCATTAAAATCGGTTGACGCCTTCTGGGTTAAACTGCATAATCATCCCTCAACATGCCTAACTTTAAAGGGCGATTTCACCCCTTAGAAATGGTTTTCCGCCGATAAAAAAAACGTGTCTCTTAGTTTTCGATGCTCTACAACATACGTGAGTTTCATCATAATCGGACGGGGACACCAAACTATACTTCCTTGTCAGTGGTGAGAAATGTCGATTGACAATCGAAAGGTGCTAGGTTTGAATCCCGGCTCAGACGCCCTGCATTTTTTTTCGGATTGTTTCTCATATATTCCACATTTTACTTTCAAGATTTGCGGTTAGGGAAATAAATATTAACACTGTTTCGTGTTTTTTTTTTATAGTCTTACTCGTAATTGAATATAATTTGATATCCTCACAATAAGAATGCTTAGGCTTCAACGATCCCTGAGGGACCGTCTACGTGTTATAGTTCCCGTAAAAAAGTATAATTAATGACTACACTATAATCTGAAAAATAAGAAAACCAAATTTGATACGAATTTGAAATTTGAACATTGCTTCTTCGCGTTTCTCGCCCACCTACAAATTCTTCTCTATGGGGAATGGTTATCTCAATTTTTGCTAACTCATAGAGGAAGTGGCATTAAAATTTTCAATATAATAAAAAATTTAGATAATTTGCAAATTTCATACGGTTACCACTCGATCGATTCTCATCAAATTCGAGACAAGGTATCCTTGTATCCCAATCAATTTTTATGCCAAGTTTTGGTTTGGTTGATAAACATTTACAAAAGTTAGAGCAAAAATAGATTATTTTGTCTCGAAAAATTACGAAAATTTATAATTCTACAAAATCTGAACGCCTTGATCGATTCGTGCCAAACTCAATAGCAAACTACCTTGTCCCATGGTCTATTCTTGTCGAAAATTTTAGCTCGATAATGAAAGGTTTATAAAAGTTAGAGAGAGTAGACCGTTTTTTATGGAAAATTCAAACAACCGTAAAATGAAACATCCGTTATTGATTTGGGTGAAAATTGGAGCAAACCGACGGGGGTTGCGTCCCGACTCGTATACAAAATTTCAGAAAGATCTAGTTCTTGGGAAACAGCCAATTTTTCAAGCTTATCACACACATACTTACACTTACATATACACATACGCATGGACATTTTTATTAAATACGATTTCTCGACGTTTTGGAACATTTTAAATATTCAAAATCCCGAGAAAATTTATTTTTGCGAAAACAAAGCTTTCTTCATGAGAAAACGATAAAGATATAATTACGAACTCCACCGTTTCATTCAGTTGTGGCCATAGATACTTTTAACGAATGTCGGAATAACATTACGGAGCGCAAAAGTTGTAAAATTATAAAATGTACTAACAAATTACATTTAAATATTGACTAAATAAATTTGTAAAAAATCTTTTAGAAGATCGTACGATCGTCTCGGCAACGTTATAGAAATTACATTAGTGACGAAGACACGAAGCCATTCAAATCACTAGTAAAAAATTCGTATTGATACGAATTTGCAGTATTGAAAAAATGTGCGCTTAATACACGGAGAAAAGATGATGGGCTCGAGATTCAGAACTGCAAAGAAAATTGGAGGCAAAGGATTGAAGGAAAAGTAACCTATAAGCTCGTTCGAATTTTGATATCATATTACGGTTTGGCTATAAGGAGATATTCGAACTCAGTCACTGATATGCAAAATGCAATTTGGGGGATATTTTATCAGAAATGCTCGACACGGATGAAGATTCGAGGCATGTCGAGGCAAAATTGGACGATCACCACCATCCTGTTTTTCTCAAAAGCAAAGTCCAAGACGTTCTGTATACACAAATCTTACATCAGATGATTCGATAGGGATGTGCGATAGGTAGCGGAACACAAAATAATAACGAGAGCTATCTGTTATCTCAGAATTCGATCCGAAGAATCTCTTTGCGGAAAATAATCAAAAGCACAGCTTTTCTGGCTACTGCCGCTTGGATGAAGGTTTCATTTCTTTTTTTTTTTTAACGATCAAGGTCATGGGAAACAAAATTGACTCTCAGGGTAAAATGATGGCTGACGAACGGGAATAATAAGCGTGTTCAACAAATAAACCGACGTTACTCGCAATCGTTTGAGAAAGAAAGAACGGCTGGCAGGAATAAAAAAGCTGCTGAGATAGAGTTTTTTTTAAAGAAGAATACGGCTTACTTTATGCCCCTAAAATAGCTGACTAACAAGGAAGGATAGTTTGGTGTCCCCCTCCGATTTTGATAAAACTCACGTATGTTGTAGAGCATCGAAAACTAAAAGACACGTTTTTTTTATCGGCGGAAAAATATTTCTAAGGGGTGAAATCGCCCTTCAAAGCTAGGCATGTCGAGGGGTGATTATGCAATTTTACCCAGAAGGCGTCAACCGATTTTAATGAAACAAAAACCAAAATACTCCTCAATGGAGACAATAAAAATTCCACGTGGATTAGAAGAAAAAAATTCATTTGCAAGGGTGAAACTGCATAATCACCCCTAACTTTGAAGGGCGATGTCACCCCTTAGAAATATTTTTCCGCCGATAAAAAAAATACGTGTCTTTAAATTTTCGATGCTCTACAAGATACGTGAGTTTCATCAAAATCGGAGGGGGACACCAAACTATCTTTCTTTGCAAGTGTAAAATCAAACAATTTTATTTTAGGTGAAAATAGTTTTTATTTCAAATAAAATGTTCTTTTGTTGCAAACAAAATCTTGTTCTTCTTAAAATTACCACTTTTCGACTAATAGCATTTTTTTGTTCTACTGGTGAACATTGCGCAAATGTTCATGTAATTTAAGACATTTTTTCTTCTTTTTTTGATTCCGATCACTTGAAAAGAAGTTACAACTGACACCATTGAGATGTTTTTTTTTAACACTTCCCATGAGCAACCTATAGTTTCATCAATTTTTAATATTTATACTTAAAAATTTACACACACTAGGACGAAACTTAAATAAATACGTCTAACAAAAATGAGAGTGATCCACTGAATAGATATTTTTTAAATTGATCTATTTTTCAACCCAACAGGATAGAAAGCTTTTATGAACTGAAAAATTCTCTTGACATTTAAAACCAAAAATTTAATTGAGTACACTTAAAGTAAACGATTTTTTTCTGTCTGGAAATGAAACTACTGTTCGCTATATATCTTTCCTCCTTTAGAAATTGAACGTGGTCGTTTAAACTCCTCTTTACGCTGTACCTCGTGTGGTGACTTCAACAGGGCATAGACGACGGCACGGAGCTGACATCGGATTTTCGAGACGAACGAACTGGGAATAGAGTTTCGTCCATTTCCGTTTCGATCGTGCCGTCTAGTCTAACAAGCGTGAAGGAAAAGCAGGGTCAGCTGAAGAGGACACTCTATGGTGACAGTGTAGTACAGATCGGTACTAGTTTGGGAACAGCCTTTTGGACCACGAAAAACTCTGGAAGCTCGGAGACGCCGCCTCAAAAGGGTCAATGGCAACCCCCTTGTCTGATCTTAACTCGTCGGTGCCTTTTCAACTCTCCCTTTTCTCGGGTCCTTTCGAGTTGTATCAGCAAAATTTATTCAACAGTACATTTTTTTTCTTTCAAAATACAGATAAAGTGTAGAAAGCGTAAAATATTATTTTCGTGTGTCACGATAATACTTGATACGGATTATTGTTAAATAGTTTTGGGTCTACGCGATATCATACGCAACGTGAGTGATGGATTGTCTCACCCATTCCACTCGAAACTTAATGTTTCACGTAAATATCTTTATCTTAATTTAAGATGAATATTTTAGAGTAACAGTTTGTTAAATGTATAATGGTAAGAGCAATATTTTAGACGATTAGTCATACATTTATTATTATAAAAAGTCATAAAAACTAAAAGGAATCGTGTTTTTTGTCGGTATTTGTTGTATCACTACCTGCAATATTGTTTTTACAAAACGTATTGAAGGATTTAGAAGTTTTATTGATACGTTTTTTATTATTATCTCGGGTACTGTGAAGTCGATACATCATTCTTGACGAAGATGAAAATATAGATGAATGCGACGTGCAGAAGCGAGCAATAAAAACATTTCAAACAGCGCCATCAATGAAATTAAAAAAAAAGTCTTTCGCAAACAGTAAAAGTAAACTAAAAACACGAATGGCTGGTGGTTTTTATTCCTCCGACCAATTTCGATGGTCGACGCTGCGACGATTTGTGAAATCTCTACGCATTATTGTGCATGGCCGAGCCATGCTGACCACCGCAGACTAGGTTTACCGGAAATTCGCCTATTCGAACATATTTGACATCCTCGCAGTAGAAGAGAACTGAGAGATAAAATAGTGAACCGAGTAAATGTGTATTCGCAATTTATTCCCAACAAATATTGTAAAAAAATGTTGGAAACCTTGCACATTGCTTCGTAATTGTATTGGACCGCAATGCATACAAATCCTACGCTTTCCCGCTACGCTTCTATGAGAAAGTGCGTTGATTAATTTTGGCTTCCTTCTAGATAAAGCTTTGTGTACTAAACCAAAAAAAAGAGGATGAAGCAACGTGCAACGTTCTACTTTCCAACTTTTGTTCAATCTTTCAAGTGGTAGTTCTTTTAAATTTGCTACAAACTTGTGTTTAAAGTCTTAAGACAAGAAAAGACTGAAGAAGGCGGCAGAATAACATTCGACGTAAAAAATTGTCGTGATATTAATTTTTATTAAAATTTTAATCATTCAAATCACGACGAAATCTATACATCGTTAACGATTGTCAACAAATTCCGAATACTGTTTGATGTTAGCTCATTTCTGTAAATATTTTAGTCCGCGTTAGCTCAAAATTTGGTTCAATTCGAATAATTCAGTATTTAATGAAATCTGAATAGTTGTTTCAATTATTCCATAGATTATAACAAACAGAAGAGTTTAAATGCTCCATTTGCATGTCATATTTTAGCTCGATCGATGAAGACGTTCTTAATCCATCCAATCGACCTGGTTGCAAGTCAAACCCTCTGGGATTTCGTCCACAATTTTTAATATTGTTGTTACGACTCTAAAAGTCATGCACGTTTTAGGTAAATTCTTATCGATAGCGCTTTTTTAAGAACGTTTTTTTTCGGAAACAAATTACACCAAATGAAAGATTGTACACTTTTTATAAATTAGTTAAAATTCACTAAAATCTGTGCCGAATATCAATATTTTTTAACCATAATCCAGAGTGAACAAACATTTGCTGAACTGAACCGTCCTCTTGCCCACTTCTGTATGTGGTTTCAAAAGTTTATTATCAACCGGAGAAGCGTACAAAAAAAAATTTAATTTCTTTAACCGAACTCCGAATTTTAATGCCAAAAAATTGGAATTCAACAACAATTAAGAGAAGTTTGTAATTAAAAAATTTTATAGTGAACATACACATTTTTGAGTTATATTTCCGAGTTTTTCGGGGCTTGGTTTTATTTTCTTCTCGATTTTTTCAAGATTGCTATCAAGGCGATACCAAATTTAAAAAATTACAAAAATAGCTGCATGTCTTTAAGGGTTGTAACAACAATATAAAAAGTTGTAAACCAAATATCAGAGGGTTGCAATCAAGTCAATTCAACGTGTAATGTCCCATATAAATGTAGAGGGACATAGAAAAAAAAATTGCACTCGTTGCAGCAGACGTTGAGTCTGTCATCGATTCATCGATACTTTTAGTTTTTTTTTTTCGCGTAAATAAAAAAAATATTTTACGACAAATCTTTTTGCTGTCGCAATTGGGACGATTTGTCAGTGTTACAAACAATTTTTCGCTGACGTACAATTATTCATCGTCGTATATTTATACTGGGTACCCTTTTTAAATTGTGTACTATACAAAACTATATAATATACTACGCTACATGTTATACATTGAAATAGAGGCACTACCGTGTTCTGATCTGTATACCACGATACATACACAGTATACGCGAGTCCTCGGGATTGCCAGTGAATTTTGCAGCGTTATATTCGTTTCCTGTGTGGTGCCCCAGCATCAGGATAGTCGGGGCGAGAGGAAGGATAGAGTAGCGCACAGGAACGGTATATTGCGAATGGGTCGGGTGGTATGCAAAATAGATACTGAGCTTCCGGACTATCTTTCCCTCCCACTATTTCCACTCTCCATCGGCCCGGCAATATTTGCCAGTCGAAAGAGTTTATAAATATAAGGTCCGGAATGTGCGCCCCTCTAGTTATGGCCTCTTTCGATTGATTTCCTCGACGATTGAGAGAATTTCAATGTATTTGTCGAACCTATATATTTTTTTAAAAAATAAATAACCTTTAATCACGTGTCATCAAAGGACTCAAAGATTTTCAAGTGAATTCTGTCTAATTCGATGATCTGTAAAATCGTGAAAATCAATAGAAATATTAATATAGTATTATAAATTAATTTCGAATAAGTGTAAATTTTATCAATCTTTTAACATGAATGAAATAGGAAAGAAAGTGGAAAAACGGGTTTGGGTGAGAGCGAGTCGAACTAGACAAAACATCGGAGTCATGACCATTGGCGCGTGGAGTGAATGCGAAAGTGGTCGTTGAATGGAATACCGCAGTATTCCGCTACGCACGGCTCTATTTATTTAGGTTTGTATATTCACAAGCTACTGTACCGGTGTTGGGTTACGGTTCTCGAACTCCGTAGCGAGTAATTCACTGAAAAGCTAAATAAAACGAGTGTTTGCATGGCTGTGTGTCTGTACGTGTTTACGTGGCTGTAGAAACGAATGGGAGTGATGAAAAAGGCGCGCTGAGAGCCGAAGCGTGGATGAAGGGTAGCAGAGAAGAGACACAGACACAACCGGAAATGCAAACACACTTTTGTCGGGTGCTCCGTTAGCCCCCTATGCTATTATCACAGCTTGGGGTTTTTTCTTTCTTTTTTTAATTGTCATTAAAGTTCCGCGTTATTAGACGTTTTCGTTTTTCTAACAATTGCACAATGGAAGGGAGGTGAAAGAGAGAGAGAGAGAGAGAGGGAGAGAGCTTAGCTTGTTGTTTTTGCAATGGAGTCATTTGGTATTGAACTGTGGCACCGTCGTTTTATCTTTTTCTATTATTTTTAGATTGAACTCTACTTTGTTGGCTTCACGATCAGTGTAAAGTTTCGAAGTACGAAAATGTCGGTTGGTATTCATCTCGTGATCTCACGAGTTAAGAATTTTTGCTATTGCATTAAGCAACTCACCCTTATTTCGTTGTTCGTGTCACGCCTATGCAGTTAGTCTCGCTGGTTGCCCCCCTTTGTTATCAACCCAGTATCCTTTCTATATACATATGGAGTAGACATAAATAAAAGCAAGGTATGCATAGCTTTTATGTTTGTTGTTGTTTTCACGTTGTTCATTCGTTTTATTTTCAAGACAGCATCTCGTTATCTAGTTTTTGATTGACGTTTGCCCGTATCTACTTCACTTTGTACCTCGCTTGAAACGTCCGTTCGTAAAGTGTTTGGGTTGAGTACGCTCGTAAGATGTCTTCGTCTTCATCATTCTCGCGTCTCTTCTACTTTTTTATGAGACCTGAAAACGCTAGAGGGTCACGACAGAGTAACTTTGCGGTCTTCCTCTCTCTGGTCGGGAAATTGCACTGGCAAGCATTGTTTGCTCAACATGCAAGATTGTGCTTTACTCCAAAGCTTTTCATCTCATTGTTTACGATCGTATTAAAACATTTTTGTTTGATAAAAGAAGCAACGCGCGAATCTTGGCAATATCACAATCGACACGAATGCCACTATTAATGACATTTTAGCAAAGTTTTTGTTCCGGAAATCTACTTGTTGCCTGAGTGGTATTTATAGACATTTGTGGCGAAGTAGCCGATGCTGGAAATAGATTAAAGATATACATTGTTTGTCCATTACTAGCGAGAGGATAAATTTTGTTACGAATAGATTAGGCTGAATGAAAATAGCTGGTTTCTTCGATGGCATTTAACATCCGGCCATTTCGGTGACAGTCAAATTTAATTATATTTGGACTACATATCAGGAGTACAAATTGAAAATGCGGGATTTTTTTCTATTTTTGAACGTTTATTCTGAAAAAATGGTAACAAATGAATTATTCAAAGTATTGTCCATCGCTAGCCACAACTTTTTCCCATCTTTCTGGCAATTTACGGATACCGTCGCGAAAAAATTCGGCCGGCTTGGCTGCTATCCAGTCATCGACCCATTTTTGGGCTTCTTCGTAAGAATGGAAGCGCTGGTCAGCTAGGCCATGTGTCATCGATCGGAAAAGGTGGTAATCGGAAGGAGCAATATCTGGGCTATACGGCGGGTGGGGTAAGACTTCCCATTTCAGCGTTTGTAGGTATGTTTTGACCGGCGCTGCAACATGTGGCCGAGCGTTGTCATGTTGCAAAATTACTTTGTCGTGTCTTTGCTCGTATTGTGGCCGTTTTTCTTTGAGTGCGCGGCTCAAACGCATCAATTGAGTTCGGTATAGTGCTCCTGTGATGGTTTCGTTCGATTTCAATAGCTCATAATACACCACACCCAGCTGGTCCCACCAAATACAGAGCATGAGCTTGGCGCCGTGAATATTTGGTTTGGCCGTCGATGATGATGCATGGCCGGGGTAACCATATGATTTTTTGCGCTTCGGGTTATCGTAATGGATCCACTTTTCATCACCAGTGACAATGCGATGCAAAAAACCCTTCCGTTTTTGCCGTTCGAGCAGCAGTTCGCATGCAAAAAAACGGCGCTCGACGTCTCTCGGCTTCAGCTCATACGGCACCCAATGTCCTTGCTTTTGGATCATTCCGAGGGCTTTTATACGATGGGAAATGGCTTGTTGTGTCACTCCCAATGAATCTGCGAGCTCTTGTTGAGTTTGACACGAGTCTTCATTGAGTATTGCCTCCAATTCAGCATTCTCAAACTTTTTCACTTGGCCCGGCCGCTCTTTGTCCTCAACGTCAAAATCACCACTTCTAAACCGCACAAACCATCTCTCGCACGTTGAAACCGATGGAACATGACTCGGATAAGCCTCGGAGACCAATCGATGTGCTTCAGCAGCACTTTTCTTCAAATTAAAGAAGTAAATTAAAACTTCCCGCAAATGCTGTTTTGTTGGCACGAAACTCGACATATTGAGAGCTCAAAAAAACTATGAATTTGACACTGCGACAAATTGACACATACTGAAAATTAAAGCTATAAGACGTAGCTTTGACATGAACATAGTCACAGTACTGCCTGATGCGTATAGCGTTAGTAACGCCATCTGTTATCAAACCCGCATTTTCAATTTGTACCCCTGATACTATTTTCTACTTTCGAGCTTTTCTATTTTCTTTAATATTACAATCGCCACGAATGCCGTTTTCTTTTAATACCGAGTAAAAAAAAAAGTTTCCGGTTGATAAACGGTACATCAATCGTAATAATATTTTTTCGGATCACTTTAGAAACGTTTTTGTTCCTGAATTCCATTTGTTCCTTAGTGGTACTCATAATCATTTATACTAAAATAGTCCAAACTGTAACTAGAATAGAGGATAAAAAAGTCTGTCGATTAGAGGCGAGAGAATAATTTTGGTTGCAAATAGACTAGGCTGAATTGAAATGGCTCATTTCCTCGATGGTATTTAACCGGTCATTTCAGTAAAAATTAAATTTAATGACATTTGGATAATGGGACATACTATTTTCTACTTTAAAGATATTCTATTTTATTTAATATTACAATCGCCATGAACACCACTTTTATTACCGAGGAAAAAAAAAGTCTCCGGTTGATCAACCAATAGAATGAACCCACGGGTGAGTTTCTAAGCCTATGTCCTAGAAAATAAATCATAAGTCTACTATTAATGAACCATACGTTTAGGAATCGTGCTAGTGGGTTGACTTTATTGATTGATTAATAGTTGATCAACTCTTGTATCTGTACGTGAACTTAAACAAAGTTTTTGTTCCTGAACTCCATGTGTGTCCTAATCGTACGCATAATCATTTATACCAAAGTAATTCAAACTAAAAATACGAGAATAAAGTATGAAAATGTCTGTCCATTAGTGGCGAGAGGATAACTTTCGTCGTGAATAGACTATGCTGAGTGAATAAATAGTTGATTTTCAATGGCAATTAAGAATCTGCGGTTTCGGCGACAAACTATTTTAACGATATTTGCTTCCTAGACTACATTCAACTTTTCAGCCTGAACGATCCGAGTTTGCGTACGTGTTGAACAAAAAATCAATAATTTCTATCAATTCTAAGCTTGAACGCGAGTCGGCCATTTAATATATTGCTAGATGCCAAAAACATTGTTTCTTTTAATTCGAAGCCTCGTGTCAATCACCCTTAAGATCCACATTACTCTCGACAAGAATCACAAAATTAACATTTCACCCAACTTAAAGTCTAAAATGTAATTAAAAAAGTTATTCATTAAAATTCTCAATTCTTTTTTTTATCACGCTATAGAAAAATAAACCTAACGACGAAATGCATAAAAGATATCTTTAACTAAACAAATCTCCTATAATTATCTCTACCATAAACCAAATTGATTTAAAAACTCATGAATGAATGGACAAATGAAATCCGTTTATAATTTTCAATTAACTCTCTGATTTTTTATGTACATGAAATGAATCTTGACTAAAGTGCACGACTGTTATTATCGCATATGCTAAATAGATTTCAGTAATGAAGTTCTCATTATCACATACTACAATATAGCATAGTCGTGCCGTGATAGTACCTGCATTAATTAACAAGTTTACTTTGATTAATTGTTACAGGTGGTGATCGCAAATGAGGCTGCAGGCGAGGAAGGAAAAAGAGGTCTGACAGTCTCCGGAGGGGGTGGTAGGTAGGAGGGCGGTGGCTGGGAAAGGATGCCTGCACTCGTAGCTGGAAGTTGGGGTTGGTGGTGGGGCTTCTTCGGTCTGGCTCTGCTCATCCTTGCCACCCCGAGTCCCGCCTCCATCCGCAAAGGTAAGCCTTTAATCCTTTCACATCCCAACCTGATTCTCGCATACGCATATACGTGTACTACATACTACGGTATGTGCGTACAGTAGATTCGAATATATGCCTTGTCAGTATACTGTGTGTGCCGATCTGGTAGGCAGAACACGGTAAACAGAGTAGACTAGCGTATGTACATATGTATAGCTACTCTATGAAAGCTCAGACTAGTCATTGTTGCTCATGGTGCGGATGGATCGAACCAGGCGTAGTCCAAACTAGCATCAGGTTCACTGCCACGTGTGTACATGGTCAACGTCCTTTTGGTAATTCTGATGTCTGTCCAATTTTATATCTATACTCTGTATTACTATGTAAACTGTGGAGATAGATATATCGTGGTCAAGTAATTTACTTAAAAGCCCGTACCAAGGGGGATTTCGTTAGCACAATCGGTCGTCTGGTATACGTATATCAACGACTGTTTCCAAAGAGATTATTCATATTGATATACTCTGTAAACTTGATGATCAGGTGCATCTCAATATTCTAAGCCGTTTATATGTTTTCTTTTAGAAAAATAATTTCTCTTAGAAATTTTGCTGATATTCGATATTTTATGCAATTCGTTTACTGGAATTGAATAAAAGTACATTTTTTTGACTCTACTATTGTAATTTTCAGTCTATCTGATGTGGATTAAAATAATTATGTATTTTTTTCGCAGTATACAATGGATATTAATTATTTTTGGAAACTCTAATGTTTTATTAAAATCGATTTTGGCAAAATATTTAAGAGGGTTGAGTCATCTGAGGATTATAGAATTTAAATTGGTTTGCAATAGTAAATATGAAATCTTGCAAATTTATAAAATGACACTTGACAAGCAGAAAAAAAATTTAACATTTTCATAAGTAAAATATTTCTTTAAAGTCCAATTCGTCGGTGCAAAAAAAAATTTGTTTTCATCTTTATTTTGTCGTGTAGGTTCAAGTTTCACCAATGGAAGAAAATGGCTTCGCAAGGTTTTATTCCCTTTGTAAAAAGACTGTTTATTGAATTTGAATATTTATATACATTTCGCGCGGAACATACATAGTTTTGTAGACAATTTTTTTTTACGTAGTAATGGTTTATCCAATTTCCTCTATAACTCTTGCACCGAGTGAAAATATTTCTTAATATTTATTCTAAAAGATTCTAAAAGATCAACGAAATATTTATTTGATTCAATGAAAATAATTATTTGATTTCACTGATGTGATGCATTCGAATCACGATGAGGATATTTCATTGCCTTCAAGTAAATATTTATAGTAATTACTAAAGAAACGATTTATTTTATTCCAATGAATAATATATTCGAAATCACCGTTTCAAAGAGATATTTATTTGACTGCAAATGCGCGCCGCTGTTTGACGGGAGACGCGATTTGTTTCTTCAAATAGTGTTGTATCAAGAGCGCAAAACCGGCGAAACGCCGATTGTTAAATTGTTACCCAAATTGAGAAGCCTGGTATCCGCGAATAGGTTACTACGTTCGAAGGTATTTAATAATAAATTAACATTAAACGGATCCTCGAACCTTTCCTCGGTTAGTACGGCAAGCATGCAAAAATAAAACATAACCTACAATGTAATCATAGATGAGCATCACGACCTATTTATAGACATTGTAACGATGTCTGCATTGCATAGTAAGTAGACGATTCGAATGAGAGAAATATATAGATGACGTTAGCGCAGTGGTTAACGCTCTTATTCGGTACCAGAACAATCCGGGTTCGATCCCCAGTGATCAATATATGGTATATGGTATTTTCTCTCTTTGGTACTTCGGCAGGCCATCGTCATTACCATTCTACACACTTGCCCAAATTCTCCGTGCGGTCATCACACATAAAAAATGTGCCGCGATATGAAAAATGCGCGTGGATCCTCTGACGCTAAAATACCATGACAGTGTTTGTTTGCTCTGTGTGTGTGTGTGTGTGTTGTATCGTGCGCGCGATTTCTAAGCTAAAAACTCAATAAATAAATCACCGTTTATTGCAATAACAATTGGTTCATTGTAACATTTCTGTTACTACATACAACTTAACGTTAACTCCTTTACGGTAAAATAAAGTTAGAACAAGCATGCAAAGTGAACGTGCCCAATATAGCACACCAGGCACTAGAATGAAACTTTTTCTCTCGATGTGTGTTAGAAAAGCTTTAAATGAACATTCCTATACTCAGACTGAACAGAATAAATCCTTTCAAAGCCAATTTGATCTATTGATGCAACCTAAATCTTACGACAAATTGAAGATGGAAAATAAAATGTTGTATTTTCATTGGACACAAAAAAAATATTTCACATATAAAAGAGTTAGATTTTTTTGTGTGTGCTTGTCAAGTGCTATTTTTCATCAACTTGCAACATTTCATATGTGTAATTACAACACAAAATCATTTTTATGATCTTCGGATGACTCGACCCCGTTAATTAGTCAATATTAATGAATCTCGGATTCGTGAATGATTACTCGAGTCTATTTGAAGTACGCTGCAGGTACATAAAAGTCTCTATCTATTTTTGTACTCTTCGTAATTATAGATTATAGACGTTAATTATTCGGAAACGGTGCCGCAATCTATACACATGAGGAACAATTAATTTTTATACCAACTAGGTCCAGGGAGGCCATTCTATAATGGTACTGTCACGCGTTCGAATTATGTAGCACTGCTCGCCCGGTTCCAGGAATACTAACACACACACACACACACACACACACACACACACACACACACACACACACACACACACACACACACACACACACACACACACACACACACACACACACACACACACACACACACACACACACACACACACACACACACACACACACCTCTTTTTATACTCCCAATACCCTCTAGATTTCATGATACTTCTGTGCATACCGGAACCCACAAGCCAGATGACCCCATCTGCCACCCTCAAACTGTGGACATAAACATTTACTTTTAAATACAACAAGAGATAAATATATTTTAACGAGGAAAACAATTATTTTTAATGAAGCAAACATTTTCCCGTTATTATATATTTACTCGATGAATGTTCAGTTCTATTAACAATTGTCTGTATTTATTACTAAACCATAGAACATTTTTTTGTCATTCAATTTTTCATTAATAAATATTTTTATTTTCGAGATAAATCAATAATATTTCGAACTCTTCTTCCCTTTCCTGTAAGTCTGACTAGTTGTCTCGCTAATCTTGATATATATATATATCGATTCTTTAAATCACAGAAGCCAAGATAAGTGGAATTACACTAAAACTACGAAAACTTTAGTACTAACTAAAATAGATTTGGGTCTACATTACAAAATAGGTAATTGTCAAATTAAAGAATTCAGTTGTTTATCTCTAATTAATTTTATAATTATTCCATCCATCAAATATATTTCTTCTCTGTTTATTATTATCAAAGACTCTCCAATGATCCGTCAAGTTAACGGACGTGAATTTTTCCATGAAACAAATTTGTTCTTTCCACAAAAATAAAAAGTTGAGAGTAAACGTCGTGAACTCGCTATATCATGTGGAAAAATGTGTTAGAGTAGCTTTAGGATAGGCGAAAATTTTATTTACACGATACAATAGGCTTGTTGACACTTTTCGCTATTTTATATCCGTACTAGCACCGCTAAAAATGCTTATACATCAATATTAACAAGAAAGAATATTATTGTCACTCGAGAGTTTCATAATAATGGTGTTAAGACAATTTGAGACTTTTGGCCTATGTATAAATTTTGGACGTAATAATATAAATAATATCCATGATTAACGTACATCATCTGTTAACCCTTAATTACATCCCTTGTTTCGACCCTCATAAAAATTAAGTATGTGCTAGATATATACAGAATCTATAATTATATTTATAAAGGCAAAAAGTTTTATATCCTCTCTATATTTTTTATATATCCGCCGGATATATCTTAGATATATCGTGGATGATTCTATTATACTTTGCAGTAAAAAGTTCTATATCTCGTATATATCTCGTATATATCTCGTATATATCTAATATTTATCTCATATATACCTCATATATCTCGTATATATCTTTAGATATTTCTTTTCCATGTGGAAAAATTTGACCCGCCGGCCGTAAAGTGCCGTCAGTTGTCACGTTTTTCGTGCTATTACTTTTGTGCGGTTGGTATTGAAAAGTTCTAATTGGAGCGAGGGGGAGAGGGGCTTTGAACCTTCCTCTATCGATCGCCGCAGTCGGTATTCGAGCTAAAAATACCTTAAATTCACCCATTCAAATAATTATACTTCTTCCTCTTTTATTTATTATACTTGTGTTTTCCTTTTTTTTTCCAAAACACAATTGATTTCTGTCTTTAGATTGATTTTTCTTGGAGATGTCATTTTTTTTAAATAAACTGGTTTTTGCGCTTTTTCAATTTTTTTTAAATTCTTCTGAACATAAGTTTTTCAATTATTATCGAAAGTATTTTTCTATCAAGACTCTGACGTTGTGTTTTAAAATGAAAGATACGTTAAGATTTGAGGAATTAAAAGTCAGTCAATGAAGGTCTGGGTTACTTGGACCCAGAGGATGCAGTTGACTGTTAGATAACGGCCGTAACACTTTTTGACGTCACTTTTGCCTATTTCATTGAATTTACAATAATACCGTAACGCTTTTAAGCGTAATTTTTGGCTAATTCGTTCAATTGCCAACATGACCTTAACATTTTTTGTCGGCACTTTAGAGAGCAGGAGGAGAGGGAAGGAGCAAAGATGTTTTTACATCAATGAAGGCAAAGTTTTTTCACTCAAATCCCAATATGCTCTCCGTCACAACAGACGATAAGCTTTTCCCTAACCTTTATTGACGCGATTCGCACGTTGGCCCCAAAGCCGACCGAACACCAGGGATATAGGATGAACAGAGACGGAGATACGGTAGAAGAACGAAGGACAACATTGCCCTCTTTCTTATCTCGCCCTCACGGCGACAAAAGTTCTCGAATCCACCATCCACGCTGGAGAACGCACGGTAGCTAGGGAAGAAGATGGGGGTGGTTCAGGAGTATTGGCGGAAGAGACGGGCGGGCATGACTTGAGTGGAAGCGAGAAAAAAAAGGTGGACGAAGCTAAGGGGTCTGAGGGAGGCAGAGGAGCATTTGGGGATTTCGAAGTTTAGACTCCAAGCGATAATGCTCTTCCCACTCCGGATGCCACCAAAGCTTGGCAAAACTTTCCTCCCACCTCCCGACCTACAACGGTTCTCCCTTGTAACTCCATCGCACTCTTGTTATATTCCTGTCCTCTGTTTTCCTCGCATATTCCCTCGTTCTTCTCTTTCTTCCCGCATCCCCCGTCGATGGCATCCTTTTCTCAACTATGTTCCCCTTACCTTACCTTTGCCTCGCGCGACTCCTCCCTCGCACGCTACCTACACGGCCGGGTTACCAAGTGTTTCGCCGGGGTTTCTCGGCTGCGTAAGGAGGTAGGATGAGCACACGAGAGAATCCGTCTCGATTTTCTATCCGGATACCCGAGAGCTTTTGCGAGGGGTCGGACACTTCAACTTGGGCTGCTCTACTACATCTCTACACCTCGCGCCAGTTCAGGATGTTTAAACCTCGTTCCACGACGAGATCTCAACTATCCAACAGCACACTGCTGGGAAATGGCTTTGCGGCTTCCCAAGAACATCTTTCTCGGTCGCCCTTTCCCGATTTATATATCGAATTCGAATCGTGAGTACACAGATAGCTATATATATTCTGGACCGGAGGATGTCTATATAAATGGAATATAGCTGAAAAATGGAGAAGAAATTTCCGATCCATCTTCCTTCCTTCTTTTCACTTGCTATCCGACTTGGATTCCCGTATCCCGCAGGGATGTGCGGAACTTGAAGGGGGTGTGGGTTTCCGAATTGTCGCCAAAATTCAACGAGCTAGGGAACTGGAAGTTTGAATTTTGTGGAATACCCTAGGGATGACAGTCTGGGTGGTTTAAATATCGTGAGGATGAAGAAACTTTTATAAGGTCCGGAGCTTCTATAAAGAAGTGATGTTGATTAAAAGATCTTACCTATAAAAAAAAAGTTACATTCATGATATCGTCGTTTAAAGCTTGTCGTACATATGCGGAAGATAATTCTGCGGAAAGACCGGTCGTTGTAACTTTTAACATAAGTAGTAGCAGTTATTTTTCGTCTTTAGGTTTCTGTCAGGATATTCTTCTTTTTTAAAAACCCCATAAATTATAATGAGTAATCGAAATATCTCAAAGAAATTTTTAGTGTTTGTCGAAGTGAATAAGAAATTTGTAGTCAGCTAGAAAAGCACATTAAGTCTATTTATTTATTTATTTTTTCGTATTAAAAGTTTCCCGTTCCGACAATTCGTACAACTTTGAACGGTTAACTTATAAAAGTTACAACTGTTTCCCCTTTTCAATTCTCGATGAAATATCTGTTCACGTCATTCGCATTTCCCTTTACTTTCGAAATTGAAGATGTCTGTCACTCCCAGAACGTATAATATCCTCAATATTGACTCTGGCTTGATGGACGTTTCCGGAAGAATTCGCTTGCTGCAATGCTTTTACGTGCAATGCAATGTCACTTTCTCAGGTATCATAAATATTACGAAACTTTTAATTAACATCTCATATTTATTTATATATTTGATTATACAGTGAGCCAGAGGAAGAGTTGTGATCGCAGTGGTTGCGTTTCGGCACAGTCACTCACTGTACTATCTTACCGAATTACACTAACGGTATGTACGGTACCTAACCTAATAGTCTGCTTTCGAGATTCATGGAAATTTCAAAACTCAGAAACGCGGAAATGGAATAACTTCGGGGCCTATATTTAATAATCTCTCTTTGGAGAGACACCTGCCTGTATTTCTCTCCGTGCTTAATCTGTTCTTTCCCCGTCAAGCTGTCACTCAATTTTATTCATGAGCCATGACAGGCTTTATAAAACTTTTCGTCTGTTTCAATCGTGATGAAGGATTTAGGATAACCTATCATATTTTTTGTAGAGCGAAACAAATATTTACCTATTTGATATTCGAATTCGCTTATGTAAACAAAAATTAAGTGCTTGACTCTTCAGTTTCAAGATTACTCACATCACTCACGCACTCGAACAAATCGTAGTAGGCCTTACGACTATGGTATTAAGTGATAACTATTAATGATTTATCCATTTGAATATTTTTATATTGACGTTAACTTTTTCTATTGGTAACAATGGAAAAGGTCTTGCCACGATTTTTTTTATGCAAGCGAGGTATTTTTATTTGATTTTCTGTTAAATCAGGCAGTTAGCAATGTTATTGGCTCTTTGCGCGTAGCACCTCAGCGTCCCTTGTCGGAAATTTTGGTACAGCAGATGCATTGTATATGTGTCTATATATATATTGCATATGTTTTATTGTATCTATATATATTGTACACATATATATATATATACAGGCATTGAATCTGCTTTACCAGTTTCCAACAAGTGGCGCTAGGGTGCTGCTTCGCGTACGGCGCCAATAGGCATTGCAACCTTGTTAATTATGTCGTTACCTTGTTAATAATTCCAAATATAATTAAATCTGTTCTATAATAGCTACGTCAAATTGTAGTTCAATAACCGCGACATACCTATGTATCTCTGTGTATACTGGAAAGCCAGAGTAAATAATTTAGTCTCAAGATTTCCAAGCTAATCGAACATAATCTGTTGCGGAAAGGCGGCTAGACTAGGATCAATCAATGCGATATAATGACTCTGTTTCTCACCGCCTGTTGTATCTTATATGACTTAAGGGAAGCGACAGATTGGCAGTTGCTTTAGCTTCACTCTAAATTTGTATTCACGAGGACATAATCCATCTCTTCCAGGAGGTTATTTCTGATGGAATAACCCAGGATTTCTCGTGTAAAAAGAAAATATTTCTTAATATTTATTCTAAAAGATTCTAAAAGATCAACGAAATATTTATTTGATTCAATGAAAATAATTACTTGATTCCACTGATGTGATGCATTCGAATCACGATGAGGATATTTCATTGCCTTCAAGTAAATATTTATAGTTATTACTAAAGAAACGATTTATTTTATTCAAATGAATAATATATTTGAAATCACCGTTTTAAAGAGATATTTATTTGACTGTAAATGCGCGCCGCTGTTTGACGGGAGACACGATTTCTTTCTTCGAAAAGTGTTGTATCAAGAGCGCAAAATCGGCGTAACGCCGATTGCTAGATTGTTACCCAAATTGAGAAGCCTGGTATCTGCGAATACGTTACTACGTTCGAAGGTAAAGGGTGATTTTTTAAGAGCTTGAGAACTTTTTTTTAAAAAAAAACGCATAAAATTTGCAAAATCTCATCGGTTCTTTATTTGAAACGTTAGATTGGTCCATGACATTTACTTTTTGAAGATAATTTCATTTAAATGTTGACCGCGGCTGCGTCTTAGGTGGTCCATTCGGAAAGTCCAATTTTGGGCAACTTTTTCGAGCATTTCGGCCGGAATAGCCCGAATTTCTTCGGAAATGTTGTCTTCCAAAACTGGAATAGTTGCTGGCTTATTTCTGTAGACTTTAGACTTGACGTAGCCCCACAAAAAATAGTCTAAAGGCGTCAAATCGCATGATCTTGGTGGCCAACTTACCGGGCCATTTCTTGAGATGAATTGTTCTCCGAAGTTTTCGCTCAAAATGGCCATAGAATCGCGAGCTGTGTGGCATGTAGCGCCATCTTGTTGAAACCACATGTCAACTAAGTTCAGTTCTTCCATTTTTGGCAACAAAAAGTTTGTTAGCATCGAACGATAGCGATCGCCATTCACCGTAACGTTGCGTCCAACAGCATCTTTGAAAAAATACGGTCCAATGATTCCACCAGCGTACAAACCACACCAAACAGTGCATTTTTCGGGATGCATGGGCAGTTCTTGAACGGCTTCTGGTTGCTCTTCACTCCAAATGCGGCAATTTTGCCTATTTACGTAGCCATTCAACCAGAAATGAGCCTCATCGCTGAACAAAATTTGTCGATAAAAAAGCGGACTTTCCGAATGGACCACCTAAGACGCAGCCGCGGTCAACATTTAAATGAAATTATCTTCAAAAAGTAAATGTCATGGACCAATCTAACGTTTCAAATAAAGAACCGATGAGATTTTGCAAATTTTATGCGTTTTTTTTTAAAAAAAAGTTCTCAAGCTCTTAAAAAATCACCCTTTATTTACACCGCCTGTTGTATCTTATATGACTTAAAGGAAGCGAGAGATTGACAGTTGCTTTAGCTTCACTTTAAATTTGTATTCACAAGGACATAATCCATCTCTTCCAGAAGGTTATTTCTGATGGAATAACCCACGATCTCTCGTGTCTTCTTCTTGACTTCGTTTATATTCAGTGCAAGCAAGCGACAAGTCATACGTAATTAAATTGACCTAGTCTCGCGATTAACTTATTCAAGACAATCTATTCAGCCAGGAAACTAAGATTTTTTGTATGTTAATTGTTTTTTTTTCTCGTTCACTATAAAATATAATTTAAAAATTGTCATTTGATTATTAGAATAAGAAATTTTACGGTTAGTGTCAGAGCTGATGAGGTTAAGTTTTAATAGTTTGTTCGTAAAGTAGTTTTTAGTTTTATCAACTCTGCGCGTGATTCAGTACAAACCGCTCAATGGATTTAACTCTATGATGTCTCATTTTCTTCCTAATAACAATCTACATCGGTTGTATAGAGCAATTGTTCCTTTTTTTTTTAAGATTCATAAGTCAGAACTATGAAAGCTATAAATGTAAAACTGGTTTTAAAACTGTTATTATTGTCCTTTGAGTGATGAACTTCTCAAAGTTTTGTCTTCTTTCAACATGTACTTCAGTACGAGTATATCATGTCCATAGATTTATTGGTTTAAGAATATTAAAAAATATAGCGCAAGTATAATTTAATGTATTATCTGAACGTCTGTGAAATTTAAAAAAGATTTACCGTTTCCAAATGGAGATATTGACACGATCAGGAATGTATCTCTTGTAGCTAACGACACGTTTTTCTTTTAACCATCTCAACGAGATTCAAGAATTCAACCAAATACGAAAATATTTCAGAGAAGTAACGAATATGCTAGATAAATTTGAAATTCATTTACCGTTTATTTGTTTTTAGATATCGTTAGTTAAATATAAATATAGTAGTCCGTGCATGGCGTACGTCTCTGTCACATATATCTCCCCCCCCCCCCTGCGCTCATTGCACATTATACATCGCCGCATCTACCTTAACCTATATAGTTATACCGGTGCATGTCATTGTGATGAAAATGCGATATCACAGAGCGCAATCCATCCAGCGATTTATTCTGAATCACGAGAAGGATTATAGAAGCTCAAAACTAGTTTACGAGAATTATTTATTCCAGTCCTAAAATGTACAATTTTAAATCTTTCATGAAGCTAGCATGTCCATCGATTTTGTAAATATAACATTTCTACCGATTGTAAAAATGTTACTTAACTTAACGCGTAGGGTATATTTTGTTGAGATCAAAAGAGGTTAATCTGCTTTTTTCTTCTTAATTTTTTAGGTTATTTAGGTTCTTTTAGATTTATTTAAGCAGAGGTTAACCTCCTTTCTTATTCTTAATTTTTTTAAGAACACTTTAAGAATGCTCTAACAATTTTTTCCAAGAAATTTTAATGCCAAAGCGATAAACGATTTCCAAATAGGATAGAACTCCGGTACTCGAAGCCTAGAAAAAAATATCGAGAAAAAAGAATAAATGTTGCCCATTTCATTTTGAACATCTAAAAACTGTTAAATATTCAATGTATTACCAACTGCTTAGGCTCCAATTGAAAAAAAAAAACTCAAATGGAAAAAAGCTTATCAGCAACATACAAAGATAATATGGAAAAACTACGTAAACGAGGTACGGTACCCTTAAAGAAAAATATATTAAATTGGGAAGAAATGCGGTGAGGGATTACGGGAATTAGGCGAAGCGTAAACGCAAACCTCGCGGAACAACTCCTACGAAGGTAAACGTACGGTGGTGGAACAACCTCGGTAAGGAAAGTGATAAATATATAGGGTTGAAGGGACGGTAAGGTCCAGTAGAAAGCTCGTGGGAATAAAGGTGGGTCACGTTTATGTTATACACATACGTACTTGTAATCCGCGCCTTGTAAATTAGGCTCCGGTAGATGGGTGTGAGAGGCAGTACATCGAAGGGAAAGGGAGGAAGAGGTGTTAAGGATAGGTCGGGCGTTAAGCCTTAAGCTTATGCGATCCTTTTAAGAGGAATCTAATCCACATTCAATGCTCAACACGATGATTCTGGGACGTGCCAGAGTCTTTGGCCTCTCGCCCCGGCTGTTCCAATACGACTGTTCACGTACCAGTGCGAAGCAGTACGTAATGGTACGAGGTAACACGTAGATGTTACATATATGTACAACACTAATACCATTTAAGCTTGAAACGAGGAGGGTCATGCCGATTACTTATGTATATGGGCGATGGTACATTAATACGTTAATACGTGGACGCATTCGTACAGGTACGGAATTTTAGGTGAAAACAGCGAATATGACTCAGGGCGTTAGGACGAATTAGATGGAGTAAGATGGATGTGCGTACAGGTTGCGGTTACTCTTTAGCTTTTCCAAAACTTGAAAGGTTTTCGTTATAATAACTATTGAAATGGCGTTGTTCTTCTATGGTCTTATTCGTAATATGATATCATTTGATATTCTAACAATTAAAATGCTAAAGTTTCTCTGAGAAATAAGGAAATAATCAGAAAGTTGATCGTTTCATCAATTGTTACCATAAGTTTTAACGAATATCAATTCGATCCCGGTAGTCCGTTTAATCTATTCAACGTTTGTGCATACTCTCAGCTCGATAACTCAAGATTTGGTCGACACAGGAACACAATAGCAATTTTTTTCTTGGTAACATTCGATAATTTAAAAATCTTACAAAATTTAAACGGTTTGATCGATTCCTCCCAAATTCAATATTGATCGTTTGTCCGTACGAGTCTATTTGTGAATATATATGTAACTCGATTGTGTCAATAAATTTAATAGCTATCGTGCGAAAAGCCATTTTTTACAAAATTCCAAAACGTTTTAAATGTTAACGACTGCAAATATTTCGTTGGAAATTGAGACAAACCATGAAGATTGATTCGATACACGGGCGTACACACACATACACGTACACACAAAAGCACAATAACGCGCGCATCTACAATAACACACACATACACACACTTTGTTTATGAATATGATTTTTGGATGATTTAAAACATTCTGAACACGATGACACGAAAACTTTGGAAAAATTTCCTAAATACAAAGCTTCCTCTGAGAGGAACCAAAACGTATAGAATGATAATTAAATTATAACATGGACATGTTATATTAGCTTTTTCCGGTGTTTGTAAATAAATTGAATCTTTGCAAAGTGCAATTTACACCATGAAGAGTGTGGCTTGTAGGCCTAGTACGTTCGGGTCTGGGTCATATTCACCACTTTTATTCTGCATGTTGATACGTAGCTGTTGAGATTAGGGACGTGAAGAGGGATGAAGAAACGTCGAGGGTTGTACACACGTAGCTGTGTAACAACGAGAATATGCTGGCAACAACGCGAAGGTACGTGCGAGAGAGGCTCCCACAGGCTTCACGAATACTGTAGTTCACTCGTCGAGCTTTATACTTGTACTGTATATGCGCCATGGCACATAAGCACCAGGCGCGAATTCGTAAGTGCAACGACCTGAATTTACAACGATTTCCCTGCACGCCAGATGTTGGTGTAATCGGGTGAGTAAGCTCAACTGAAAGCACGCTAGGAAGATAAAACAATAATAATATATAACGCGACATATTATTTTATATTATATTAATATAGTTATTAAAAATATCATTCCGAAACGTATTGCTCGTCATTAATTATATTTATCTGCAAATTTCCGTTATATATAATTGTGCGAAAAAAGTAAAAGCAGATTGGTCAGTATCTAAAAGATTTAAGCTTAAGAAGAAGAAAAAGTTGCAAAGTAGAAACTTGCACGTTACATCTTCATTTTTTTATGGTCCGCAGTACAGACAGCTTCTTTTATGAAACGCGGCATGTTGTTAAAATTTAGTTTTTTCATAGACGAAACTTGGTGCATTGCGCACGAAAAAAATGAGGAAACAATATTGAAGGTATTCCTGTGCAATTTTTTTTTTCACATTTCAAGGACCAGTTCTTTCATATTTTTTCACAATCTCATGAGTAAGGAGTCTTAAGAAATTAAAGAGGACACCGAAGACGGTCGTAATCAACTAAGGCATTCTGCATTGAAAATTGTTTTCATACTAACTGTAATTAAAATTTATAACATTAAAAATGATCATCGCGTATCGATAAGCACACGGCGCTCCCTCATCCTTAAGACGTTGTACTATACGTTTTTGTTATTCTCTCGTTGTTCGATCGTTTTATTGCGTTATTTCATTTCATAAATCACGATTTACTCTTTCTTGTACAAAAACACATTCGACTCCATTTTTATTTCGTATTTTTTCTGTGTTCATCTCTGTAGCAGTCATTCTTCAGTGTCGTTTCTTCTTGCTTTTTGCCTTCGTCGTATTCCGTTCATTCGTCTTACGCGGAAGCTGGAGCCACGGTACGACAGCGACGAGACGTCCATTTCGCGAAATAGGATCAAATGGAGACGGTCTTTCCTGCCGTACTATTCTCACTTCACCGACACTTCTGCTTGCCCGTTTTCACTTCCACGGACAACGCGAGGTCGACGAAGCGACCAATTGAATTGCTGACTCTGAGGATTCAATCGGCTCTCTCGGCTCCCGTAGCAGGAAGCATGAGCGACGGAGTGAATGCGAGAACAATACGAATCGGAAAACGAGAGAATAAGGACGTAGACGCGAGGAAACTTGAAAAGATATCAAGGTTGTACGCAAGTGAAATAATGGGGAAAAAAGGTGAACGTGAAAAGACAAAAATCACCGTGACGCGATCGACGAGGGTTGTGCCAAGGGATATAGGGAGATTCGAGCGCAAGGTCGAAGGGTTGGGAATGAAGAAAGCGAGAGAAAATCGAACATAATCGCGGGTGTGGTCTCAGTCGAGGCCAATGAAATTTGTCTGGCACGTGACGGCTCGCATCATTCGATCAATCTGAAATTCACGTCACGATTTCACGGATCTCACCTCCACATACATAACCATATACGTGTGTATTTATTGTATTGAATTCTGTAGGTGACAGGAATAAAACGTTAAGATTTAGTCCACGACACTGCTCTATGATACACGCAGCTATTCCCGCTATAGTAGTATTGACGCTAGTCGACGCCACCTAACGTGACTGACCGTAGAACCGATCATAGCTAATAATTCCACTAAAACCATTGAGAGCACCACAAGAACAAGATTATTATATCAACATTAAATAGTATGATAATAACGGACATAATAGTAACGTACATGTCAGTTGAACACTGTCATCGTCAATACTCATGGATACGCACACCGATAATCACAGACACTCGTGCGGATACTCTGAGATACCATGACCTCCGATAAGTAAAATTAAGAAGTTGTGCACCAATGCCAACGCGATCTACAATAACTTGCTAACAACAGCAACAACAATAAAAATAAGTTCTTGGAGGAATGAAATCGTTGTTCGTCACGAATAAAAAGATTATCCCCACCTGTCGGCAACGAGCCAACACATCGGCGCGTCGGATGCAAAAGGCTATCATCCTGGGTTTTCTCCGTCTATTAAGGTCACACTATTCTGGACTAACCTAACTACTTATTTCTGGGTTATAGAATCAGTCGATAAGCAGATTTATAAGCACCGCCCGTTCGTCCTGTAGATTAGTCAGAGCTTACAGGGTTGGTCTGGTGAGAGCTCATAAAGCTTTTTAAACAATAATAACAATAATAATATTCTTTTCTTCCCACGTGTATCTCCCACGACACGTGAATCGAAGGGATCTTCTTGGTGTGGAGTGCCTGCACGACCTATTGGTCCTCGGTATAGCATTTTACGTTATGCGAATTTCGTATTCCCTTCTGCGTTTTGATGCTCGTACACGTTGAAGAAAAGGCAGTAGAGTTTCTTGGCTTGAGTATCGTATCAGATGGGGCGGTAGTAAAATTATAATCCTGGCGTAAAAACGTGATCAGAGCCGCCGAGTGTAACATCTTGCTTGAACGCCATACCGGTAAGTCTATGCACGGTCTGCTTTTTTGTTACATCGATAATGCGGGCTTGTCGGCACGGCTGACTTTTGCGTTTTTGTAGTCAGCTGGTCTGATATCCAAGACTTGAGGATTCTCTCTTCCTTGCCAGGATGGCGTAATGAACACGCTCGTCAACCAGAGCCAGGTGATGGGTATTCAGGTTCCTGATGCGAGATGCAGGGTTTGCAAAGGATCGTCAGTAACGCGCATGCATATTCTTTCTTCATGTTCCTGCTTCTGCTGCCTGTTTATCTTATGCAGCCCCTAATTCTTTCCACCGCCACATTGCGGCGGATAAATTTATTAAGAGTGTTATACTATCACTTTCGATGATCTTATGGAGCATACGAGACACAACTGTTACCCTATGCCCCCGGAGATATTGAGCCTGTTGTGGGGAAAGAAAAGTGACTAATTTATTGGAACTATTCGTTCCTCCCGGTCAGGCGGATAACAGTAAACATACCTGACATTGTCGTATCTTATCATACTCCGTATCGTATCATACTCCTTATGGGAGTAAGATAATTTGTGTCATCGAGTTCTCGGCTCCAGGCGAGCCTAAGATTGTCGTTAAAGAGGACGACAAGCGGAAAATGTATCAGGATCTGCTGTTCGAACTTTGCCAACTGCACCGAGTATTCGCGGATAAACTGGTCGTTCTGACAATCAGCATTCTCGAAGGGAAGGAAACCCCCACTCGCTAGCGGGTCGGATGCAGAAGTCGATCATCCTGAGTTCACTACGTGTACTCAGATCATGCGATTTTAGACTGACGTTACTTCTTACTTCTGGGTTTAAGGATCAATCAGGCAGAATAATTTTAACTGCTGCCTGTTCTGTAGCTGAGTGGAAGCCCTACATGGCTGATCGGGTGAGAACTGATGAAGCTGCTTACCTTTAATGTAATAATAATAATAATTCTATAAGAAACATTTTTATTTAGTGAGACCAAATATTATATTTAACATTTAAATTAATTACATGTGAATTAAAAATCCTTAATATTTATCCAGTCCAACGTTGGTGCGAAATTTCATTTCTAATTATCATAGATTCAAGTACTAATACTTCTGCGTCGTTATTGTTGGATTTTAAAGTTAGGAAACACATGTACACATGTTACAAACATAGCATCAGGGTCAGCAAATTAACTGGCACGACTCCTGCGATCCCGTGCTGCTGCTGTCTTGCAATATGGCTGAACGAAGCTCACTTTGTTTTACTATCGATGGACGGGACTTAGAACCCCTTCCACCCCCTCAACTGGTACCCTACTATCTGCAGCACTGGTATCTGTAGATTCGCATAGAGCGAGCAGCGCACCGTCGGGTTAAACTCCCCGGAGTCTCGTTCGTTCCGTGAACTTTCCATTATACACTCGCGAAGTCCGTCGTTATAGCAGAGTCTACACGCGGAGAATACAACCCTTTATTTATAGGAGTGCGATAAGTCAGGTGGCGCAAGAGGGGAAACCTCGGAACCCGCCGGCTCTACATTGGTACGTTGTTCCGTTACGGGTTCTATCCGTTAGTTCGTTGCGCCCGTTCCACATCAGGGGAACGAATACGTGTTTGGTCAGACGTGAACTGAGCTCCTGGGAACGATACGTGACCTCTCGCTCGGTACACCACAGGACTTGCCCTGTGCACTCTGCAGCCCCTGAATGTAGCAACGAATAATTTTAATTCTCAATTCCGTATTGTCAGCTGCTTGATGTATTGTACCGAGAGAAAATGTCTTAATTAATCGAATATATTCAATTGAAATCTCATTTTATTAAACTGTTATTCGTCATCGATCAAATAATATATTTAAATATCATCATTCGTTTTATTGATCTCTAATATTAGAAAATTCAGTTATATTAAATCAATAAATGAAGTCTTGAAACCAACATTATGTTCGCTTCCAGATTTTACTACACACGGGGTTAGCACAACTCAGTATTTTCTTATGCTTGTGTCTGGGGATCTGCTGAACCAATTTGAACGTTTCCTTTTAACGATCGATATGCCAGACTGTAAGACAAGAGGATACATCGATAAGAATATCATCAAACTATTCATACCCGGGATAGATAAACAAAATTATTTTATTAATTATCCAAAAACGAAATTGTATTTATCGTTTAAATTGTTGGGTTTTTTTTTTTTTTTTTTTTTTTTTTTACAAAAAGAAATGTACGAGGTTTCAAATGTACAAATATGGAAAAATTGTACTTTAGGGAAATTACTCAGCGTGATGAAGTTGAGTGAATTTCCATTTCGATGAAAACAAATTATTCTATATGAAAAAACGTATTTTCCGTTGAAAATAATGCAATAAACAGCTTTGGCATTATGTTAATAATGAATAAAATTAACTTTGAAGTGTTGAAAGGATTGCAACAATGATATTGACGCGAACCCGTTGATTTTTAATTTCAACCAAAACGAATTATTCTATCCGAAGATTTTTCGTTGAAAATAATGGTATACATAGCTTTTGGCATTGACTTTGAAGTGTTGAAAGGATTGCAACAATGATATTTACGAGAACCCGTTGATGGGAACCGATAACCACACACGTATTTTGCAAAACTCACATTTCAAAAGTGTTTTCCACAAGACGAAAATGTTTTTTTAACGATCAAAATAGCATTGTTGAACTTCTCACGAGCCTCACGCACTGTACGCCTTATTCACATAAAATTTTCTTCCGAGACATTGTCAGATTTACACTAACTGGGTAAGTGTAAATAGTCGACGTTGACACTCGGCGGATACACAAGTACTAACGCTGCTATGGGGGATCAATTAGTTAAGTTAATACATTAATTTAATTGACGAACCATTCATAATCGGGCCTTGTAAGGATTCTCCGAAGATAAAATACAAAATACAAAATTTTAACATTAGATTCTGATGATCATGGCCTCACATCAGAGTTGTCTTTTGCAAAATTCACGATTGCGTAATCTGAAACAGATGCAATGTTTAAATAATTAAGTTTAAAACGTAAAACGTTCACTATCTATAATATAAGATCGTACAAAGCTAATACGAATCGAGTTTCTTTTGAGAGTAATGTTATGCATATGATGAATAATATTACTCTCAAAAGGATTGCATCAAAAGGTTATGCATCATATGCATAAAATTACTCTCAAAAGGAACTCGATTCTTATTAGCTTTGTACGATCTTACATTTATATTTTTAGACTGAGGGTCGTTACGAAGTGATTATAATCATTTGCTCATAGCACCGTGAATACTAGGCCGAGGAAACCCAGGACTATATTATATATATATATATATATATATATACAGTTAGGTGCAAAACCGTCCCAAACAATATGTATTTTATTTTGAAAACCAACATAATTTTTGTTTTGGCCTATTACGGACTACGACTGTCATGACCTCATACCTAACCAGTGTTACAATAATAAACATTAGACAGGTCACCGCTATCTACGAAGTTCGTGGAAAAGTGGTAACATTTCATTGGGACAGTTTTGCAACGATCATCAAACGAAGTTGGTTTCCATGTAACACTAAGTTAAAACTGGTCCCTTGCTTTGAATTTAGATTCTATAATACTTCTATAAAGTAAAATATCAATCGTGAATCGTTTTATTGGATAAAATCGAAAAACTTTTGAAAATGAAACCATTTACGAAATCTTTGAACAATAGTATACTAGATAAGTTGAGAGAAAGAAATTCCGTCAGAAAAATTGCACAATTATTAAAAGTAAGCAAGAGTGCTGTGCAAAGAATACGCGAAAAATTCAAAAGTGAGCTCGAAAATAATGTTGGAGGAAGACCTAAGAAGCTAAATTCTAAAGATACGCGACAAGTGATCCAGTACCTGGCTACAGGAGAAGCAAATTCGGCTTCATATTGATCAGCATTAGTTCGCAGAGATATTGGCAAAACAGTAAGTAAGTGGACAGTGCAACGAGTCCTACATTCGGCTGGTTTCAGAGTCATTCAGAAGAAAAAAAAGCCCTTGATATCGAAGAAAAATATAAAAGCACGTCTTGAGTTTGTCAAGAGGTATGAATCATGGACAGATGATGATTGGAGTCATGTAATTTGGTCTGATGAACCCAAAATTAATAAATACTGTACAGATGGAAGACAATGGAATTCGAAAAGAGAAGGAGAAAAGATGAATATAAAAGATTTTATAAAAACTGTGAAGCATGGAGGAGGAAATGTGAAAGTTTGGGGTTTCATAACTATTCACGGGACTGGATCTTTTCGAAAAATTGACGGCATTATGAAGAAAGAAACATATCTTGACATCTTAAACACAAATTTAACCGAAACTATAGAAATTATGCCGGTGGCTGAAAACGAAATAGTTTTCCAACACGATAACGACACCAAGCATACTGCAAAAATCGTCAAAGAATGGTTAGGTAGACAGAAATTTCAGGTGTTACATCGGCCTACACAGAGTCCAGACCTTAATCCAATAGAGAATTTATGGTCCTACTTAAAAAGGGCTCTACTACACAATTATGTCCACCACCATCATCACTCAAAGTTCTGTGGGAACGCGTTCAAGAACAGTGGGATGAAATTTCTTCTGACTATTGCAAAAAACTTGTGGAAAGTATGCCGAAAGGACTGGCAGCAGTTAAAAAATCAAAAGGACTGTGGACTAAATATTAAAGCTTATGAAAGTTTATTTTTCCCAAACGGTGCAAAAATGGTCCAATGTAATGTTGTGTTTATAAATACAAAAAACAACTTTCGTTTTACCATTTTTTTTGTCATTTTCTTAGTTTGTTGGGTATCTACTATATAAAATATAATATTAGATAAAAATGGTTATTTTACTTTTTTTTTTTAACGAGAAGTATAAATTTCTTGTACGGTTGGGACAGTTTTGCACCTAACTGTATATGTATTCGTGTGAATCATATATAATTATATTTATATTGATCTACGTATGTATCAGATAGCATCGTATTCCATCATATAGGATCATAGTTGATCATATCTCTTCGTGTTTGGCTCATCTGGAATCATATCTGATCAGATATGGTATAATATCTCAACATATCTGATCGTATAGGCTCGTGTGTTGTTCATGTGAAATCGTATTTAACGATATTGATATCACCAGGGTTTCGTAATACTCCTCTGCCTTCCACGATTCAAACACACATTATCCAGGGCTTCGTATAATTGACCACCCATTCCTATTATTGACACTTCCCCTTGACCCTACCCCCGATTCCGATTAATAAACCGTGGAGGGAATCAATAATGTGGACACCGCTTGCCTTTTGTTTCCATGGACAACTTGAGACCGCTCGCACCAAAATTGAAACTTCAAGATATAACACTTGACATAAAATGCCCTGTACATTATTGACACTTGACATGGGATTCCTTTTTTTTTTGACATCGTCATACGAGGACTTGGAATAATCAGGTCCGGGGTGCGGACAGAAAAATTAGAACTTCGGCTTGTCATTTTCGCCCTGTCTTCTCGATTTTAGTACACGACGGTAGCGACAATAATGGCGGCGGAATAATTAGCACATTTACATAATGCAACAATGAATAACTGTGTATTGATAAGATGATCCCTTAGTCTGTTATTTGCGTGAAGAGAGACAGCAAATATAAAATGATTTAAGAGTTCATGAATACTCCAAACATTTTCACAAACGGTGACTGTACCTACAGTTGAAACTTAATTATAGCCACAATTTTCAGACTTGAATAATACACCTATTTAATTACAAATAGACGCCACAGTTAATGAGAAAACTAAATTGAGAAGTGTTCAGATGTTAAATCATCTATTAATTTTTTCAAGCAAAAAATCGTGCGAAAAGTGCAAGTTTTGTAAATTTGTTTTGATCATATCATTTGACGATTACAAATCTTTTGAGGGTTAATGTTTGGCACTAAATGACTCATAAATATTATTGAATAATGTACTAAAATATATACCGAAGACCTCCAACGCTGCCTTTATCCGTGTAGCAATCACTCAAGCTCTAGCGTTATATGGACTTGAAGTTTTTCCGTGTCACCTGTCGGTCGGTTATGCAAAAACGAAATGACAGAATATTCCATACCGCCCAACAAACGACCAATTAAAATGCAATATCTCACGATGGTTTTTCTAGCGGCAGGTCCAGCAGTTTTATGAGAACTAACTAAAAACGAGAGGAGGAAAAGGAAAGAGGAAAGAACGTGAGGTGGGGATGAAAATAAAAATTGGGAACGGGCTTACGCTGCGTTGTATTCTCGACGCGTCCTGACTCACAGCCTTTTTTGTTGCGAATCGGATAAAACGTTCTATTTGCCCGACGGTGTACTCCATTTTTACGTGTACCTCTCCGTACCCCTTCCCTACGATAAGCCCGCTTGATTGCAATTTTTCCGGTCGCGAGGCAAAGAATCGGTTTTTTTTTGTGTCCAGTTTTTTTCCCCCGTTAGTCCACCTCCATTTTCCATTTTGCAGGCATAACGAACGCATACGTGTGAATTTAATCGATCAATTACGGCTACGCACGATAAAGGATCAACGAAAGCGGACATTACCTTTTTGTCATCTTTACCAAAAATTTGATTCGCGTATGTGTGGAAGGAAGGGTGAAGCTGGTTAGGTATTTCAAGTATCCAGTATTTTTTTATTATACGTCAAACCTGTTATACTCATTGTACCTCCGACATTCAGAGCATTATTTTATGTAATGGGCAATTTTATGCCCCGAATGGTAACTACAGTTGGTTGAATAAATCAGGTGACGTGACCAAAAAGACAGATACAACAGTGATAGCTTGGTATCGGGGTCAGACAAAACTCTTGAAAAATGCACGTACGTCATAGCTTGAATTATGTCAAAAAATATTTTATTAGCTACGATAATTCGACGGTTGAACGTCTAAATTATTAAAATCTCTGGAGTCTCGTCCACGTCATACCAATCTCTGCATGGTAGAACGAGTAACAAAAATGCTAATTTTAAGCACTTTTTCCTACTTGTCCAATTTTTTTTACTTTCATTTAAAATACATGAGACGAATATTAAAACGGCAAAATGTCATTTGTCCTTTCGTACTCTTCTAATCAAATTAGGAAGAATATAAATGCAACGTCTGTCAACGCTGCGTGACGTACTTGTTATTCACCATACATACAAATAGTGGGTTAGTACGTTTTATTCTAGAAAAATCAACCCTCCGTGACGTATTTCTTATTCACCAAATATACAAATAGTGGGTTGGTACGTTTTATTCTGGAGAAGTGGGCTTTACCCTGCGGAATGTCGGTCGCATCGTTCTTATTCCGCACGAGAAATAGAACTTTACCATTAGACAATCCAGATTATTCATGATTCCCCCATTTGTATCTGTTGCAAAAACAATGCATGTACGAGACACAGTACAAATCCATCGTTCAGATTGATTTTTGACTCGCTCTCGGTTTATTCAAACGAAAGAAAAAGGGAAAAAAATGCTTATATCGTATAATTTACGAAGAATTACATTAGTCACTGTGACATTATTTACAAAACGATGTTCATATTACGAATATAGAATGTAGCACTCAACCAACAAACCTCTCTCGTTATTCAGCATACTTTCGGTTTTTTAAATCATTACTTTTTCTCTCGTTTCCACTTTATACCCACGGCCAACCATTATTCCGCGATCGTGAAGGCGGTTAATGTGCACACGGTCTCCCTCCTATATACGTGTCGTTGTGTATACGCTCACCGTTCACCTGTGCTATTGTGTGTAGGTTACCTCAGTGAATATGCGGTGTGGATGCACATAACGTGCACGCTCAAGAGGCAAAATAAAGAGATAGAGCGAGTCGAATAGAATCTAGCGAAAAGCGGATGAGAGAGAGAGAGAGAGAGAGAAAAAAGAAAGATATGAGAGAGTAAAAAGTCCGATCGATCGGTTCACAGTGACCTGTATTCATCGGGTACGCACCGAGAGAGGGAGAGCGTGCACACATACTTCTCTATAGTACCCTTATCCCTGATGCAAACCTATTCAGCCTCACATTCAGTCCTCTGTCTTTATGATGTACTCGAAAAGAGGCTGTGGCGAGCTTTTCACGCATCCATCTACTCGTATATTTCCCTATTTTTTCCCTCAGTCCTAAAGAATATTTTTTACTACTTATTCATGTTCATTTATAGATTTTTTAAAATAATTCCGACACGCTATAAACAGAAGGTTTGTATCGTACATGGTGGATTGCTATTGTAAGCATGACATCCTCTTGTATAAAAGTAAACTTTAGATTTTTCTTTTTGAGGTAAAATATGTATTTATGTATCAAAAACTTTGACAATTAAGAGACTCTCTGTGTATTGGCGCAAATTTTTTCAGCTCCACAGTCAGTTCTTTGTTTTTATGATATACGTGAAAAAAAAGACTGCGGCAAGCTTTTGTAGAAGGTTTGTATCGTACAGGGTGGATTGCTATTGCAAGCATGACATCCTCTTGTATAAGTAAACTTTAGATTTTTTCTTTTTGTATGTATCATAAAATGTGTTTGTTATTATATTTTTTTTACGTTCGATAAACTCGATGGTACGCATTTCATGGTAATTCGGCAATTTGGAGACTCTCTATGTCCTGGTGCAAACCCTTTTAACCCCGCATTCAGTCCTCCGTTTATATGATATACACAAAAAAAAAGGCTGCGGCGAGCTTTTCACGCATCCATCGGTATTTGCCTATTTTTTAGTCCTCAGTCCTAAACATCTCTTTTACTACCTACTCATGTCTATTTATAGATATATTTTTTATAATTCCGACACGCTATAAACAGAAGGTTTGTATCGTACAGGGTGCTATTGCAAGCATGACATCCTCTTGTATAAGTAAACTTTAGATTTTTTCTTTTTGTATGTATCATAAAATGTGTTTGTTATTACATTTTTTTTACGTTCGATAAACTCGATGGTACGCATTTCATGGCAATTTGGCAATTAGGAGATTCTCTGTGTCCCGGTGCAAACCCTTTCAACCCCGCATTCAGTCCTCCGTTTATATTGTATGGTGTACACGGAAAACGTCTGCGGCGAGCTTTTCACGCATCCATCTGTATTTTCCTATTTCTTTTCCCTCAGTTCTAAAGAATCTCTTTCACCACCTATTCATGTCCATTTATAGATTTTTTAAAATAATTCCGACACGCTATAAACAGAAGGTTTGTCTCGTACAGGGTGGATTGCTATTGCAAGCATGACATCCTCTTGTTATAAACTTTAATCTTTTCTTTTTGAGGTAAAATATATATTGGTGTATCATAAAATTTGGTTCTGAGGAGACTTTCTGCGTTCTGGTGCAAACCCTTTCAGCCCCACATTCAGTCCTCTGTTTTTATGATTTACTCGAAGGGAGGCTGCAGCGAGCTTTTCACAAATCCATGAAATACTGATGTATTTGTTTATTTTATTTCTCTGTCCTGAAGAATCTCTTTTGCTACCTATTCACATGTTCAGTTATAATTTGTTTTTTTAAATCCTAACACGCGAATAAACAGAAGGTCTGGATCGTACAGATTGGATTGCTATTGCAAGCATGACACCCTCTTGTATAAATAAGCTTTAGCTTTTTTCTTTTTGAGGTAAAATATGTATTTTTGTATCAAAAGCTTTGATAATTAGAATGCACTCTGTGCATTGACGCAAACATTTTCAGCCGCACAGTCAGTTCTCTGTTTTTATTATATACACGAAAAAATGCTGCAGCGAGCTTTTCACGTATCCATCTGTATTTTCCTATTTCTTTTTCTTCAGTCCTAAAGAATCTCTTTTACTAACTATTCATGTCCATTTAAAGATTTTTTTTAATAATTCTAACACGCTATAAACAGAAGGTTTGTATCGTACAGGCTGGATTGCTATTGCAAGCATGACACCCTCTTGTATAAATAAACTTTAGCTTTTTCTTTTTGAAGTGAAATACGTATCATAAAATGTGTTTGATATTACATTTTTCTTGACCCTCGCTAAACTCCATGGTATACATTCTATGACAATTTTTCAATTAAGAGACCCTCTGTATCCTGGTGCAAACCCCTTCAACCCCACATGCAGTCCTCTGTTTTTATGATATACACGAAAAAAGTCTGCGGCGAGCTTTTCACGCATCCATCTGTATTGGCCTATTTTTTTTCCCTCTGTCCTAAAGAATCTCTTTTACTACCTATTCATGTCCATTTATAGATTTTTTTTTTAAATTCCGACACGCTCTTAAACAGAATCTCTATATCGTACAGGCGGGATTGCTATTGCAAGCATGACTGCTTCTTGCATGAGTAAACTTCAGCTTTTTCTTTTTGAGGTAAAATATGTATCAAAAAATGATTTTGAAATTAATTTTTTTCTTAACGCTTGATAAACTCGATGGCATACATTTTATGGTGATTGGGCAATCAAGAGACTCTGTGTCGTGCACTTACTAAATAGTCTACCTTATATTCAGAAAAAGGATTTATTTGATTAATATAAATTCAAACGTTGACATTTAAAAAAATATTTAATCGGTTAAACTTTTGTTTATTCTAATAAAAATATTTATCACTATTCTAAAAAATTCATGGTACGATAACCCGCGATTATAGGAAGTATCGAAGCATATTTTCCTTGTTTTATTCGTACTATAATTTGTCGCAGCCCGACTCTGAATCAGCCGCTACAGTGCCTGTTATATTTTTACTCTATACAAGAGCACAAGAACACAAAAGGCTCTACACGGCTGCGTGTTCCTTCTAAAAAGTTTATTTGATATCTCGAATTCCGAATAGAAATGTCGAATACATTGTCATCGTTTTCTTCGTGCTGTGATTCGCCACGAAACTCGTTATAAACAAATTTAGCTTAGTGTCAAATCTAACTAACAAAGAAAAGCGCTAGAGCTCTCGTAATCATTCAATTCTACACAAGAGTGCAGCAGCGCAGACGACTCTTTAAGCGGATGCTTCAACGCGCGTGCATTGCGTAATAGTTGCATTCTAAATATGCCGACAAAGTAGAACCTTGCACATTACTTTCTCATTATTTTCCATCTTTCACAAAGCCACCTGTATGAGGGAGTACGTTGATCGATTTTAAAAGCTTTACAAAAGGTGAACAACAATGAGAAAACAATGTGCAAGATTCCACTTTGCAAGGATTGTTTAAATACTGTATGCACTAGCTAATTATTCAAAATTTGTCAAATTTAGCGAATCAAACATTGTTGTTAAATTGACAAAGTTCATAACTGAGATGCCAATTGTAAATTTTAGATAAACTCGATACGATAGCTTCAAAGTAACACGAGATATCGTGTTTGCGTCGTATAATACTTGTAAAAGAAAAACAGATTAAAAAATTTACTTTGATAAAAAATATAGTGACTTTGTCGATTTTAATTAAATTCCCTACGATGAAGAGGTAACAACTGATCCATCAGCGAGTAAAATTTCAGCTCTATCGTTATAGCCGTTCTCTGGTAATAAAAGTTAAAACTGCTGTAGATGTTTTTTCAATCAATGTCATAACTGTTGAACACCTTTGCCAATTTTATATAAATGCAATACCAAGCAATTTTAAGTGTGACTTCTCTTTTGTAAAAAAAATTACAGAGCTCGATAGTTTGAATTTTACTCAAGTTAACGTCTTCACGTTGTTTTCCATATTTTAAAAACGGAATGTCAAGTTTCATAACATTTCAATGGTCGTACAGGTTTTAATTAAATTCTGATCCACCTGGGTTCCAAATTTTAATTCGATAGTTCAAGCCGTTCTCAAGTTATAGTCGATTGAACTTTTTTATTATCCGTGGTGTGGCACACACACACACACACACCGGACAATTTTTCTGAAAATATCATTCAGCATATTTTGAGTACTTTGACATATTAAAATCTCGAAAAAATATTTTTTTACTAAAACAAAGCATTCTCTATATCGAAACAAAAGTTGTACCGTCACGACATATCTCGTAATGCGATTAATAATCTCGAGCACATTCTCACCGATTTATTCGTGCTGTGATTGATCGTGGTCAAATACTAGGACCGGAAGTGGTTTATTCACGTTAAATAAATTGTTTATTTGACGTCATTCTATCCGCCAAGGGTTCACGCGGTTACGTCAGTCGTGTCCAGTCGAATAAAATTATATCAAAAGATTTCTATAGCCAAACGTTATGTGGTTACTGCCATGGATTATAATAATACAGATGACTTATTTTATTTTCGTGCGACCGGGTATGATGCCATTAATAAAACATCGTTATATATCTATCGTTACTAGGGTCTCATACTCATGTCGTTACTAATGAAAAATGATTAAAATTTCATTGAAATAAATATAAATTGTGACATTTTTATTGATTATCATAAACAATTTTATAAAATTTGAGATCAAATAAAAGATAAATTAAAGAAAATATTATTCCGGGCTTACAATTTTTTTTTCCACACATATTTTTGTACATATTTGGTATCCTGGGTATTCTACTGTGGTTAACTAGGATTAAGAGAAATCAATTATTTCATTGACAATGTATAAAAGTTTAATACATTGAGATATCGTTTAAATTTATTTGATTTAGTTAATTTTTTTTTGGCTCTATAAATTGAGACTAATGATTGCTTTTTGCAATAAAAACAAATTATTATTATTACTTGGTGATAAAGAATTATTGTTATGTATAATTATTACATGTTGTTCATTTTTTGTACTACAATGGAAAAAGAAAATAGAAAGAAGGTTAAAACTGTATTTCGGTATATACCACGAAAATCCGATAAATTTTGATGAAACCATGAAGAAAGAGCAAAGAATACGAAAAAGTTCATCCACTTTCAACAGCCTTACAGCAGTTTCTATGCTGCAGCTATAACGCGAATAGAGCACACTTTGCTGTCTCTGTTAGTACGAGAAAGGTTCTTTCTCGCTTGGCCAACATACTATACACATCGCAAAGTCGCTTACAAGTTTCGCGATTAGGATCCTCGATGGTTCGAGTTTGATTAGAAAGACAAAACGAGGGTCTGGTTTCTCGCAAAGTGTGTAACGAGCGAACCAAGGCCGGAGCTATTTTCCGTTGTTCCCTGACGAGCCCCCGGCAAACATTATCAGTAATGAGAATTAATTTATCTTTCTCCAAAGAAGATAATAACGTTTTCCTCTTACGCGCTAGATATTTGAAGAAAAAACATTTGCAGAACAAGTAAAAAAAACTCCAAGGTAGAACCATGCACATTGCTTCCTCGTTATTTTCTACGAGTACCTTTCACAAAGCGAGAGATACGATGATCGAGTTTCGTTTCCTTATAGAGCAAGTTTTATGAAAAGAGAAAAATAATGAGAAAGCAATTTGCAAGGCTTATTTAAGGAGGATCGCACTCGTAATGTTGAACATAACTTCAAATTTATGAAGGATATTAGTCAATGAAAATCAAGTTTCTATGAAAAATTCCAAATCGATTCTCCACATAATTGTCCAGGAATTAATTATTAAAGTTATACACGTTCTGCATACTAAAAAAATCATAGGATATCTAATGAAACTCGAATTGCATTGAGATCTCAACAACCTTACTAAAAATGTTAAGAATTCAATGAAAATAGATTCAAATTATTATTTACACAATAAACAATTTTTTAAATGAATAATTAAATACTTTGTTCACGTAGTTATCAAGAAATTATCAAAATGAAAGAGCTCGGATCGTATACAGCGATGTACGCTCAGGATCTTTTGACACGGCTCTCGCACGTGTCACTTGAGCTTTAAACAAGATTATAATTTTTAATACAAATGAATAAAATTATTTTTCATGCAACGACGTTACTCGTTAAAGCTTCGAACAAGATTGTCATTTGTATTACGCAGGAATGAATTGATGTTACGAAGGATGAGACAAAGAAATTTTATAATTCTCCACAATGCAAGTATATGTAACCAAAGTATAAGCTCGGCGTTATTGCCCTACTATTTTGTTAAATAAAACTAGAATGAGTTGTGGAAGTATGGCGTGGAGGAATGCGTGGAGGTACTACACCTCGTAAACCGTACCAGGAAATAGACTTGTAAAGGCGAGAGACGAGAGAAGGATATAGATAGGAAGGGACAGGCCGAGGGAAAGGTAGAGTGATATATATATAGACTCGGCAACAGAAAGGGGTAAGGGGGTTGTGTCTCTCGTTCGAGTTTTATCGAGGCGATGCAACCACCCTTCCTACTTCCACTGAGTTATATGTACGCGTGCACTGCTATACAACCGGTATATATCCCGTCTTGTTTTACGATCCAGTTGTACCGGCCGTTAAAATAAAATGCCTGCCGCAAGCCGACTTCCGGTGGCGCTTGCAGCCGTTTGTAACATGTTCACCGGCTATTCTGGAGACAGAGAGTATACGTACAGGCAGCACTTACTCCGACTACTGGACACCTTGTAAACCAACGCTGTACTTTTACCCATCCTGAAGACAGACTATACGTATAGTCACACTACTGACACCGTGTATCTTACAGCGGAGCAAATGGGACATAGCGCTCATTTCCTCCCGACAATGGATCGTCCTCGCTTCCGTCTTCGATACTTGTTTCGAGTTATATCTTTGGTGTAGATTTATTATCTTTTATCAAATTCACGCTACGTTTTTTGCCGAATTTCGAATGAATCGAGGTTGCGCTTAACAAAGTGGTTTTATGGTCATTCACAATATTTATTTTAATTGTTGTTTTCATTTTTTTTTTGGATAGATGTAATTAAGTGTTGCCATTTTTGTATGGAAGTTGTGGAGTCCTTCATACGCGAAATGTCTCGCGTTAATTACAAACCGCCCTTTCCCTTCTCGTCCCAATTTCGTGTTGACTGTCACAAGTCGCCTGGTATTATTGTAGGTCGTGACTTATGACTCGTGGTGTTCATAGCAGCTGTAGTGTTGCTTCAGTGAATAATTGTGTTCGCATTCCTATTACATGTTTCGGTCATACCTGTCGCTTGAATATTTTAAAAAAAAGTTATTTTCCATTCGAAATATATTTTGGGAAGACTCATTATGAAAAGCGCTTGGCTCCACTATACGATAATCGTTAATAATTTTATCATTTATTTTTATGTCAAGTGGAAACATGTACGCAGACGGAACAATAGTTTATTATATACGAAGTTTTCGAGAGTAGCCTCATCCGCAGCATGTTTTTATGATTCATTCAACAAAGTAGCAATCGAAGAGATTAAAAAAAAATATTTTAGTAAGATTCGTCATAAGGAATTCTTGACTCCCATACGATAATCGTTAATTGCTTTATCATTTATTTTTATATTCAGTGGAAACACGTGCGCAGACGCAAATGAAGGGGTTTTGAAAAATATTTTAGTAAAATTCGTCATAAGGAATTCTTGTCTCCCATACGATAATCGTTAATTGCTTTATCATTTATTTTTATATTCAGTGGAAACACGTGCGCAGACGCAAATGAAGGGGTTTTGAAAAATATTTTAGTAAAATTCGTCATAAGGAATTCTTGTCTCCCATACGATAATCGTTAATTGCTTTATCATTTATTTTTATATTCAGTGGAAACACGTGCGCAGACGCAAATGATGCGGTTTTAAAAAATATGTTAGTATGATTCACTATGAAAAACTCTTGTCTCCTCTATACCGTAATCGTTTTATCATATATTTTTATATCAAGAGGAAACGTACGTTGACGCAGTAAGAGTTTATCATATCCGAAGCTTTCGACAGTAGTGTCATATCCGTTATCAATCCATCTGCATCCGAGTATAGTTTTTGTTTCATTTTCAATAAATTATCAAAGGAAAGAGTTTCAAAAAATATGTTAGTACGATTTGTTACGAAGAACCCTTGTCTCTTCTATGATAATCATTAATAGTTTTATAATTTATATTTATATCAAGAGGAATCACTTGCGTAGACGCAGCGAGAGTTTATTATTACTCAAGTTTCTGACACTAACGATGTCCGTTATCAATGCATCTGTATCCGAGTATATTCTTAATTTTTCTTTCAATAAACTATGATAAGTATTTATCTAAGGTCGTTAGGCGATATCTAGGCGTGGATCACGAGGTCAATATTTCTGGTTTATATATAAAGCTGACTTTATGTATAAACGGAACGATCGGTCTACGGTTTTTTAGTTTCAAGATAACTGTCCGTCTTTCATGATCGAAGAAAGATTGAAAAACATATAACATGAAGTTTTGTGCATTCCTACTTGTATTGTTGGTACTCGTTGCGACTGTGATCGCTACTCCAACGGGTAATGGTCAGTGAATTTATTATAACTATTTTTACCTTTCAACACATAAGTGGCTCATGCGCTATATTGGGCGTTTTTTCTTACTCTATTCTTACCTTAAATAACTTCAAGTTAAAGTAAATGGTCCAATGAAGAAAATATTACTAAATAATAACGGTAATACCGCAGATATCGATAAACAAACAAAAAGGTTTTAGTATCATTGCAATTCATTTTTTTAAAATCGTAGATGAAAATAGTTAGAGGTGGTAACCCTTTTCTTTTACTTCTATCGATCGCATAGTGTCTTTCACAAGCCTTTGTGTCCTTTACCATTTATGAACGCAACTATATGAGATATTATCGAATCTTCGTTATCTTTTGAGATCTGAATTCTGTATATCTGTCAAGACTTGTGGATGTTAGAGTCAATTAAAGATACCTTGGGTCACTTGGATCCAGGGATGTCGAATCGTGAACTATAAAACAGGGTTGTAGGTTAAGTGTTGAGAGATTAATACAAGATTTTTTTTAGAAAATAATATCAGCTTGTTTTTTTAAAAAATATTTTAACAAAAGTAATTTCACATTTAATCGAAGCATTTACATTTTCTTAGTGGTTTTAAGGTGTCTTTTTGTTCATAAATTCTTCAATGTCACATATAATATTATATTCGAGTGTACATTGGAATTTTACTCACAATTTACAGTAAAGTTTGTACTTTTTGGTTAATAACATTTTTATACCAAATCTCGGGTTGAATATAAAATTAAAAGGATTTTTCACGTATAGATTCTCAGCCAAAAGTACAATTCGATCTTAATTAAAGTACTTCACGATGAGAATAAAATTATAAGTTTCTTTTAAAAAATCACACATTTTCGAAAAATTTATAAATTTTCATAAAACTTTATTTTTGTTCTTACTTATTATTTTAGCTGCTTTTCAAAAATGTATATCCCTCATCGCGAAGTACATCTTTATCGAATAAAACTTTTGGTTCGAAATGTATGTATACGTAAAGCAACTTTAATTCGCATTGAAACAACATTTTTATAGAAAAATCTGCTCCACAGAAAACAGTTAATAAACGTCGTAAAAAAATGGCCTTATTCATTGTCGTTAATTTTTAATAATAATAATTGTTTAATAACAATTAGATATCGTACAAGAATTAGTTTGTTTTATAGAGGATGTGACCTCGAAACCTGAGAGAAAATGCATTCCTGGAAAGGATTACTTCAACGGTTGCAATCGTTGTTACTGCACCCCAAGAGCTTACACCGTGTGCAGCGGGTCTCGATGCGGACCTATGCCGTTGTCGGAACTAACTCAACCCCCTGAAGATTATTGGCAGAAGAGTGAATGAAGAATGATTTATAGCGAGGCATAGAACACGTCTTGTTTTTATAAAATAGAACAAAAATATTTTTTGTTAATCTGAGATATAACAATATTTCTATTAATTTTTTACCGACCGTGGTAATCTACGTAATGTTAAGGAAATTCTGTGGGTACTGTTGTTCTATTATAAGCATATTACTTTTGAAAAAATAATTGTATCTTCAGTCTCATCAAGAACCAATCGGAGAACGAATAAAACGTCTTGAAATTTCAATATCGAGCCAGTGATTATTCTGGAAATAGTTTTACTCGTATATATTGCTCGAATATCATTAATAGAACGTATGTTTGAAATTTTAACGATAATTTTTAACTATATATTTTGCAACTTCTGTCAGAATTCGGTTGGGTATTCGGTTAATGCAAATTTTATCGTACATCAGCTTTATTAAGTGGAAAGATGTAAGATTTAAGCAGAGAGAAACTGAATGAAAAATGTATCAGATAGGACGTTTGCAATTCTCGAGACAGTGAACCAGTAAATTATATTCCACAGGCACTCTGCATTCATAGAACCGTATCCTTGCATAGAATATCTACCTGCATCAGCCCCTTGAGCTCTACACTGTTACCGTACAGAGCTGCCCAGCCGGTGGACTCTAATATCTTATCTTGTCTTTAGAGTGACTCAACGGTATATCCCTGATACATTTTCAAAGGCTACACCTGACTCGTGCTTTTGCCTCGTCTAATTTACTCTTCGACATGACTGCGCCCTCTCTCCTATCTTTATGTAACTGCATATTCTGCTCCATGTATAATTGAAAGGGTTCTAATTAACTAAAGAGTTTCTGCTAACGACACTTATGGAAATTATCATTTTCGCCAAAGGATCAAATGATGCAACGTCGAGTGTATGCAACTACCAAGAGAGCATAAGAAAAAAGTTACAAAATAGAAACCCTGCACTTTGCTTCTTCATTTTGTTGATCCGCAGTACACAAAGGTTCCTCTATGAGAAAGTACGTTGTTCAATTTTGATTTCCTCATAAAAGATCCTTTGTGTACACGAAAAAAAATAAATTACGATAACCATTTCCATCCAGCATATGCTGTGTCGCGAATTAGTTACAGAAAACCAAATCGAAATAGTATTCTCAACTATTTTCGATTGGTTAGTGAAAAATAGTACCGAAGACCAACGACTTGATTATTGTTACCAATCACAGTGCTGTCGCCACTACGAGCCGTTAGATGGTGCTGCTCACTTCGGCGGTAGTTGTGACAAGCATTTAAATTGTACCGGCAATCTACGAGCTGGTTACAATTACCAATCGCTTTCTGTCTATAAAGAACTTGTTGGTACGTGCTACGGGTGAAACTTTCCACAAAGGCCAACGACGACATTGCTTAAAGTGATAGGTGGTTGTGGATCGACGAGGCCTTGCAAAAAATAAAAGTGAAATTCATTGAATATATGGTAAAAATACTGTGAAATATTGTGAATAGATGAACTTTGACCATCGAAGTATCGCGCAAAGTACGTGCCGGTCCTTGCCACTGTAAATAAATAGAAATATTTGTCTTAACCTAGTTTTTTTTTTTCGTATTACGCTGAACTGGTGGATTGCACCAACTAACCGGTAAGCTGAGAGTGCCATCTCGATTGGTTACCGTTACTACCGATATTTTACCAACGACATCGTAGGTTTATTGAACCAACTGAGTAGTTGTCGGTATGTTAACTATTCCAGTTGGTTGTCGGAACCAATGTGTCAGTTTCTCCAACTACTTTTTTCTTTCCGTGTACTACGAACCAAAAAAAATGAGGAAGCAATGTGCAAGCTTCTACTTTGCTACTTTTATATAATGTGTTGTACAAGTAATGTTTAAGTACGAAAGTTTCAAGATCTTGTTCAGTTTGAACCTCTACACCGATTTTCATCTATCTTAATCGTAGAATACTTAATACGTACCTCTTCATATAGTTGAGCTATCGGTCATGTCTCGTGAATTTATTTTTCCAGATTATCAACGAAAGTTTCCGTGCACTGTTTAGATACTTTTTCGTTTCTAAATCGCTATCGGAAGAACGCCGATTATTTTTGAAATAAAGTAAATTTGCGTTGACTGGAGGATTGATAAACGTAGTCAACGTCAATGTACTTTGGACGGAAAACTTTTAGCATCCTTGAAAAAAGGATTAAAATTATTATTACCGACACTGGTTAGGGTGAGTGTGGAAGATGGACGTGTCACATTACCTTGAGCGTACTAGGTTATCGATAAAAGTGTCAAACATCCATAATATTATAAAATTCGATATTATCGTATCACTGAAGCAAATCTATTAGGAAAGTATTCCCATCTCCATAGTGTATTATCGAATCACACTCTTCTGCCCTAATCGAATCCATACCAGAGCGGAAGATGTCAAATGTTTAAGTAGAATTTCCTCTATTTTCGTCGACGGTTGGTTACATGCAATCGGGTAGCCTTCCACGTGAATCTATAAGCTAGAATAGTGAGTAGATGGTAGGTGACATCAATTAGATTTGCAAAGTGACACTATGACGATGTTCCATGATGAAGAAAAAAGGAAATGAGTCAGGTATACAGAAATATCGTGGGCATTAATCATAAGAGAAAGAACGATAGAGATAATTATGCAAATTGGAAGTGAGAGAAGAGAGGTTTATCGTCGTTGAGAAGTTACTTTAAGAACGATTTCTCCCTCTCGACTCTTCTATATAGGAGGCGTGTATATATGTACCAAAGAATTAACCACATCCGCTAGTTCACTGATATTCTACAATGAATTACACATAAAATATGCTAAACCGATAGTTATAAGAGATATATTAGTTATAAGAAATGTATTATTATTCGTATGTTTACGGAGCTGATGCTTCGCGCTATCGTGATCCTCCGTTACGTATTGTACTGGTCGAGATATTATTGTTGCTGATTTTTTCAGTCGTCATGCTTTTGGAAAACTCTAAAATAACGAACCAAATGTTCACGTTGTCTTGACAATACTAACAATAAGTATAATATTTTGCCTGTGAATGTCGATGAAGTACCGTAGCACTGATTAATATTTTGTAATTCTATTAAATTTTATTTTACTTCAAAATTTCGATTATTGTCTATGAATATTTTTAGTCAGAATATTTTACGTTGCGTGTTGTTATAAATTGTCCTACACGATATGAGCACAGTGAACGATAAAATTACCGATGGTTATTTATTTTATTATTTTTTTCATTTCATTTGTGTATTTATAAATGAATTATTACAAACATAACAGTAAATAAAGAGGTCGTTCTGCTCTACTCGTTTGTGAAAATTGCGCGCTGTAGTTAAAGCCGTTCTCGAGTTATAGGCGTTTGAATTTTGCAGCGATATTACACACACAAGCGCGCGCCCGCTCTTGCGGCCATTTTTTCCTGAATGCGTTTTCTGGACGTTTTGGCAAATTTTGATCACGTTGGTCTCTAAATCATATTTATTAACCATTATGATCAAATGAAAAATGATTAATTTGATCAGATTGATTAAATTGACCTTTAAATTATGGTATAAATACATATTTTTAGTATCCTAGATTACAAAATAAGCATTTACTCATTTTAGTCTGTCTGTCCTGTCTGCGTGGGCCGTTCGAAAGCACAGCATTGTTCAAAATTACACAAAAGGTCGACATAACCTCAAACATATGTTCTACGTGTTACAATTATGGTTCAGCGTTCACCAAGTTATTTTTCGTGCGTTGTGACATTTTGTTATTATATATATTGACTAATTCACTTCACGAAATTTTAACGTATACCGTATTACAGGTAAAAATCTAATTATTACACTTGCTAAATATGAAACAGATGCGACTGTCACTATTGTAGTTGAGTGACGAATGTCAGTATGCCTTCTGCACCGCTAGATGGATCCCGACGACGCGAACTCACACGAAGTACGCATCCACTCCACCAAATTGAGTCGGTGGCGACACTGACCCAAACCCAGGGGGGGCCAACTCGCACCGTGAAAGGGGTAACGAATCGACGGTAACGCCAACTACCTGTGGTCTCAGCTCTAAACGAACTAAAACGAGTCACGTGACGCGGAGTGTGAAAGTGAGCCAGCGTGCGACAGACAAAAAAAAGTTGCTGCCGTTGTGTTTTTTAGACTTTTAAAAGTTTTTGTGATGTAAGTTTGTTTAGGTTTTCCTGTGTAACATCTGTGCATTCTGTGTTTTTGATGACTAGTAAAAGTTTGTATAGTAGTAGTAGTTGTAGAAATTTTTTTGCATAGTGCATGTCTACAATAAAAAATAACAGGTTTTATGGCGTGTGTCTACTAACAAATAAAATATTTATTCCATATTCTCATTTCATCTTTAATATAATAGGGACATCGATACAAAACGAAACAAAAAGCTTTGGCTCTGACGCTATATAAAACGATGGGGAAGCGTGCTTACACATGTTTGCGAGAAGTTTTTCCTGACATTCCATGCACACAAACACTAAAGTCGATGCTTCATAAGATACCTTTGGTTCCGGGTTTGAACTCTTTGATCTTGAGACATTTGGAGAACATGTCTCGAAAAATGTCGAGCAAAGATAAAGTATGCATACTGATGTGGGACGAGATATCAATTCAATCAAAAGTCATGTATGATACTCGAAAGGATATCATGTGGCTTTGAAGATTGGGGCAACAACCGTACTAATAAATTGGCAGACCATGTATTATTTTTCATGCTGCGTGGTCTAAACACTGGCTGGAAAATGCCTATTTCATATAATTTTTGTGCAAAACCGACTAACAGTATACAATTACTGCGCTGTATCAAGGAACATGTAAATGCAATACACAAAGCAGGCTTCCGCATAGTTGCAACTGTATGCGATCAGGGATCTCCAAATGTCTCTGCAATGAAGCAATTGTTCCTACAGACGGAAATGAACCGCCATTGCGAAGAAAGAGCACTAAGTAAGTAATGTCCAATTGTAACTATATAGCATATATGAATCACATCTTATGTATTATGTTTTATTTGCAGCCTCAACTTACGAGATAGGAAAGTACGAAATTGTGCATTTATTTGATCCTCCACATCTTGAGAAGTGTTTTCGGAATGGTTTATTAACAAAAGATCTTGCGATGAGCTGCGAAAATGACATACCGAGTCGTATAGCATCGTGGGATGTCATCAAGACAGCATGGCTTATTGACAGAAATATTAATACTATTCGGCCACTACTGAAGAAAATTACTAAGGAACATATAATGGAAAATAAAATAAAGAAAATGCGTGTTAAATATGCAACGCAAGTTCTAAGTGGAACAGTAGCGAGCTGTATTGAGACTTTTGCAAGGTTTAAATGTAAGTAGTAATATCATTATTGTATAGTAAAGAAAGATACACATGCATATATTGTTATACAAATATACATATTAAGAATAAATTTGTTTTATTAAAAACAGGTGGAGCAACAATGGAAGACGAAAGTACCATTACAATAGACGAAGAAGAAGGTATTGCTACAGCGGAAATGTGTCTACAGTGTTACTACAACACTTTGAGAATTGGGAAATAAACATCGAGTGCCATGAGTGCGTGGAGCATTGTGGAAACATGTTTATGACGATGGTTCACGTAATCGCGGTTAAAATATTAATATGGTGGTGCGATAAAAGAAATTTAGTTAGTAATTTTATTACATTGTTATGAATGTATTAATGAAAAAATATCAATAAACTATAATTTTCACCTATATGCCTTGTTATTTATAACTATACCTTTACAAATATAATCAAATATTTATATATATATATAGGGGTTCGCGTTCCCATGAATTTCAATATCCCGCCCAATGTCACGTGACTGTTTTTAGTTCCTTCAAGTGAGACCAAGGATAGAGGCGCTGAAAATCGAGACCATTTTTCCAAGAGGGGAGTTGGCCCCCCCTGCCCAAACCCTCGGTCATTCATCACTCCACTAGTTATTTATATTCTCGCTTGTTTTGTCAGCTCTGCATCACTCGATCCTTGACATCAAGTAGCTTTATAACAGTTTGACCCGAGTAACAATTGTGATAAGAATGTCTCGTGTTGCGATCAAGTCATGCGCAACTCTTTTCTTTAATAGGGTTATAGCGTTTATTTATAGAATTGGAGGTCAATCCTGATGTTTATGTCGCTAATGCACATGTTACTACGACTTTGCATAAATAAATAGTGATAGGAGTTTTGCTCGTTAAAAACTTATGCTGTGTGGGATATTTTCTGGGTTAGGTTGCATTTATTTTTTTCTTTTTAGTCTACCCTCGTGGACTTGTCCAGCTTTTTACCAACCCAATTTCAACTGGTTGATTTGTGCAAAAAACCTAACCTCGAATCAACCGATTTCCAACCGTTCTGCTATGTGACGGTGGAAACTCCGTTCATTCTAGTAAAACCAACAGTCTATCAAACTCCGGGGATTGTTATATGATGGTTGAAACTCGGTTAGTTTTAACAAAACGTTAATCGAAATCTTATCTCTGCTACATGACGGTTGGAACTCGGTTCGTTTGCGGCTGTTTTTTTGCACAAATGAACCTTTTGTCCGATCCTACCCAAATCCAACGAAGATTTAACTAAAAACCAATCGACGTGAAGGTTGGATGAGTCCGCGCGTGTTAGTGTCGTGAGATATCGAGAATTGGAAAATGAATATACCAATTCTAAATTCCGCACGTGTTATCGATCTCAGCGTTTAATAAAACTTTCTAAAATTCTTTAACAGCTTTATATGCTTCAATGTATTAGGGAATCCGCTTGAACACCCACAAAAATCCACCTACGCTTTCAAAAAACCACAATGATTATCATTGCAGATAGAAGGAAGGTATATAGCTTGTTATATTTGCCTTAAATATATTTCAGAATCTTCTCCATTGCTAATTGAAATATAATAATTATAATAACGGTTGCTTCGAATTAAATACGTTGTAACCATACGGAGACTAATCATTCAATAGAATGAATGGAACAACTCTGTTATTGTGAACTTTACACGGGTCGGACAAAATGTGTTCTGACACGATAACGCGTGCTAAATTCGAAGCTGTCACTAACGGGTTTCGTAGCGGATCCTTGCTATTATCGGTTAGGATTATACTACTTCAGGTGGTTCTGAAGTGGTGTATTCTTGGCTCCGAAATTCATGTAATTATCTGAGACTGATGATTCCGCTTTATATAAAGCGGCTTTTCGTTTCAGTATCGCAATAAATCTTCCAATTAGCGCGTACTTCCTAGATACATAACAGAGTCTTCCAATAATCAAGTACACTGAGAAAACTATTTGTTATATTTGATAAAAAATATATATAATTATTAAGTAGAATAATTTTTTAGATTATTTATATTCGGAACCAAAATAATGAAGATCGAACCAATAAAATCTGCTTTCACGTCAACAATACTACTTAATTGTAACGATGCATTGTAAAAATTAAACGTTTGATAGATACAATGAAAATGGTATTATTCTCATGAAAGCAATTTGTTAAAATGAATATTTTCATGTAATTGATTATTTGCACGTTGATTGTATTATTAATTCGAATTATTGTTTTAAGAATATTACTTTTGAATCAAAATAATGGATTTTGAATCAATAAAATGCGATTTTAATTCAATAACGTCTAGGACAGTAACGTTTGTCTCAGATTCAATACAAGCTAAGGTTGGTTTACAACTTTTCTGTTGGGTATTTGCTCTTTCTTTTTGTACAATGCATTTATTGCTTTATTTACGAGGATCTTTAGTGCAGTAACTGCTGTGTCGTTTGCTTCCCTCCAATCGAAAATGTCGTAATTCATTACTGACAAAAGCAATCAGTGCGTGAAACACCATTGGTTTGTTCTTTTTCTTGAATAATTCTTCCCAATTTGCGAAAGATGAAGAGAAAGTAGCAGTTATTTTTTGTAATGGAGTAATGGGACCGTTGTTTGAATTTAGCAGATTTATATTCTCCCACTGAGTTTCTTGGTAACTCTAGGTACGTGGTATTTCTATTTCAAGTGAGCATCCATTAATAACTCCCACAAATATTTTTGAGGTCACAATCTGGGTCTTAGTATTTTCAATAGTAAACGTTGAAGTATTTTCTCGAAGCCGCTTCCACTCTTCTGATTCAGCAATTTCTGCAAGAATTTGACATTCTCTTGCACGGTTCGTCGAAATTTCCATTTCAAATATTCGGTAATATTTATTAAAATTTCGGTAATATAAACCGGTAAACATTTTTTTACAGTTGAGTCGAAATCCTCTTAACTTGAACTACAAGTAGCAAATTCATTCCCAAAGATAACTAATCGAATTATGTATTAAATTATATAATTATGTTATTTTAGCGACTGTCTCGTATGATAAAGTAATCGATCTTACCGTTTTTTAGTCAAAATTTCATTCTGAAATGATTGGTAAAGGTATGTTATCAGACTAAAGCTACAAGTGTAATGAAGAATACATCTCATATCTGACAGTTTACATAATACCCGACGAACAAGACGACCACCTTAAAGAATGACAAACACAGCGATGTCGTTTCTGGTGTGCTTTGCGTAAGGAGGTCGAATATCGATTACTCTGAAGCGCCTTCAAAGTTCTCACCGGCTCCTTCTCTCGAAATCTGCTACCCTCCGGCACGAGCCACCGCAAGGAGCCTCCGATATCTGCGCATCCTCTTTCCTCGCTGGTTTGAGTCTCAACCCTTCTGAACTTCGTCCTCATACCTTTTCACCCTCGTATCTCCGCCTCTTCTCACTCGTGCCAGCAGCCTGCCCGCGAGACGATAAACGAGGGGATGATTACAGCCGTAAGTTTCCTCTCGGTGTGGATATATTCTCGCTTTACTCCTGCGTCGACGCTTGCTTCTTCGCTCTTGATGGGAGAAAGGAGAGAATAATAGAGGTTCCAATCGTACAGTCGAGTTGCAGATCTCAAAGCAACTGTCTTACCACCGATCTTACTCAGTAATAAATCATTTTTGTATTTTAAAATTGACGATTTGGACGACACGTAAAGAAAACATTTGATTAAGGAATGGTATTACATTCAAAAAGGATTTCCAATGTTTTTTTACTTTTACATAACATACGAAGAATGTAAAAAGAGAAATCCAAAAGATTGTATTGTATTGTAATCCAAAAGAAATTTGACTACGAGATTATGGTGTAAATACATATTTTGAGTTTTATAGATTAGAAAAAAAAAAGCATTCACTTATATTTGTCTCTGTTGACTAACTGTATGTAAAGGGTGGTTAAATTTTAAGGGCCGATGTTGATTTTGAATAAAACACAAATTATTTAGGAAATTATTGTCAATTCTTTTTATTATGATAATATGGTATGGTTCAATTGTGTATGGAACAAAATATCGGCCAAATGGCCGCCGCGACCTCAGCGGCACACCTCCATCCGATGGTCTAAATTTTCGATGACGCTTAGGCATAATTGAGGTTCTATGCCGTTAATGTGCTGAATTATCTCATCCTTTAGCTCTTGAATTGTTGCTGGCTTATCGACGTACACCTTTTTTTTTTCAAATAACCCCAAAGAAAGAAGTCCAACGGTGTCAAATCACATGATCTTGGCGGCCAATTGACATCGCCACCACGTGAGATAACACGGCCATTGAATTTGTCGCGCAAAAGAGCCATTGTTTCGTTAGCTGTGTGGCAAATGGCACCGTCCTGTTGAAATCACATATCGCCCACATCCATATCTTCCAATTCGGGCCATAAAAAGTTCGTTATCATCTCACGATAGCGAACACCATTCACAGTAACTGCCTGACCGGCCTCATTTTGGAAAAAATACGGCCCGATGATGCCGCCAGCCCATAAACCGCACCAAACAGTCACTCTTTGTGGGTGCATTGGTTTTTCGACAATCACTCTTGGATTATGATTCGCCCAAATGCGGCAATTCTGCTTATTGACGAATCCACTGAGGTGAAAATGTGCCTCATCACTGAAGATGATTTTCTTCGAAAATTGATCATCCACTGTTGCCATTTCTTGCCACCATTCTGACCATTGACGACGTTTGGAATGGTCAAGAGGCTTTAGTTCTTGAGTCAATTGCACCTTATAAGCGTGTAAATGCAAGTCTTTATGCATAATGTTCATCAACGACGAGTGTGAGAGGTGCAATTGTTGGGCACGACGACGAGTTGAGGTGGACGGCTCTTCAGCCACACTATCGCGAACAGCAGCAATACGAGCTGTACGAGCATGCACTGGTGTTTTAATATCTCCTACAGACCCGGTTTGCTCAAATTTTTGCACGATTTTTCCGATTGTACGCACATTTGGACGATTAAATTGACCGAAAAAATCACGAAGTGCACGATATGCATTTTGATTTGAACGCCCATTTTCATATAAGCCTGAATAACTTTAACGCGTTGCTCGATTGTGTATCTTTCCATGGTTCAAATTGAGTTAGTCTGAAATTGAGAAATGTCAAATGAAATGCAGAAAAAAACTTGACGTTTAGGTGTGGTTCACATTCAACATCGGCCCTTACAATTTAACCACCCTTTATATCCGTTTATTTGTCTGTCTGTCTACCTGTTTGTATGTCTGAACGTGTCATCTAGTAACACAATAACTGCTTTAAAAGGCTGCAGATCACAGTGAAATTTCTTGTGTATTTTCTAAGTATAAAACGTAATTTTGGTATTTAAATTCAAACGAAAACACTAATTCCTTTTGACACTTTACCTGAAATGTCATATAAATGAAAGTTTATATCTCGTGATGAGATTAATTAAAAACTTATAATCCTACGGTGTACGACAATGTACCATCCAGTAGAAACTAACAAGGAAGGATAGTTTGGTGTCCCCCTCCGATTTTGATGAAACTCACGTATGTTGTAGAGCATCGAAAACTAAAAGACACGCATTTTTTTTATCGGCGTAAAAACATTTCTAAGGGGTGAAATCGCCCTTCAAAATTAGGGGTGATTATGCAGTTTCACCCCTGCAAATGAATTTTTTTCTTCAACTTCACGTGGAATTTTTATTGTCTTCAATGAGGAGTATTTTGGTTTTTGTTTCATTAAAATCGGTTGACGCCTTCTGGGTTAAACTGCATAATCACCCCTCGACATGCCTAACTTTAAAGGGCGATTTCACCCCTTATAAATGGTTTTCCGCAGATAAAAAAAACGTGTCTTTTAGTTATCGATGCTCTACAACATACGTGAGTTTCATCAAAATCGGAGGGGAACACCAAACTATCCTTCCTTGTAAGTGATTCGATACAGCGGTGCTTTCGTTGTCTCATGCAATTATTGAAATCGAATATTCAGTGAAATGTATAACCTAAGTTTTACATGCGCCCTAAGTGCAGTTATACTCACACAGTTTTAGCCTCCCCGCTGGATCATTTCCTGAAGAAAAAAAAAACACAAAAATATAAAGAATCAACTTATTTGCAAAGTCACAAAACTTAAAAAAGATTACACTTATGGTCTTCACCTCGAAATAACCGCAAACACTTGTTATGCACAATACAATTAACGTTACCCGTTCAAGTTATTGTTCATATAAATACAATTTATTATTATGTGTCTATATTTCTTAATTGACTTCATGAAACTTTAATGCATACATATCGAAGAATTATACCTGCGAAATAATAAACTCACGCCAACAGTCACGCACGACACCTTAGCTATACTAATCTGAGTCAGTACGCTTCTACTCCGCTAGATGGGTCTCTCCGTCGCGAGAACTCACAAGCTGCGCATCCACTCCATGAAATAGATCACACTAACACAGACTCACGGCCCTGGCTCACACATTACCCTACGCAGTGACGGTTACGAAATCTTGCATTAGGAATTACGCTCGCATTATGAACTAGGCTTTCTCCATAAGAAAAGACTCTCCATGGGTGAATTCCTCGCCTAATATTGTTCTCCGGTGCGGGGAGGGAGGTGCTTCGTTCGTAAACGTTGATTAGTTGGATTTTTTAGAGTTGAGCTTAAGAGAATTGCCTCTTTGGAGAGTTGAGCAAATCGTCAATTCGTCCGGTTATCCTTCGTAATCGTCCGTGAGTTTGGGCTTTGAAGTTTGTTGGCTCATGTAGAGTCGCCTCTTTGAAGAGTTGAGCAAATCGTCGATACGTCCGAAAATTCTCGTTCGTAATCAATGTTGAATTAACTTTCGAACATTTAATAAATCAGACTAAAGATAGTTTCGTTTAGGAGTGTCGTATCACGGAGAGTTTCGCAATTATGAGATTGCCTCCGCAACTTAGTAGGTGAATGGTGTCTTGTAGAAAGAGATTCCTGTCCTTAAATACCGTGCTGTAGACCACACTTGTTTGTTTGTCAGCTCTGCGTCATTGATGCCAAATATCTTGACAGCAGAAGCTTGAAAGTCGCGATGAGAGTGTCACGGATTGCGATTACACCATTTTCAACTTTTTTTATAAATGGAGTAGCATAAGAAACGCAAAATCATCAATCGATGATCCATGAAAATGCGATATAATTCGACGACATTTTTATAATATAATATTTGCACGAACCTTATACTCGTATCTATGTAATCTTATAATATCCAATATGTATCTTATGTCTCTATATTATAAAAATATCTCGATGCCATCACCGACACTGCCGGTATAAGAATCGAGGGGTTCTCCTCGATCTTAAAGAAAAAGTAAAAACCTTAAAAAAAACCAAAGAATCTAAAGAACGTAAATAATTATTCACATCTCTCCAACTCGAGAATTCTCTCGAGAGAGGGCTCTGTGTGTCCATACACAGAGGGTCTCTATGGGAGAGGTATAAGATAGAGAGATCTGGATTATAATAGTTAATATCCTTATATCCTTATATCTTATTTGACACAGGTTTTAAAAATATTGCAACTTCTTTAGAAAAGCCCGTGAAAGAATTGCTTCAAGGCTTTTCGGCTAGAAAATAAGCTCGGCGTTATAATATATGGTTAACATTATTGGACACCTAGCAACCGCACGTGTAGTAACTCGCAAGTCGTCCGACCGTGTAGCTTGGGTATGAAATAAAAACGAATACGATATTAAAGTTGAAGTAAAGGATTGGGCAACGGTTGGAGAGAAAACTGTCGCACGGAACGTAAGAAGGTAAGAAAGGCTTGGAGGTGGTTGGGGGGTAGTGTGTTCTATGGTGGAACGCGTCGAACGTGTTCCCGCATCCTAGAAGCACAGTCGATCCGCACGGCTACCAAGCCAGCCGACACGTTCGCGACGACGACGGCGTGCTCGTGCAGCGCTTTCCACCACGTCGCTCTCCAGACTTGCGGATCTTATTACGCGAGCGAACGTGTAGCCAACGTCGAGTTTCGAATTACCTTACAGAGTCGCGCGCGCACGACGTCCTTTCTTTCTTTCACGTTCACATTTTATACTTCTTTTTTCTCTTTAACTCGAGGACTATGCTTTCTCCATTCAGCCTTCTGTTCTCTTATTTTATTATCGAGAAATAACGAGTTTCTAGTGCAGTTGTTTTCATGACATTTTTTTTTTTTTTTTCAAGTATTTTATGAGAGTATACTGAAAATAGTGTGAATGGTTCAGAAAAATCGTTTTAAAAATGCACAGAATGTGTATGTGTGTTTTGAGAACTTGAAATAATGGAAACGTTTACATCTGAATAAAACACTCCGTTTATCGAGCTGAAATTTAGTGCTCAAGTAAAGCAGAAACGTCCCTTTGTTTTTTTATCAAAATGATGGATGCTTTTGAATTTTATAACATATTGAATTTTCTTAAAAAATGTCTATAAATGCTGCCGCAAATCTTCGTCTAGTTGTATGTACGTCATAGTTGTACCATGCGCATTGCATCCTCGTTTCTTCCAATTTTCACACAGCTTCCTCTATGAGGAAGTAAAAATGGATCAACTTACTCTTCCTCATGAAAGTGGCTTTGTGAAATGTTGAAAAAAATGAGAAATGCAATGTGCAAGATTCAACTTCGTGTCTTTTTTATATTCGACTTTGACGCACTTTCAAAACCTTATTGAATCGGAATTTTCATTGTTGATTACAAATCTGGCAGAATTTAAATTAAATTTTCAATAGGTTACACTGGAAACAGGAAAAATCTGAAAACTAACTTTCACTCCGACTCTATCTGCCCGTGCAATGTTAAAAAAAAATATCATAATGTTAATGCTTTTGTCTTCTTTCTTGATTCCAGCGGAACGTGATCACTGCAACAAGACTGTAGAAATCTACGAGGACGTGTCGAGTCCATCGGTGAGTCCTGCGACTTGGGGTAAACCGTTGACGTGTTGGTACCGATTCCGAGCTTTTCGTGGTACACCACGTGACTGGATACTCAGAGTGCGCTTCAAGAAGTTCAAAGTCGGTGTCTTGCTGAACGCCACAACATGCTCTGGTGGATTTCTTCAGGTAAAAACGATAGCAAAGTTAACATATTATCTCACCAATTAACTTGCCAATATTTTATCAAATTACTCGAATAAATTCTTTTAGTTTCAGTCGAACTAAAAAATACATAACTTCTGTGCATATAGCTCAAAGATTACAGATGGTACAAGACCCTCTCTTCTCACTTGTTAATTATTAAATTGGAACACAGGATAATCCCCTTTGACGTGTTTCTAACACACAAAATTCGTAATGAACGTTGGTGAGATACGCATGCAGAGGTTACTATCTACCTATCGGAAAATCGTAATGAACAGACCTGGTATCCTGAGTGGCATCGAAGGGTAAAAAGGTGGGGATGAGCGGTCCGAACGGTTGGAAGCCACAGCGTCAGTGAAAAGGGGACGATGGCGTTTGATCGCTGGTGTGAGACACTACGGGAAATTCGATCGCTAATTACTCAATGGGCTACTGCAGAGCATCGCTGTTACTGTATACTATACGCAGTAGATAGTACTCTACGCGGGACCAGAGGGACCATAATGCACCGGTGCGAGAGTAACCGCAGGAGCTAGGTGCAAACCAACGAGTAGTGCGGCGCGCGGCCAGCAGCATCGATCTACTTCGCACAAGTTCGGACCGATGACTACGTCGCACGCGAATCCCCGCGTGTCCATGTGAGCATTATACTGCCGTCAAATCAAATTAATTAACGCTACCAGGAATTCCAGTCAGTTTCGCAGCTCCGCAAAGGAAGCGTTTTTAAAGAGATTAAAAGAAACCGTACAGATTTCAATTGCTTAGCTGACAGCAAATAATTAACTTCTTCTCCCCTTGTACTCACTTTTTTACGATAACTTTTTATCAGTTTATCGTCGTGCCTCGTCATTTTATCTTGCTCTTTCTTCTTTTTTTTTTTTTCTTTGTAGACACTGTTGAATCAGGTGAATTCGCGCTTTCATTGGATGCAAAACTCATTGAAATACTCGTTGTCCCGGTCGCTCGAGCTCATCTCCCACCGACAACGACTAATTTCACTAATTAATTGCGTCATTTCATTCCGGAGGTTCGCAAGGCTCTGCACATTCTACCCTCCCTGCCAGATACTCATTAACGGCAGAGCTTATAGACGCATGGTACTGACCCGTCGGCTTCTCGTGGGCCAAACCCACGGCAGATAATGGGTTATTGTTTAAGCTGAAAGCTCAGCTTTTACCGTTGTGGTCGGATAAAGAAATCTGCCATATATCTTCTTTTTAATCTTTTTGGTAGCTCAGTTTGTTCTTTCTTTGTAGATGTGTTGGAAACATGATTAGCGCGTAAGCTGTAAATTGCCGTAAAACATTGTTTCACGTTTCCTCGCTGTTGAAATTTCTTTGAGCAGCTTCGGAGGAAAGCTGGAAAACGAGGTTTGCTTAGAATTATTTCTTTCTTTTCTTGATTAAAAAGTGTGTACACGACAGCTCCATGTTACAAGAGCATAACGACAGGGAAATAATTGCAATCTTTTTTAGAGATTATACGTTAAAAACAGAATCAAGCGAGAGTTTTCTCTACCGTCAACAATTTCCTCGTAGTACCTACGTTAATTCTTCATTCAGAGGATACTTACAGCATAAACTGCTTTTGTTTACACCTATAACACTAAACCAGGGGCTACCAATGAAGTAAATTCTATTTCCATGCGTTTGAAGTATCGATTTTTCAAAACCGCTACGAATTGCATCAGTGTAAACTGCATTAATCACAAATAAAGTAATTTGATAAGCGCTATGGACAATTGGGTATTCTCAAGTACAGCAGGACCTCAAATTTATGGGTAAATCGTGACCGGAAGTCCGTAGAATGTCAAAGAGAATGGCCTTACATGCTTCAGGTCATTCTCGCATTTACGGCCAGTATCGTGGCATATAGTCGCGGATCACCTTCACGTGAGATTTTTGAGATTATATTAATATTTTCACATATTACCTGCATTGCTTTATCATAGATAAAGCTTTGTTTTCGTGAAAAAAACCATTTGTTTTCAAAATGTTCATATCAGTATTGTAACGAGACTCTATTCCGTCCTGCAGTTTTCTATTATCCACTACATCAGGCTAGCTCGCCTCCACAAATACTTTATTTCTTCCTGCTTTTAGGCCTGAAGATAACTTTGTGCGCTATGTCCACTAAAGTTCCCAAAGTGCAGCTGTTATCGCCCACATTTCAATCTATTCCCACACATCTTCAAAGTGCCTATTTTTCCAATTTCCTTCTCTACTGCCCTTTTATTATTTCTTTCGCACAGATTTTTTCTTAAACCCATATCGTCGCTACCGCTGCCTTTTCTGGAATCCTGAGTCACATATGTGTTTCCTTTCCTCATGAGCTTTTAGACTATTCACCAAAATGCCTCCCCGCTATCGCCAATTTTCCACGATAATACATTTATAAACATCTTCCGCGTTCTCTCGTTAGTCAGTAGTAGCCAGAACTCGATGTAACTCTGTTACTCTGCCGATTGGAATAAACGTCTTCCGCAGTACAAATACAGTGTCAACCGTGTCTTTCGATATCTAAAATCGCGCTTCGAAGCCGAGTTGACTATTTCCCAACAACAATCCAGTTAATCCAGAATTTTCGACATCACAGTATATTTAAAAATGTCTAAAGCATCGAGAAAAGTGGTTTAGAACGAAATGTATGTTTGGATTTGGTTATTCCCACTCCAGATCTCACAATTTTTAAAATATCTTACTCAACTTTTGTTCACAAGTAGACTGTCATTAAACGATGTTTAAGATTGAATTTGATGTAAATATAATTTCAATTTTTTTTTCATAAAATAGCAAAAAGCTTCTCTGCTGTTCTACATTGTTCGCGAAGTTTCCTCTATGAGGAAGCCAAAACTAATGAATATATTATTTCCTAATCGAGGTCGCTTTATCAATGATGTAAAATAATGAGGAAGCATTTTGCAAGATTTTACTTTGTAGTTTTGTTTTAAATTCAATCCCGTTGCTTATATCGATATTTATATGGCTTAAATATATTTTATTGTTTAAGGATATCCTTACCAAAATGAATTTCTGTTCGAATACATTGAAACTTCGTTAGTTTGTAGAAAAAAGTACAAATTTAAAAAATGAAAAAAAGCACTATTTTTACGGTTTAATATTTTATCAATGTGTCTTGAAAGTTGCACGTGGGATCGTGTAAAAAGCAGTCGATAACAATAGAATATCGAGATCTTTCGTACCGATACTTGTTAAATTCAAATAATTTATTTTCGTATGTTTATATTGTTTAATGTAAAAGTTTGAATTTTTAAAATTTTTTACGGTAAATTGAAAATGAACGCGTGGGAAAATTTGGAGATTCCATAGTTCACCATTGAGAACTTTGTTGATCATGCAAATGGATTTTATGATAGGACATGAGAAGCGTTATAAGAGCCAACGCGAAAGCGTTGTAGCTGTCAAAAGTGTAAATCGTATATACAGAGATGTTCAACAAAATATGTAAAACGTTTCTCTCGCTTTCCCCTCTCTTTCTTTCGTTTGCCGTTGTCGTTTGCCATAGTGTCCAAATCCTACTATGGATATAATGTAGCATAACGCAGCTAGCTAGAAATGCCTTTTCACGTCGGATTTCGCTCTCTCCAGTGATAAATCGTTATTTTTCCCCGAGTTGCTTTGACAGCGAGGGATTTTTCGTTTCTGTAAAGGGTACGTGGATGGAAAGTACGAGTGAAAAAGAAACGGAAAAGGGGAAAGGGCAAAAGGAAAGCTGCCGACAGAGGAGCAAGAGAAATAGCGAAACGTAGCGAACGAGTAACGCGATGTCTCGGGATTCTCGTGTGTCTGGTGCACGCTCTGCAAAATCACTAGCGTTTCTCTACCGATGGAATTTGCTTGTAATTTTTTACAATACCTCTCACCTACCTCTCCTTCTTCCCAACCCATCCGCCAGTTATACTTTTATTCCGCACGAATCGTTCTGTTTTCCTTTCTCCGTTGTTCTTTCTATCCTCGCCCTTGCAGTTCTCTCGAATCAGTCCTGCCTCGACTGGCGAATACATAGATACCGCATGGCAATTGTTAAATTTGAATAGAAAAAAGTGACTTGTAGTAACGAGAAATTTGTTTCATTTCAGTCTTTTTGTTCCTTTTCATCCAATTGATTTTCTGTCAGCGGCGAACTTTTGATTGTCATTCGTACCGTTCACTCGATTTTTGTTCACCGTGATTGAGCTGGTATTCTTTCCCCTCTATTTAACACAGGTACTGTCTGTTGTCACACTTGACAAGCGACGAAACCGCTGCGTGCTATGGAAATAGCGTGTTCGTTTAGCGGGAGGATACGAAAAAAAAAAAGTTCGTCACATATCAGTGACAGACGACAACGATACTTTAAATGGATCCTTGTAACAAAATCCTTCGTTCAAGTTTTCTGCAGGTGTAGTTAAATTTTCGTTCCACAATTCTCCTAACTGAATATCTCCTCGTCTGTTCTGGCTTTGTGGAAACATCGCTGTTCAACGAGCTTGATGGTTCACAAAGACTCTTGTACGTACCTAGTACCGCATGTTGCCTCTTCACATTCTGAATACCTTGGTAGAGACATCTTCTTGATCAAAAGTTAGTAAAGTTCTTTTACACAGAAGCGTCATAGATACGTTTTACATGATTCTCTCGTTAAATATTAAAATTAATTGCTGCATTACTTCAGGCAACAACCGTTGTTTAAACTTTAGGATAAAATCAAGGTTTCTACGTCCCAGGTAGTCTCAGCGTGTGAAATTCTTCCAAGCCTTGTATGTGCAAGTTATTTTTTCTAACTTATCCAGATTCTTGATGATCGTACTTATCGACATGCAATCAAATAATCATGATGACTGTCATACGAGAGCAGATTAGCTTAGAGCAGATTACAAGAATTTTGCAAGTATAATTTTGAATAATGCATAGACATCAGTGCCAATATGTGTCGTCCATAATACATCTTCATTAAATTTGCTTTTGGAGCGCCAACTCCTCGAGAAATCCGGAAATCAACGTTTCTAAATAGCTATCAGCTTCCATTCGTTCTTGTTTCTGATTGTATGTCCATCAATACTCTCGACATAGCTGTAGATAAATTGATATGGACAGACAGATGGTGTAACATTCATCCGGACATGTATATCTTGAAAAGCATGTCATGTCACTACAGTTCAACGTATAAAGCTCATATTGATATCTCAGCATCATGTATTCCTGATTCAATACATCAAGACATTTTCCCAATACATAGAGCATAGAGTCTGTACTTACATTATCTAAATATACTAGAATACCGCGCCAGGAGGTATTGTTGAAGTCGTCTGGCCTCGTTGCACATTCTCTGCCACATCACTCGTTAGAGATATAGACAACTTGGACCTGAGAACCGCACGTAGGTGAATAGAGTTCTCTCTATCACAAGCCAAATCTCGAAACGGCAGCAGATATCAAACGCGCAGCCACCGGAGATATACAGACAATCTGGGCAGGAGACATCGACGAAAACGGCTTTCGTGACCATTCTCTCACTCTTCCCTATCAGGTATTGATCTTCAGGGTTAGAGACGTCGTGCACTCTGTATCAGTAGCAGCAGCAGTACCAGCCACCGCACCATGAGAATAAAGGAAAGCTAGAAGTCATTCGCAATCCCAACAACAATCTTGCCTTCCTCTCACACTTGTTTCTTTTATCGTCTTCCTTCCGCTTTTTTCAACTTCGCGACGGCTATCTTCTTTCTTCTATATCTGCCTCCATTTTTCTTGAGATCCAACGCTCCAACCAACTCGAGAACGGCTCCTCTCGCATTCTTTAATGCAAATATCCCCGAGTATATAATGTGCAGCGTTATATTAAGCATCAATCAGGCATTACTAAGGCCCTGTCAGGGCAAATGTGGCTCTCAACAGGGCCACAACAGTGCTCGATTAACACCGGATGTAACGCTACACATTTTTTACTCTGGGTCTTCCCAACACTTTACAACTGAAAAATCTGTTCATTAGTTAACTTTTGAATAAAGGACAAATAATGAATATTTAGAATTCTGTTTTAATACTGCGAGCATTTAGAATTTCGGATAAACAGATAAAGTAATATTAATTTTCAATTATGTCAATCAATGCAGTATCAATAATAGAATAAATGCATCGAGAAAAGAGATGAATTCGGAGCTCACGTTTTCCTCAAATTAAGGTACAAAACCCAGTTATCCGTATCAACCTATTGAATTTTGATACATTTTTTTGTACCAATCAGTATCATTGATTAGCATGGACTCACTGTCATACCTTACTGGGGTTGTCATAATAATTAGTAATATCATTCATTTGTTGAAAAAAAGAAGAGAATTGTCTTAATATACGACTGTTTCTCTTTCATTATCCATATCCCATATTGTTAGTAACTCGGCAACAAACTACATTACACTTTCTTCACCCTGCGTGCACCCGAAACACAATGCACACGTATATCTGTATAACATACTATATCCCTACACTTTACTTCGCTACCCCCTGTTGCGTTTGATTAAAGGCAGTACTCGTCGACTTTTCAGAATGCAAGAGCATTTCAGGAAGCGTGGAGAGCTCGTTTCTCGTAGACAAAGCTCTAATACGTTTTCTTTTTTCTCTTTTCTTGTACTCCCGCCTTTACTGGCTCACAATTTGAAATGAAATCGCACGCTACCTCGTCGGAGTATCGTGCACTACGAGAATATATGCAAAAGGTAAATAAAATTTGTGCTTGTAATGTTACTGATCCCGAACGTAAAAGTGAATGACGTCATTTACCGTCAATTGTTTATTATGAAGAAAATAAAAACGGTAAATGCTGTGAAAACGTAGAATTTTTCTGAGAATTGCTTACAAGTACTCGAATCGTCACGTATCTTTTATTCGATATAATATAATGCAAAAAATGTCCAAACGAAACGGTGTTCGATTTCCTCGACAGGCGAAGCCTCGAAGCGATCTCGAATCGCTTTATGGAAATGGGAACAGAAAAGCCTCAATTTCGCTCTACGGTGTGCACGAAAAATTCCGAAAACGCCGAGGGCGAGCGAAGGAAGAACGAGAGAGTGAAAGAGGGAGGAAGGGGGTGAGAGTTATAAATGTCGTGGAACCGATGACGTATCGCATTTTCATCCGTATCGCGCATCACCCTTCCACCCTTCTTCAATTCACCGACTCGACCACCTTGGCGAGGCTATTAAATTCAAATTGCGGGTACAACCCTCAAACTCCATCACGAACATGGGACTTTCATTGAAAACGGTGTCCCGTATACTGTTATATACAAGCGGAGAACGAACTTAATGTCCCTGGCATTCCACGGTCATTGCATAGCACCCATAGCAAATGCTAAACTTTTACAACGTCGTTCAACTCCGAAATCATTTTCCTCCCAAGATCGAAAAAAAAAAAAAAATAGTAATACAAAACAAAACACAAATGTAAATTTTAAAAAATGCCAATTGGTAAACGAACATTTTTCATTCAACAAAGCACCAGGATACTTTTTATGAATTTTATTTCTATGCTTTCGATAACTTGCATGGAACTTTTAAATCGAAAATTAAAAATTATCATTTAGCTCCACATATATCAATCGTTAAATTCTATTGCAAGGGGTGGGGGGGAGAAGATTAATCAAATGGTGATCGGAATGTGCTCTTTCTATTATGAAGTTCAACACTTTTTTTACGAACTGCTTAAAAAGTTCGATTCAATGGTGTCGCATAAAAATTTCACTATGACCAATCTTTTGGAGTTAAAGTATAAATTTAATGCACGATCAATATAAACTGTGGGTGAATAAATAAAGATCAGAATCAGATTCAACTGCTTTCTATCAGTTTGAACATTCAACCGAGGACAGTATTGGATTGCACGAACATATCGTGTATTTTTCGATGAATTTTTAGCAGCGATTAGTTCGGAGAATTTATTGCGTAGATATTAAAATATCATCTTTACTTTTATCGTACATTTCTGTAATGATTTTTTAACGAAAAAAAATCAGTCTAATACGCGTAATTTGACTATACAAGGGCCGTAAGAATGCACTTTGTGGTTTAAAAAATTATAGAGATATTGTATTGAAAAAATAATTAAACAAACGAAGTCATCTCTGTAAATAAATGGATGTTCGTTGAAGAATATCCTACGCGAAACTAATTTGTGCAACAAATAATAAAACGAAAAGGATACTTTAAGACAGAGGCGTCCACATTTCATGATAATTCACGACCTAGTTTTTCAAATTAATAGAATAAATGAAATATTTTCAGCGTCTATAACTTTCTAGCTCGGTCGCTCGAGCGTCAGTTTCTCTCTTGAACTGTGACTAACGTGTTAAGAGGATTCCCTCATATCCTTCCCACCCTCTCGCCGCTCTCCCGTTCACCCTTCGTGTATCTAGTAAGGATATCCTTAAACGTTTGGATATCCTGTTTTTTTTTTTAAATAAATAATGTTTGAAGGTCTAGATTTATTGATAAATAGCGTTATCTAAAATTAATTAAATTTGCCTGCAGGAACAAAAATACTTTACAGTATTTCAGGTACATTTCGGATTGATTTGATATCATCGAGTAGGTAGGGGAAGGGGCGCGCGTATTTTCAGACTCGTGAGTGTATATACTTTTTAGTGAAAATTGGTTTACATATTTTACGAGTAAACGGTATATCTGCTGATTTTTTTGTTGTACACACCACCCCACGCTCGCAAATGCGCGGGTTCGACATATTTTGTTATTTCGGTGAAAGTTTTCGGAATTGTATTTAATTTACTCGATTTATTTTTCGTTCAATTTGAATGACAGGTTTTTTTAGCGTCCTGTCTATAGCTTACAGCGGCCCTGAAGCAGCATGTTCCAGGCTCGTAAATTGAAATTCGAAATAGTCGAAATATTTTTCGTGAAATGCGTGAATAAAGTAAAATGAACTGTACCACGAATAAGAAAGAAGGAGAGAGCAACTCGCAGTCAGGAATAGCACAAATTGTTTATTTTTCTTTCTTTCTTTCTCTTTGTGCAGCAAATTGGTTTGTAAGCTCGAACATTCCAGGGTATCGATGGTACTATACGTTGATTTTGATCGAATCAGCAATTTTCAATTATACAGGAATCCGAATAATTTATTCTCTCTGGATTGAGTAAAACTACTCATACCCTCGGAGTCAGAATTCATATAACATTCCATATATACTGAGTTAAAAATAGACTTTCCACAGAGAACTCTTTAAAGTTTTTACTTCATATTAAAAAAAAAAATCGATAAAGTATGAACGGACAAAAATTATTGATTGGTACAATCAATTTGTAATATTAAATACGTCCCAGATGACAAATCGATTAACCCAACAATTTAGTTGTTTGCCAATCAATTGATTAGTTAACAAATTAATCAACAAACTTGTTGGTTACCAACGAATTAATTGATTGGGTCATGAATTTACTTAACGGTCCAGCTAACTCATTTGTTGATTCAATTGATTAATTTAATGGTTGATCTAACCGATCTACTTGGTTAACTAATCGAATACAATCACGTATTGGCTGTACCAATCAACTTGGTGGTTGTTATCAATTTTTACTTTCTTATCAGACACAAAGAATGTAAAAAAGTTAAATATTCTAATCCAAACGTAATTTGACTGCCAGATTATGATATAAATGTATGTTTTGAGTGTTTCAGTGTGTGAACTTGACCTGAAATGTGACAAAAAAAAAACAAGTGTTGACGTTTGTTCAGAGTATACAGAAAAACGAGCTAACAACCAAACGCTTGGTTAAATATAATTAATTGGTTATTCAATCGATCAACTGGCGCATATATAACCAAGCACTTGGCTGTCCTAACCAAATCATTCTTTTCGTGCAGACTGATTAAAAAGTTATTATGCTGAGCATAATCAGTAGAAACTAAGTGATTCGGTGCAACGGTGCCTTCGTTACATCATACATTCACTCGAATGAAATAAAAACACATCATTGGTTATTTTATTGTACACTTATATTATGTTGTAAAATGAATAATCTAATAATGTTGTACGAGGGCTATTTGAAAAGTTTTCGGCCTTTTTAAGAAAAACACATATTTCGAAGCAAAACAAAATTTATTTCTCGACGTAGTCTCCCTGCAACTCGATACATTTGGTCCTACGTTTCTCCAACCCTTTTAAAGCTTCAGAAAAAAATTGATTGTCTAAACCTGGAAAATACTGGTTTACAGCGTTTTCCATCTCAGCATTTGACTTATATTTTTATTCCCCCGAGAAATTTTTTTAAATTAGGAAACAGAAAAAAGTCGCTGGGAGCTAGATCTGGCGAGTAGGGTGGGTGCGGAAGCAATTCAAACTTCAATTCGTTCAATTATGACATTGCGACCATGCACGTGTGAACCCGAGCGTTATCCTAGTGAAACAGGATGTTTTTTTGCTCAAATGCGGACGTTCTTTCTTAATTGTGACCTTCAATTTATCCATCAATGAAGCGTAGTACTTTGATTGTTTCCCCTTTTGCAAGGTAATCAATAAGAATTATTCCACGGCTATCCCAAAAAACTGTCGCCATCACTTTTCCTGCAGAGAGAACGACCTTTGCCTTCTTCGAAGTTGGTTCCCCTACCGCAATCCATTGCATTGACTGTTGTTTGATCTCAGGCGTATGGTGGTGCACCCAGGTATCATCGACGGTTATCGTTCGCCGCAAAAATTCCGATGGATTTTTTTTATATAGGCTAAGACACTCGTGCGACATGTCCATCCGTATGCGCTTTTGGTCGATCGTCAACAAGCGCGGCACCCAACGCGCGGATAATTTTCTCATATCCAAATCTTGATTTAAAATCTTGTGGACCCGTTCAGATGATATCCCACAAGCCTCAGTAATATCCTCAACAGACAATCGACCATCTTCCATCACAGTTTGATGCACTAAATCGACATTTCGTCAGTTATAGCGGTTTTCGGGCGCCCGGAACGTTCCTCGTCTAAAATGCTCGTACGACCACGTTTGTACTCGGCCACCCAATGTTAGACCATTGTAGATGAAGGAGAGGTTTCACCGTATACAGAGTCTAACTCATCTTTTATTTCCTGAGTCTTTTTCCCTTTCAAATAAAGGAATTTTATCACTGCGCGATACTCAATTTTCTCCATTGTTGACTGACAATGTCAGCTGACAACTTTGGAAGAATGCCATGGACAAAGTAATGAAACGAGTGGCAATGAAATCAGTATCAATTTTACATTTGAATTCTTTCAATTATTGTTAACGATAACAATGAGGAAACAGAAATAGAAATAAAGCCATTGTGAGATAAAAGAACGGATGCAACGAGAAAGCACAAGCAGCACGCGTTGCGAGAATGATTCATAAATAACCCAGAGTGAGGATATAACAGAGATCTACACTTTCGCAATGCGTCTTCCCACCCATAGGTTCCAGGTGTGTGCACGATGTACACATAAAGTGCGAGGACTCGAGGAGCTGCAAAGAGCAATGGGAGGTAGGAAGGGTTCCTCCTGGGTTTGTGTATGCTTTGCGTGTATGTGGGTGGGTGGGCATCGCGAAGAAGGAGACAGGCCTGCCGAAGATTAATGATGCTCTGCCGGTGGCACACGCGGGCAGCGTGCCCTCACGCTGTAACCCCTAGCATCCTATATCTTATTCCCTCCTACTCCTCCTTCTCCAAACTTCTCTCTCATGCCTTGCATCGCGTTCCCGAATGAATAATTAAGAACGATGGCTCGGTCATAATGAAACCAGGCACTCGCGCGTCTACCTCCTCATTCTATCCTCTTCTCTCTCGCATCGTACCTGCACACTCTCATACTGTTCCCCCCTTGATTTTCCTTTTCCATCTCTCTTTTTTCTTCTTCTTCTTCTTCCCTCGTACCACTCTCTCCTTCTGTTTTCGTCTATCCTCCAACTCCCTTTTCAGTATTTCTTTCATCTCTCTTGGTATTTCTTCTTTTTTTTCATTCGCCCTTTTTTCCCTCGAGAGCCCTCTACGAATTATGCATAATTTTATGCCCGAAGAGAACCGTGCTATACATACCGCACTACTTCGTGCATGGGAGGAGCACACGCGGAGTATCGCGGGGTATCCAGGGAGAGAGGCAAAAGTTGACTTGCCCAAGAAGCCTCTTTGAGGGATATCACGCGCAAGCGACCTCGTTGAAACGACGTACAGTCGAATTCGTCATAAATTAATTTCACTTTAGCTAACCCTATTCGGCCTAACTACTATTTGGCAGTAAAATTATTTTAACTATTCGTTAAATTTCTAAACATGCTTGAAAAAATCAATGTATTACCTAAAATTATAATTACTTCGATGATGCAAAAAGGATCCGTATTATTATAAATAAAAATATTGAACGTTGGTTCATTGACAGCACAATGGTTTCGGTACTTGAGAGAGGTCAAGTCATATCTCTCCTTAATAAATATTCTTACCATCCTATATCGATATATCGATCCAAGCAAGGTATCTCGATACCACTGTGAGATATTTCAAGTATTTGCCTTTTACGAAGTGATAAGAAACTCGATTGTCGTAAAAATCCACCTTCTTTCACAAAAGCTGAGAGGAAATGAAAAAAGCAACGTCCGTAGAGGATACTACCGGAGAGCTATGCAGTAGCCGCACGTGCCTCGATTAGAGGCCGATAGGTCGTTGGATTAGAATGAGAACTGCTATACCGTGTAGATATCAATGGTGCACCATGCATATATATACACACGTATGTTGCCTCGAGATTGGTTGCAACGTAGACGATCGCTTGCCGGAAGTACGACCAGAGCTCGCCAACGACACTCACTTTTGGCGTTTCACGCGTGACTAGAATATATCAGCCGCGCACGATTGAACGCTGAGAGCCTCGCACTCCCCTTGCGAGTTGTACACATGCACATCTTGGCACTTGCGGAACGTATGACGTTTCTCGCGTTGCTTCGCGTATGTGTGATCATGCGACCGAGCTCGAAGCTCACTTCTAGAATTCGATAGATCATGGTACGTACAGTGCATCAGGTTGATATGAGATGGAGACTTTGCTCTGTCCATCAAAATCGAATGATCTTACTAATGCACAGACTGTCGGGACGAGCTACGTCATTACAGCAAATCGAGTAGAAAATGTACAGTGTTACATCTGTTATGATTTAATATATCGTAAAATGTAAAATTTAACGGTAGATGCTTTTTTTTTTGTGAATTTGCCAGTCTCTATTTTTAGTTAACGAAGATGACAGCGGTTAATAAATTCTCTGTTTTGTATTAACTTTCAAATATACGTGGGTTTCGAAATTCATTGTATTTATGATATCCAAATAATAACTTAAAATCCTATTTAAAAAAAAAAAATAAAAAATGTTAAACACTCCCGACTGCAAAAAACTATAATAAACAGGACTTTAACTTTAAAAAGTTTTCATATGAAAATAAGTCTAAAACGGATGAAATAACTTCCGATGCCAGTTTAGTTAACTTCATATGTAAATTACAATAAATTATTTACTGCTGTCACGACAGTCGGGAAACGTCTTCTTCTGCGTTAGAAAACGTCCATATCGTATCCAATAATTCTTTCAAATTAAAGTTCAAACGCTACCATGTTTCTTGATATATAAAATACGGTTGGAATACTCAGAAGATGTTCCCCGACCGTAGTGACAGCGGTAAACCAATTATTGTAATTAAGATACTAAGTGAACTAAGATGACATCGGAAGTTATTTCATCCTTTTGTAGGGGTTATAGGGCAGTAAAATAAAGTCAAACTCATGCCGAGGATTCTAGACTATTCCTTCTACGTGTATTTAGTGTTATATTTACATGATGTAGTCTTTCTAGTATCTAACCGATAACTGTCAACGTTCTCGACGGACTCTGCTCTCGCTGGGCCTGGGCTTCCCAATTCTGCCTTTCTCCCCATTACATCAAATTTAAATTTTCGCACGTTATACTTTTTAAATTTATTTTCACATGAAAACTTTTTAAAGTTAAAGTCTTGTTTGTTATACATTTTGGTTGTCAGGAGTTTTAAAAAATGTCTAATTCTTCAAATTTCATACTTTTTAAAGTTAGTTCAATGTAACTTTCTACAGCACTTTTATAATTGTTATATATTTTTTTAGTTACCATATTTTTAAAAACTAAAACAGCTAAATAATTTTTAATAACTCTATTTTATTTAAATAGATCGCTCAATCATTTTTACACTCTTGTATTTAGAACGAATGCAACAAATGTAATTAGAAAAGTACAAAGTGATCATCATTTTCAATAATTTATCTTTATTTTATTACTCAATAATTTTCGCACTCGTGTATTTAGAATTACATCGTTAAACGCAATTAAAAAATTGCGTCGCGTTTTTATTAATCTCTAGTGTACAACCTCTCCGATATATGACAAATTTATTAAAATTTACATGCTGTTGAATACAATATATATCAAAATATCGATTGAGTCCCATGGTGCTCATTCTCTCACTCCACCGTGAGCGTTTTGAGGTTATGTACAGATGAGCGATTATAGCAGGAATGACGGCCATCTTGTGTCATTTCGATAATTACAACGGTACTTCTCATACATTTTTTGAAGCGCTTTTATCTTTCTGAAATCTTACCTAATATATACAATCTAGGATAAAAAAACAGAAGGTTACGACAACTTTAGCCAATTGGGAGAACATTTAATCCGAAAAACTGGCATATTCGGGCCATGCCAGTTAAACGCACACTCCCTTCTTTCGCGATACGGATAGTCGATAGTAAAAATAACTAATAACAAGAGAACGTGAAATTAAAGAATAAGATCAAGCATTGTATGAATTAAATAAATGAACAAAAGTTGAAATATATTTCTTTTTGATCTATACAGAATAAATTATTAACAATAATAATAATAATTGTATATAAATAAAAAATTCATTTTCTATAATGACTTTATAATCATATGAGTGCAATGTTAATAAAACCACTTTTTTTGTTCATCTCTCGGATATATTTTATCATAATTGGTCACATTTTACTGCTACGTGATATTTAAAAAAAATGCTTCAATTTTTTTATTTAAAGTATCTCGAAAACTATAAATCAGAGAAATAAAAATATCTAGATATAAAAATTGTATTTTCGTATCGATGCTATTTTTCAAGAAAATTTTGTTTTTATATCGGATATTTTTCAACAAATTTTTATTTTTATATCAATGATATTTTTTAGTAACATTGTATCGATCTGATAACATTTATTTTACAAAATAAAAACGTAAATATTCTTTTTTTTTTGTGGCTTTGCAAATTTTTATATTTTCAACATGTTCAGCAAGACAATGGTCCGTTCCATATGATTTCTAATTGCTTTTAATATTTTTTACTACTCTTTATCCAGAATATGTCTTGCGACGCATTTCTGATTCGCTCAGGATGTATCGCTATCTACTCGGGAATTAAGCACTTTATCCTCAAAAGTCTCCAAGTAAAAAAAAATATAATTAATCCTCGAACAAAGCACAAAGCCTTTTTGATACATAAAAGTATACCAAACATGAAGAATGCTAGTGAGAATTGAGTTCTTGAAAAAATAAACAACATTCTTAATAGAAAATAAAAAATATATCTTGAATTATTGTTTGAAATATAACTCGTGTATTATAAAAACAGAAGAGAATTCATTATACTAAAAAATGTTTACCAAATACAAAATGTAAAAAAGAATTATTGCATTTCTGTATGTAATGAAAATTTTTTAATTCTCGTGTAGCAATATGCAGCTAAAAATATTGAGTGCAATGCGGGTTATTAAGAATTTTCCATTTTATTTGTACTACTCGGTAACCCGACATTTTATCTCTTACCTTGAGATTATCCTTTCAAGCAGTAAGCAGTAAAGCTGGGTATAAATCGGGTATCCTTTCCTCGGGCATAAGAAGTAATATTGCGCGTTACCATAACAACGCTGATGGTACCATGAACCAAGTCCTAGCTTATCTCTAAATCGATTCATAATGGAGGAGACTATATTGAAGTTTGGATTTTCTTTTTATCTGTAAATAGAATAAACTTTTCCAAGTAAATGGAACGTCGATACACCTATACGTGCGTGTATACTTTTACTCAAAGAATACAAATTCTAAGACAGCTGGTGGATGATTCGCGCTTACAGAAACAAAAGTAGAGAGTTGGGTTCCAAATGTTTTATCGTTGGACTTTGGTGGAGAATCGGAATGCCCGGTAAGCCGCAGTTCGTAAAAACTCGAATGTAAATAAAGAAAAACGAATACAACTGAGAGAGTACATTGAAGGTCTGGTGGGAGAGGGCTCAACGATTGAAAATCAATGAGATCAGAAGTGTGAGGTGCAGACCAGGACCGCATAGCTATCCTACAGTATTTATGGATTCGGCGTGGTGAAACTTGGACGTAGCTCGCTATCTCTTGCTTTCTCTCATCGAGCAAGAGGAACCAGACTACGTGCCTTCCTGAGGTGATGCTTCTGGGTTACCTCCTCCGTGGCAATGCGAGTCAATAGTTGTGCTCGGGGTATATACCGTGCGCTTCTGGTGGGTACCAAGCTGTCGGAGTGGGTACACAGAACTGGAAACACGTACACATGGTGCAGCTGTACTGGAAACGACGTCGTCTTCGTCGTCGTAGTCCACCTGGCGAGCCATTGAGCTTCCACCCAGCTACCGTATACCTACTACTGGGCGTTTCACGATCGTATATACACGAAATCGACTATCACGTACCTAGCCACACACTCAACCACTATTTTTCTTGAATCTTCTTCTGTCACCATAGCATCTCTCAAAGCTTTGTTTTTACTGTGGACTGTAGAGCGTCTCTCGAGCTCTTGCTGCAATTTTCATTGGCTTTAATCAATTTCCTACCAATCTTGAGATACCAAGGATATCTTCTCTACTGTTTTCTAATACCATGATATCGAAACCTTTTAAAAACATTGTCTCATCCCCTAGAAAAAATTATTTGTATTTATCAATGGAATTTAATAATTTCTCATTCAATTATATTTCAAAACCATTTTTCGTATCTTTATAAAGTATGAATACGCCGTTTTCTCTGCATGATCTATACGCGTCCAAGACATTGCAACATTGCCAAAAAAAAACAGAATACAATAACGATTGTTTACGAAATAGATCGGGTATTGAAACGCAATTACACGCAAGCACCCAAGTAAAGTGCAATTTACCGTGATGAGTAAAAATTCTTCATAAATAAATGGTGCACATGCTAAGCCGCGACTTAAAATTTATCGTAGAAACATTTATTAATATTTTCATTGTTATAATATGTTGATGAATTTTCATTCCAACTTGACAAAAATAGTACCTGGCCTTGATTAATCTGCTCCACGGTCTTTCTCAAAATTGTTCTCTGCTAATTGCATACATTTTTATTTAAAGAATAAGTTGTGGTAATTTTTTAACTTAAAATGTTACTCAGTGTTACTCAGTGGATATTTGTTTATTGTATATAATCCTGCTAATGGGATGTCTCATTTTACCTCCAAGTGTTATCAATACTCCAATATTTAGTATTAGAGAGTAATTAAAAAATTCGAAACTCCGAGTACAGTGTATTAAACATATGAATAAAATATTCGTATTTCCGAGGCGAGAAATAGCTGAAAGGATGAGGCTTGGACCGAGTGAGTGGTCGGCGTCCGACTTTGGTATCTCTCATTGCTCGGATGATGATCTCCAGACCGGGTACTGGCTGACGCATTGATTTATTGGGAGGTGCTGCCTTAAACACTCCTGGTGGTCGTATTGGAGTTTACTCGCATTACCATAGTATCAGCAACAGGTTTTATGCAGTTTCTCTGGTCCCCGGAAAATGTGATACAGTGAGTAAGATGACTCCAGCCGTACAAGAGTGTATAGAGAGCGCAATAAAATATTCGTATTCTCGTTTAGTTGACCAACATTGCCCTCTTCTATCCCTATGACCAATGTGCCGTCTGACCCTGGTCTCCGGTACATTGCGTTTTTTTTTTAACTCCATAAATTTATATACCGTAGCGCAACAGTAGTGCAGTTCCACCCATGCACCGAGAGCAGAGAGTGCATACAAAATTCGCGTGTGATTCATATAGTTGAGCGGGGTTTACGTTGCCCCGCGAATTCATTTACATAGTCAGCCCTCCACTCGGTGCCTCTTTCTTGCCCTCTCGACCAGCACAAAGCGCATATACCGCACACCCACATACTTGTATACGTATCACACTGCAGCACAGCAGCGTCTACCGGTTAGAGAGAGATGTAAAGGGGGAATCGCACGCGGTAAGGATTTATTTTAACGTAGATTTATTTATAACGTATCTCGGTGGATGCAGAGAAAACAGCGGGAGGATAGCGCTCGGCTTCGCATTATGCGACCTTCTCGTTTTCTCGCGTTCTCTCAGTTACTATCCCCTTTCAGCCCCCACCAACAACGGTGCTATGTCGTTCTTCCTCCTATTTACATACGTACCGCGCCCCGTTTGCAGAACGGGGTAATCCTGTTTACATATTTATTATAGAGTCGAAGACGACCTCGTCGTCGTAGTCGTCGTCGCCACTGCAGACAGCGCTGCGACTCGTTGCCTTCCATAAGTTCGTAGTTTCACGCAGAGTTTCCACTAACCTCCGTCGTACATGAAATTTCTACATAACTTTACAATGGTAGGTACATTCGGAGCGTCACACGCGTCAGGTGCAATCTCCGAGTCGGTGCGTATGCGTATGTGTATGTTTCAATGGAATACCGAGTAAACTTTATCACCGAGTGTTACTCGCATAGACAGCCAACGATTATGCGCTTTCGTTAATTATTTGAGAAGATTGATCGGAGCAGATGTTTCCGTCTTACGACGCAATACTATCTTTTACCTTCCGTTGATGTTACAACCGGACTATTCGGAATCCCAAAATTCTGTACAGGCACCATCGGTGCCAACAACCGTGCAGAGAATATTCGAAATTTTTAGGAGACACACTGCATGACTCTTTAGGAGACACACTGCATGTGTCTTACTTAAAGATATTTGAATACATAAATAACCCTTTCGCTTATTACTGATGGAATGAATCTATTCAAGATTTTAGATACTGCTTATCTACGAAATTTCTCATGAAATTTTGAATCTTTAAAAAATCACTTTAAGAAACCGGATGGAGAAGGAGAGGAGTAAAACCTCGAAGAAGGTATACTCTGGAACAAGTTGAATAAAAAATATCTTTAATAAATGATTCGATATTGCTAACCACTATTTGTGGACAAATATTAAGAATTTTTTAATGCGGCATTTTTTCTACAGCAGCCAAACAATTTTTATTAAATTTCACAAGTACACGTTGGTACAAGTACGTAATAAAGTTATACATTTAATTATAACTCAATTACGAAGTCGATGTATCATTGTGATCGATAAATATCTGAGACTGAAAATTTATATTGAATATTCCACGTTTGGAAAATATTGATCAATTAATACTGTTGCATCGTGACGGAATAACAGAAATGTAACTTTTGCATTCTTAACGTGAAATGGAATACAATGAACACTTAATTTCATTAACGAATTGTTTGCAACACTAGTATATTTATCGAAGCGTAATCATTTACTACTTTTGTTGGACGACATTTGATTCGTGATTATATTGTCGGACCGCACAATATTATGTACTCTCGATACATGTATCGTTGAAACAATTAATGAGAAAAATAAAATTCGTTACTAGACAAACTTCAGAAATTGAACTTTTCATAAAATCAAATGATTTCCAGTATATTTACTGTAGAGGGTGAAAAACCTTTCAAAGGTTTTATAAAGGATTATATTAGACGCATTTATTTATCAAAGTGGAAGCTTGGACCAATTTTACTAAGAGTGTTAGAAATATTAGCAATGGGAGGAACAGAGAGCCTGCTCAACGATATTTCTTGGTAGATGAATAGCATCTCTTTAACAAATGAAAGAATTAATGAGAAAAATTAAATTCGTTATTCGACAATATTCAAATATTGAACTTCTCTAAATTGAAAGTACTTTCTAATAATTAACTTCTGTCTTCCATATAATGTACATGCACAATGCATCAATATCATCTGAAATTCATTCTTACATTATAAGCTTTGATCTCCGTAGTGACATCTAATTAATTATAACTTGTAACTTTCGTAGCCATAAAACCAAATGATATACTGTTTCCAGATATACTGCAGAGGGTGAAAAACCTTTCAAACGTTTTATCAAGGATTCTATTAGACGGATTTATTTTTCAAAGTTGAAGCTTGGACTAAATTTATTTAAAATGTTTGCATCATATTCGCAACGGGGGAACACAGCTTGGGTAACAGGGAATCTGCTCAACGATATTTCTTGATAGATGAATGGCGTCCCCGTAACAAATGAAAGAATTAATGAGAAAAATTTAATTCGTTATTCGACAATCTTCGAATATTAAACTTCTCTAAATTGAAAGTACTTTCTAATAATTAACTTCTGTCTTCCATATAATGTACATGCACAATGCATCGATATCATCTGAAATTCACTCTTACATTATAAGCTTTGATCTCCGTCTCGACATCTAATTAATTATAACTTGTAACTTACGTAGTCATAAAACCAAATGATATACTATTTCCAGATATACTGCAGAGGGTGAAAAACCTTTCAAAGGTTTTATAAAGGATTATATTAGACGCATTTATTTATCAAAGTGGAAGCTTGGACCAATTTTACTAAGAGTGTTAGAAACATTAGCAATGGGAGGAACAGAGAGCCTGCTCAACGATATTTCTTGGTAGATGAATAGCATCTCTTTAACAAATGAAAGAATTAATGAGAAAAATTAAATTCGTTATTCGACAATATTCAAATATTGAACTTCTCTAAATTGAAAGTACTTTCTAATAATTAACTTCTGTCTTCCATATAATGTACATGCACAATGCATCGATATCATCTGAAATTCATTCTTACATTATAAGCTTTGATCTCCGTAGTGACATCTAATTAATTATAACTTGTAACTTACGTAGCCATAAAACCAAATGATATACTGTTTCCAGATATACTGCAGAGGGTGAAAAACCTTTCAAACGTTTTATCAAGGATTCTATTAGACGGATTTATTTTTCAAAGTTGAAGCTTGGACTAAATTTATTTAAAATGTTTCCATCATATTCGCAACGGGGGAACACAGCTTGGGTAACAGGGAATCTGCTCAACGATATTTCTTGATAGATAAACGGTATCCCCAGTGGCGTTGCGTCGCTTGACACCAGTCAGAGAATTTACTTCAAGAAAGTCTGCCGTTGACGCGAGGTAATCGACGTCCGCGAAATACGCCGAGATTTCACTATCACCACTGGCGTATTATGCGTGGTGTAGTTGCAGCAGCGCATGAAATTGAAGAACGGATGCTGCTTCTACCGAGAAGCAGTACAAAGCTGTCCAGGGAATTCTATGTAAGCGAATGTCGTCAGTTTGAAAGCGAGCTTCAATGTAAAGGACATTTTATGCAGCTACAAATCTTTGCATTGGTATGTAATACCAATTTCATTCTGAAATTTTATAGAATTTCCTGAATATCGTAGAGAAGAAAATATTATTAAGTTTGCAGAGATGTGTATCACACAACTGAAAAGCAAAACTATTCGGATTATTATTTTGGTGAATTCATCACAATGCCTTCCATAAAATAATCAGTGATTCGACTATATCGAAGATTAAAGTTTTATTTATTTCCTGCTTTTAGTTATCACTTTCTAAGAAAATATATGTCACGAAATCTCTAAGTGAAAGATATTTAAAAAATCGTTTGTTCGTCGTTCTGATTGGTTTCCAGTGTCGTTCTTGGAGATCATTATGAGCATCTAACCTAAAAACAACACAGTACGCAATAGAAGACAGACTATATAATAAAATGATAAATATAAAAGAAAAAGTTTTGTGCTAATGGGACATTCGATAGCATACAATTGCAGACAAAAGGTTGTGGTTTTTTCAAAATCAATAACGAAGGAACAATGCTATCCTGAGATTTTTTTTATGAGTAGCAATTCCACGACAGAATGTGATACAAAAATGAAAGTTCGAAACAGTAATGCCCTAATTTTACATAATATTCAAAATAATCTTCTAGCAGACGACAGTTTATTACCATTTTATACTTACCAATCACCAAAACTCAGTACCAATAGTACAAAAACTCGCCATCGTGGTCTGTTGTCTGACCGAAGGTCGTGGGGATAATAAAACTGACGATCAGTTATCCCCAATTTTCGACCATGTGCACACAGCGAATATAATAATATAATAATTCAAGAGTAAAAGAAGTATATCCGCGCATAGCGCGTTTGTGCTAATTATAAAAAAGAAAAATGTTTATTATTATTGTAATTTAACCCAACTATTTTTCTATGAAAAATCAATATTATTTAACTTAATTTTTGTGGAATCACATTATATTAACCAACGCACAGAAAAATAGAGAGAGAGAATTGACTGAAAACGTATATTATTAAAGGTACTGGCAGTTTCCCAATAGCATATCATACATTTACTTTTCCAATAACAAATGTATCCTACGACTATTGAAAAACTGAAAAATACGAGAAGATGTCAAAGAATCGAGATACACGGAGAAAACAATATTTAGATGGAGCCAATTGGACTTAGTTTGAGTCAACGGAATTTGGTTCTCTCAAAGTAAACTTAATTGAGTTAACGGAATGTGGCTTAACCTCACGATGGGATACGGTGAATCTCACAATGAACTTGCGCCAACCATATCATGTAGGCAAATAAAATTTGCTGCGAGCCATCTGGATTTAGTTAACTCAAACTAAATTTTGTTCGCTCCATCTAAATAGTGTTTTGTCACTATAAAAAAATGATTAATTAACCTCCTCGCCAGGTGATTGTTTCTTGCGAATCGAATAAACTATGAAATGAAGGGATAGAACGAGGATTGAAAGGACCAAGTGATTAGGATGAGTGCACAGTCGATTCACATATTGAATCAATATAGCTACAGTCATTATACAATCACGTTAAATAAATAATTCTAATAATTACATCTTTCCAATTGGTTAAAAACAAATGTTAATACATGCGGATAGTCATAAATTTTATGCAGCGAATTCGAGCGTTTACGATTCGAGGAAATGATTCCCGCAGGGAATGTCAGCTCGAGTCGTTGAAGTTTGTAAAATTGAGAACGCCTCGATGATCTCGTGAAGTCGTAGAAGAGAGCGAAAAAATACGTTGGGCACTGCGAGCCGTCGAGACGGATACCCTCGTTAAAGGGAAAAGTGAGAGCTTTGGCAAGAAGGAGGTCGCGACGAGAAGAAAATAGGCAAAAAAAAAGGGAGAAGCAAAAGAAATCTCGACGACAGCTGAGGTTCACCATATTCGAAAGCGCGATGTCTCGGAGGATGAGCGAGGAGTGAGTAACCGCAGAGGAAAGAGAAGGTGAGGTCGGGGTAAACTTCGTGCTACCCCTTGCAGAAACGAACACGAAAGCCCTTCCTCCGCCGCAAGAACCAGCGAAATACCCTTACCCTTCTTTATCCCGAGCAGTTGCCACGTACCGAGTCCACCTCATCTTCGAGGACCACTCGTGGTGGAGGCAAAGCCGGAGGAAAGCTCGCCCTGCGGGAATCACGATTAAATATGCCATACACGAAGCTACGGCATGGGCGAGTTAACGGATGCGCTGTGTAGAAATGTCGTCTGGTAGAGCGGACGATTATAGCGGGTTTCAAAAGGTAACCAATTGTGTATGTACCGTTGGCTGTTAAAACTTCAATCTTAACAAATAACTCTTACGAGTTTGTTTTCTTCCGAGTTGAAAAGGCTGCAAATAAGCTTCCTATCGTCAAGTGCATTTAATTACTTAATATTCTTATGATTAAAGTCGCACTCGCAGCCACAGCGTCGAGGAGTGAAGGGATGCGTAAGAAATGTCGCCTGGCAAGGCGGACCATTATAGCGAGTATCAAGAGATAACGAATTACGTATTTACCGAAGACTGTCGTAACTTCGTATCTAACGAATAACTCCTACGACTTTTACTCGGAGTTAAGAGAGCTACGGATAAACTTACCATCATCAAGTATATTTAATTACTTTATTTTCTTATGATTTATGGATGAAGATGGGAATTAGTGCAAGATAACATTACAGGAAAAAATTAAGAGGGTTTGCATGGATTGCGAGCTCGATAATGCAGCGAAAATTGTGAACGTTGGTGTATCGATCTGGTCTTCCTAAACGTTTAATATTCCTTTATACAATGATGTATGGATGCAAGTGGTGCACTTGTGTTTTAACACTTTAGAATCCGTCTTTATTCTTTTTTTGTTATGAACGTGCTCGGTTACGACATTACTATATAAACGGTAAGCCAAGAAGACACCGAGAGATTGAATCATTTTGCACTGAGGTGTCAAGATATATTAAAGAAAATATAAAGTCAAAAAAAATCCTTATAAACCATATAAACCTCATAAACAAATACACGAAATTTATTTACTATATCATGTGAAAATATATTCAGTAGTTTTAAGATTAGTCGGGATTTTTATACCCAATTTCCAATCGGATTATAACACTTTCGGGCGTTACTTTTCGCTTTTTTACTCATTTTTAAATAGAATAGAAATAACGATTTTTTGGGTCACTTTTCGCTATTTCACTCACTTTACAATAGAACCGTAACGCTGTTTGGCATCACTTTTGGCCATTTCATTCAATTTTTCCATAGGACCATAATGCTTTTTCACGTCACTTTGTACCATTTCACTTAATATCCGATAGAACTGCAGAGCTTCTTGGCCTCACTTTTAGCGGAGTGGTCCCATTGAAGATGTTTTGAATGTATGCTCTATCTGTGCCAAGTGGTACAGGAAACGCACCTATACATCGATTCGATAAAAAATTATAACGAAGTAGCGCTCGTTAAATGTTGATCTTTCGAGTTCATTCGTGCATATAGTCAAGGGGAATTGGGTCTTCGGTAAATTCCGTTGCTACAGAGGAGAACATTTTAAACAAACATATCTGCTTAGAGAAACATATTGGCATTGAAAAAAAATCAAGATGCTAATTTCATAAGACAAGTCGATGACGGTGTACTTGCGTAGATCTATGTCACCAACAGCTCGATTTCGCAAGTTCAAGTCGATATCTCAAAGTTTTCAGTGCTCAGATCGATACCTCTATAGTTTTCATTGTCCAAGTTAGTTTAACGATAGTTTTCGGTATCCAGGTTGATCTCTGTACATTTTCCGAGGTTCAGATCGTTCGCTTCATAGTTATCGGTATCCAGGTTGATTTCGTCATATTGTTCGGTGCCCAGATCGATCTCTCAATATTTTTCGTTGTCCAGGTTGATCTCTTCACAGTTTCCGATATCCAGGTTGATTTCCCCATATTTTTCGGTATCCAGGTTGATCTTTTCATTGTTTTCGGTTGTTTCTTAAAGAGAAAGCTATTTTATCAGATTATACACTCCGATTTATTAACAATGTCGATTCAAATCTATTGGTACATATTCAACTTGAATCGGAAGGCAAATTACTCTCCGATTGAGTCTATTCATTCTGATTGAAATCCAATCGGATACAATTGCTTTCGATTAGTATCCGTAGCATTTTCTAAGAAGGGATGTAGACATCAGTCTCATCTATGCAAACTGTACGCTTGCATTTAGTTTCTTCGAGGTCACAAGTGCAATGAATATAGTGTCGATGTGCTTTGGCAACACGCAGAGAGTAAAACGTGTTGTGTTTCATTCTATAACTATCCCCCTCTTATTCAACCCCAGGTTATGCAACGACGCGTGTGTTTCGTCAACTGGTATCCAGACGCGCAAAACCAGTTGATGTTACTTCGTTAATCACCCTTTGTGTCGACTGCACTCTCGCGATTGTTCCTTGCGGCTCGACGGCCATAACGAATCTCATCCCATAACTCCAGTTCCTACTCTTCTCTTTCACTGAATACGAACATATACAAAGATATACTGTATGTTTTCATATACATGACAAAATTTTCTCATGCGATTGCAGTAGAATCTCCGGACCACTGAACCGATGCAACGAACAAGGCCAGAGGCTTTTTGCATGATGGAAGGACGAAGGGGATGTTCGCGTATCTGAGATCAAAGCAGTTTGAAAATATCAACAATAGACAAAAATATTTTTATCAAATATTTTTACAGAATTTACCGAAACCAGTGTGAAGAAAGATTGTCTACGTTTCGAGAGGTTCACTGCTTTAGACTTTTAATAAAAATATATCTTTGTGGTTGAAAAAAAAAAAAAAAATTTATAAAAGCAAACCCCAGTGTGAACGGTGTATCGTGAGATATATGGTTCGTTGCCCCCTGTCCCAGTCTGGTAGAAATATTTTTATCCTGCTGCTTCTATGCTCGATTAAACCGAGACTGAGGGGCGGAAGGGAGAAAGAAAAATTGCAATGCTGCTCGATGTACTCGTGGGTCGGGTAATCCGTAACACATCGCTGTAGTTTTTGATACACAGTTCTGCAATTTTTATACGAAATTTCAGCCAGAATTTTTCTTGTTTAAGCTACGATCTAGGGTTTAGGTTTTTATTTCGTACCGAACTTTCACATTGAATAATTAAAAACATAATGAAATAAAAAATGTTAATAATCGTCACAGAGAAATTTAGTGTATCTTCTTAAGGTAGATGAAATTTGGGTAAAACAAAAAACCTGAGAAAAAACTGGCCAGCCCCTGACTAGAAATGTGATATAACAGTTTTAGCATAATTTTATACGAGTTTTACCTTCGTTGAACGAGCTTGAATCGAAATGGTAGACGTACTGTATAGTAACTGGTGCACTAAATTCGTCGGCAACTGCAAATGCTAATAGGACCACCCGCCAGATGAAGCTTCTCTGCTCGTCCCGTCTGTTCCCTCGTCCTTGCTACTTCCGGAACCGCAGAACCCAAGGTCTGGAATCAAAGCTCAATCAGTCGAGCAAGAAGTCAAACGGTAACTCTCCCTGTGATGCTTATTCGCGGATAACGATATGGGGGTAACGGGCCTCTGGGGACGATGTTTTACAGCTGAAGGATCTGCGCAGTTAAAGCAAGAGGCATACAGTAGTTCTCAGGATATATATATATAGGTATTGACATCTCTTCCTCTTAAGTTGGTTATATACGATACACAACGAGACGTACTCAAAGATAAATTTATTTCAATCCCAATTGATGCGATTCAACGCAAAATCAGTTTAGTCATTTGCATAACTTTTGTATTGGCTGACTAAAAACTGTTGATACTACTAGCTCAATATCTTAATACTTGTTCAAACCAAGGATACTGTAGGCGGCTTGTAAATGAAAAAATCTTTAAGCAGTCGAGTGATCAGCAATAAAAATTGCAAGACATTTATATTCCTACATTACGATCATAACTTCGAATGATTTATAGTGGTAAAGAACTAAATGCATAATTCCCGTCTTTTTTCCGTGGGGTAGATACGAGTTGATTAGAGTTCTATTTTGTCATTTGCTTCGAAAGACCTTGCGATTTAGTTGATTACTGCAAATATGCGAGTGTCGAATCTTACATGTTAATCGTCCAACATTTATTCGTTCGAAATTGCCAGTGTCGTGACTCGTGCATCACGCGACTTGGTCAAAGTTGCACATAATGGTCAATTTCGCTCGTGCATCTGTACGAGCTTTCTCGATTGCATCAACCAGATTATTAATGCCTCTATTAATTCAGAGTCACGTCGTTGTCGTCGTCGTCATCGTCATCATCGTCATCATCGTCGTCATCATCGTCATCATCATCATCATCATCATCATCATCATCATCATCATCATCATCATCATCATCATCATCATCATCATCATCATCATCATCATCATCATCATCATCATCATCATCATCATTATGAACATCGTCCTATAGGTTTCGCATGTTTGTATACGTACATAGGGTATACCCCTCTCGTGTGTAAAACACAAAAGCCCGCAGTTTATCACGATTCGTGCGCGTTTATGTAGGTCCTTAAACCACCTCGTCATTTTCATCCCTTTCCGCTGAATGTTACCCTGTTTCGCCCTAGTGTTAGAACTATGCTCACTCGTGTCGTGCCCCACGCCCCAATAGCGAGTATTGAATTTGACCGCGCTGTTGTGTGTTACCCGAGACCACCTCGGCGTGCAACGGCTAATTAGCGTTCGACAACAAGCCAACGAACGAACCGGCAACCGGAATGGTTGTATACACCGCGTACAAAGCTCTAGCGCCCGTTGCCGAATGAACCGGACGTGCGCGAGCCGCCATTGACGAGTAGAAATTGCCCCTGGCCGTGACGCTTGTACCAAATCACTCTCCTACCTGTTATATATACACCCATCCCTTCAACTACCAAAACCCCCTCCAGCTAGGTCGCAGTTACATCCGCAACTCCGCAGACCCAGCGGCATCGTGTACAACCCACCGCGTTCGATGTGAACCACGGCACGTTCGTCACTTTCCTTTCACAGTTCCGTCTCGCTCTCTCTCACGTGACATGCCGGATTTCCGACTTTACGACTGTTCTGTACAGCAGCCCGGTTGCACCACGATCCAACACCCCGTGTGTTGCCTACATCGTCGCTGCAGTGAAGCTCGTAGTTTCTAGTTCTCGCGAATGGGGACAGGCAACCGGTGCCGAAAGCAACACACCATCATTTTCAATCCCAAAGTGATGCAGGACGCGAATGATGTAATAACATAGGTCCGTAGTACTTGTAGACGTTTGTCAAAGTTAATGCTTTTTTTTCGAAATTCTAACTTACGGAGATTGCAAAGGTGGAACAGCCGAATGGGTTGTTGAGCTCGTACTGTAAATTCGAAGACGATTCGTGCGGATATTGTATTTCGAGGCTTACAGTTCAGCTGTTAAGGAAATTAACCAGTTTATACTGGCTCTGTCTTTCTATTATATTATGTTTATCTCGAGAGAAGTCCAATTTGCGAATAACAAAGAGAATGATTAATATGTACAAGTGTTTAATTATCGTGAGCTCGTTGCTATCAGAATTGTAGCCGATTATTTATCTATTGTTGAAGAAAGTAGGTCGAGGAGTAGACACACACCGGGGTGATAAGGTGGTTTCAAATACATAGAGTTGGACAAGGTTGCCCATTCTATTTGTACACGTGAACCGGGTCTTATCGTGACTTTCACGGTACAATGACCAGCGCCAGTTTGTCGGTCTTGCTCCACCACTCTACCTCCCATAACGTACAATCTCGCCGTGGGCACGCGGCAGACCTCCCATTGTAGTCAGGGATGTATGGTCCGTGAGTGTGATAACCCTCTCGAATTTTACTCCACCGTGGAATATAAATATATACTTGTTTCCACATAGAGTGGCCTCGTAACAATTTCCATCGGGCATACTATTCTTCTTTTTTTTTTAACGGATAATCTGTAGATAGGAAACATTTGCCTTATAACTAAGTATTCATGACACAATTAATTAGTTTTCATATTATACCAGTTCGATGTCTAGAGTAGATGTCCGATATTGCAAAAAACACCCTTTAAATAGAAATCCCAATGTGATCCTATACGGTACTTTATGAAAAATTTGCATAGGATTCCTGTTGGACTTCAACCAGGGTTGCCACTTCTAGGGCAAAATGATTCAAATGTCTCTAAAAAATAACGAATAACCAGTAGATAAGACATATGTGTTTTACTATCAAGTATACTAGACAATATAAATTAGTTTTCATATTATACCAATAGGATGTTCAAGGTAGATGTTCGATGTTACAGGAAAAACCCTTTAAATGAAAATCCCCGTGAGATCCTATAGAAACCCACAGATGAAAGTAATAATGGACTTTGTCTCCCACGGTATTTAATTTTAGATTCTCATAAAAAACTATTTCATTTCCACCAGGGTTGCTATGTCTGGAGCAAAACGATGAAGTGATTTTAAGAAAAAGTAATTAAAGAGACAATTAAGCATTATGTTTTTCACGTCACATCGAATAAGGTTGAGCGTATAGTTTAGAATTTATAGTTTTCTGGGACGATACTCAACTTTAGTCCCAGCGACCGGCGACTCGAGAAGAGGGGTCGAAGTTAGTTGCTTAAAGTTCGGGGTCGAGCATGAATTTCACCACTCGGTCTTTTCCTCCAATGTCGTCCAGATAAGGTCTTTACGAGGGTATTGTGCCCTTCTCTCGTTTATTATGCTAGCACTTTGCCTGGCCGTTTCACACGTCCTCTGTGCAAGCTTAGCACAGAGGCCGACAAAGTGGTCCAGCATCCAACGCATCCGCTCGATGCTCCACAACTCGCGGAGAGTTTGAGGAAGCTCTCCCTTTGCTGGCTATAAACACGAATTGGGATTACAATCTGGCATTACGAAAATCATTGCCAACTCCAGAATATATACCGGAACAGCATATAGTCCTGAAAACCTAAAATCATCAATAAATAAAACTACGTTAATAAATATTTTATCAATCATGAATGATAAATAACGGATTTATATTTTATTAAAATCTAGTATTTTTAAATTTATTATTATCCAGTATTTAAAAATTTATTACAATTTCATTCAGCTCATACGTTTTTACATATTTTTCTTCGTTCGTGAGTTTTCTTTTGACCGCGAGTGAGCGACGATTAATGTCGCATGATAAGTAATTAACACGCTTCGTTCAGCTGATGAAATAATGAAGGAAAATGGAAGCGAAATCCCTGGACCACGTTTTGCATGGTCAAAGTACCACACGATTTGTGGATACGAGAAGGCCAATGATTATCGTACGTGAGGCTACGACTCTAGCCAAACCCCATTAAAACACCATTAAAAACCTATTAAAAGCGTGGGATACGCGTCTCTGGGCTAAATCGCATTTCGAGCCAAGCACACAACGAAATCACCGCTCCTGATGCTCCCCCTCCAACGATTGCTTTCAACCTAACCCCTCCAACGTCGCAGGAACTTGCATGAACCACCAACGCACCATCACCACACCACTATCGCTTACTCTATTACATCGTCCTGCGGCATACATATATAGCAACTATGGTACATAAAGCTGTTACAACCCAGTCAGGTGGACGGTTCGCCAATTCCGCGTACATAGAGTCAACCAGCGAGTCTCGACCAAATCCACTTTACAGGATAACCAATAAAAATATTAAAGAAACCATCCAGCGGCGCTCGTTTTCTACTAAAACTAATGGGATCGCTGCAAGATTTCCGGCGACTGCCGCCGGGCTATTTCATTACGATTTGATGAAGTTTCTAAAATTAAATGGGCAGTCTCCAGCATGTTTTGGTACTGCATTGATGTTACGTATACCAATTCGAACCATCTAGAACTTCTCGATGAAAATGAAAAATATGAAATTGCTTTATAGTTCAAACCGCACATGGAGAAGAAATAATTGTCAGATTTTCCGAATCCCAGACCATTGGTTGAAACTTAGGGAAATTCTGTACGATTTTATTATTCAAATAAAGATTTTTAATTGCTACTCTATGCAACCGAACATAACATTCTATTTCCGGTATGTTCACGAAGAAGTCTTCATGAAATACGAATAAAATTTTTTTTTCTTTAACACAAGAGAGTGGTACAGTCGTTTCGTTTACGATTCGCACACAGTGGATTCGGCTTTGATTCCCGCCGGCACAAATGGATTTTTCTATGAGCTTTTTCTACGCTTCTCGGTGGTTCGAAACATACGTTAAACTAATTGAGCCTGTAGCCCCTGTAGGCTCATAAAAACGGTGTACAAATCATAGAACGTACAACTCAATTTTGACTTTCATATAATTTATTTATACAATTACATTTATTTACAATTGAATAGCTGATTTAAAGGTAATTCTTATTCCATTGAATAAATACAATAAACTGCAATATTCTTTATTGTTATTTCATGTTTCTATAGTCAGATCGAGGGAAGTAGAGTAAATAGAAATTTTTTTTCTTCTTAATCGATATGGAACCTCCGTTTGCTCTTCAAGGTACGAGAACCGAAACTGCTGTATGTCGTTGTGGGTTATTCCTGCGTATGCCTTCTTCAGACTTTTACGACCGCCTCCATTTACTCTTCTCTTCATTCCATTTCTTAGAAACCTCCCTGGAGTGTTGTCCACAGCCACTCTTCCTAATGCATTACTGTATCGCATTCGCACAAGGATACAAAAGATACTGTTGAAAACTTGGCCCAGAAACAAGCGGCTTTATTTATTTTTACTGAGTTCCTCTCGTATTGAGAATACACCAGGAGACTCACAAAAATTGCTACCCGTTCGGTAGTAATCGCGCCAACCAGTATACAGCTAAACTGTCACCCATCCGAGTACTGGCCACGAGCCGAGCTACTTGACATAGGAGACTGCCGGAGTTACCGACCGAGCGAACGACCACTATTGCCGGTATCCAAATAGCATGAGAATGAATCCAGATGCGTTCCTTCTGTGAACTATTTTGCTTTACAGATATTTGAGAAGTACTTGGCAATGAATTAAATATTCGTTGTACTTGATAAAATATACGTAATTATTTAATTAAATAATTGCTTTAATAATATTACTTCCGAACGAAAATAATGATGTCGAACCAATAAAATTCACCTTGAAATCCATAACAATATTCAATCAAGCTCTGGGTTCAAAAGCAATAGATACAATAGATACTATAATTCTATTCCTTTCAATTATTTCAAATAAAAAATGTAATTATTTTGAATATATATAATTATTGTTAACTAAAATGATAAATGTTTAGAAAAATAACGTGTTTATTAGTATTAACTCATGAAATAACCACTTTATTATTATTAAGCATATCATTATAAATTATTAGCCAAGAGTTTAAGAATAATAAGATATAGTTTAATTGAATGTAACCAAAGTATTTTCATTATTTATTTGATTAAAATTCTACAATTAATTCTACAATAGCTATTGAATCAGAATATTTGAAAAATATATAACTTTATAAATAGATAAATATATGTAATTATTCAGTTGAATAATTGCCGTGATAATATTACTTTTGAAGAAAAATAATGATGTTTGAACCAATAACATTAACTTTCAAATCTATAACAATATTTAATCAAGCTCAGAGTTCAAAAGCAGTGAATCGATACAATATTATACGTACATTTCGATGAAACCTTTTGTAAATTATAAAATTATAAATATTGATTAAAATAAAGTAATCCATTAAATAACCAGTTTATTCTTATTTATGTATCTCGATACATTTAGTCCAATGGTTCTCCAATATTTTTAAACCGTCAGAAAAAAATTGATTGTCTAAATGTGAAAAATACTGGTTTACAGCGTTTTCCACCTCAGGATTTGACTTATATTTTTTTCCCCCCGAGAAATTTTTTCAAATTAGGAAACAGGAAAAAGTCACTGGGAGCTAGATCTGGCGAATAGGGTGGGTGCGGAAGCAATTCAAACTTTAATTCGTTCAATTTCGACATTGCGACCATGCACGCGCGAACCCGAGCGTTATTCTGATGAAACAGAATTTTTTTCTTACCCAAATGCGGACGTTTTTCCTTAATTATGACCTTCAGTTTATCCATCAATGAAGCATAGTACTTTGATTGTTTCCGCTTTTGCAAGGTAATCGATAAGAATTATTCCACGGCTATCCCAAAAAACTGTCGCCATCACTTTTCCCGCAGAGAGAACGACATTTGCTTTCTTCGGAGTTGGTTCCCCCACCGCAATCCACTGTATTAACTGTTGTTTAGTCGCAGGCGTATGGTGGTGTACCCAGGTATCATCGACGGTTATCGTTCGCCGCAAAAATTCCGCTGGATTTTTTTGATACAGGCTAAGACACTCGCGTGACATGTCCATCCGTATGCGCTTTTGGTCGATCGTCAACAAGCGTGGCACCCAGCGCGCGGATAATTTTCTCATATCCAAATCTTGATGTAAAATCTTGTGGACCCGTTCAGATGATATCCCACAAGCCTCAGTAATATCCTCAACAGACAATCGACGATCTTCCATCATAGTTTGATGCACTAAATCGACCATTTCGTCAGTTGTAGCGGTTTTCGGGCGCCCGGAACGTTCCTCGTCTAAAATGCTCGTACGACCACGTTTGTACTCGGCCACCCAATGTTTGACCGTTGTAAATGAAGGGAAGGCTTCACCGTATATAGAGTCTGACTCATTTTTTATTTCCTGAGTCTTTTTCTCTTTCGAATGAAGGAATTTTATCACTCGCGATACTCAATTTTCTCCATTGTTGACAGACAATATCAGCTGACAATTTTGGAAGAGTGCCATAGGCAAAGTAATGATCGGAATGACTTGAAATTTTTATGGTTTACATATCCCAAGGCCATCTATCGGACGGCGAAATAAATTTTTATCTACAGTTACTTTATGTCAATGAGGCTGGAAACTTTTCAAATAGCCCTCGTATATAACTAGGGGAGCTTCGCCTTCTGCGAAGCCCTTCGCAGAGGTTCATTAATAATATTAATTAAGCTCTGGCTTCAAAAGCAGTAGATAGATACAATGTTATATTTTTCGATTAAACCTTTCGATTAAATGAACAATTACATATAAAAAATTGAATTGCTTTAATATGAATGAATTAATTAATATGATAAATCTTTTTAACTAAAATTATAAATGATGACAAAAATAAATTGATCCGTGAAATAGTCGTACTTAATTGAAGAAAAAAATGATCCAACAAATTATTTAAGAGAACCAATGAGATCATTATTGATGACGATTATTGGAAGATTCTCATACGATTTATCTAAACGAATATGTGCCAAAGTACGTGAATGTAACTAAGAGGAGTATAAGATCAATGATAAGTGGCTAAAGGCACGACACTACGTGCACGATAGAACGATAAGGCACAAAATGATAGAATACAAAGTTAAACGATAGACACGAAGCTATGGAACATACGTTAAAACGACAGAAGAGTACCTCGAGATAATACGATAACGCGAAGGAACTTGAGTTAATGAAGCCACGCTAGCACGCGTGCCGGATATTAAATTGCACTCCAGCTCGAGGGAATGGCGAGCGATGACACGGCCAACGAGGAAAATACGCAACTCCTTCTGTCAACATCTTCTAGTTCCTGTAGAGCTACAGACAACGTTCATACATTTTAACTTCCTCGTCAGTGGTTACTCCAGGTCACTTAACAGAATTCATGCCACCTACCATCTATGGGCAAAGTAAATAAAAAATAATTTTTTCTAATGATTAGAAAAATATCTATTTTAGAAAATCATTTTTGTGAAAGTCTTAATTACATTTTTTGATTTGTGAGAACGAGTAGCGAATCCAAACGTGGAAATTTACCGTTTTTTTTTTTTTTCATTAAACTTAACTACCACAAAGTTTGAAATGATTCATCATAACATCGCTGAAATAAAGTTTCGCGAATTTCAATCTATAAACAATTTGAATACACTTTGTATACCAGTAATGCGGAGTGACAGTGGGAATATATCGCAATGCGATGAAACTAGAGATAACAAAAGCTTCGCGCCTCTAGCTGGTTATTAAATGACACTTAGTGAGTGGCCCAGTCAGGATTCTCGTATAGTTTCTCAGCTACGAGAGCGAAGAGCCTGTTGTTCGCAGTTGCAGCATAGAATACATGGGATTTCTAGTATATGCACAACACGTAAAGTCTTGTATACAGTCCAATACACCGGATGTCTGCATACACAGTGCTGTTGTACAATGAGAGTCCTCTGGAGCGTTGACTCTCGAGCGTCGACCGGAAGCGAAACTAACGTCTGCACGTTAGACAGTACGTTTAATTTACGGCGCACGGGGCTCAACTCTCCACTCTCGGCTCAGCTCGCCTAACCAGTTCCAAATGCGCTTGGAGATATCCTGAGCGCAGGACGCACCCACGGGACACGCTGCACCGTATAATGACGGAGAGAGTAACGGCTCCCAAAGTACAGGCTGAATTAATTTCACGGTGAATCGGCCAGAGCATGCCTGGATACATTATTGTTATACCGTAGAGAATATAATACGGTTACTATATAACAGACGTATGTGCGTGCGCACGCGCGCGTGTTTTATGTGTGTGCATGGGTCTATGATACGATATACGTGGAACCCAGTACGCAAAGTTTATGCCGTAAGTCACCGTCCACGAATACTCGCTGATAGTAGCACAGGGGAGTCAAGAACAGCGTCGAGTCGAGAGAGTTTCAGAACAAGAGTGGAATTGAACTTCTGCCTCATTTACCTCTGGTACCTCCTCTCACTGATGATTCCTCCTACCACAATATCCTAGTGCATACACGAGGAATCAGAGCGTGGATCGACGAAAATCACACGAAGAGAAACTTGGGCTTGATTAAACCGATTCACTTTCAATCATCGTCCTACACTGTGGAACGTTATTCTGGAACATTTTTTTTTTAGGTTTATCGGACCATTCACATTTCCGATCTTCACTCGACTGTATCTGGAGTAAAGGACCTTGAGCCAACGTTCATTCCCTAATGTTAATAGTTGATTGGACTCTGAGTTAAGTCAACCGATAAATTTGTTGACATAACTCATTTTTTTTTAATCTGAAGAATTATGAAGATAGTTTGTTTGGTTAGATAACAATTTTTCTTTCTGTAAGACTCTGGATCGGATTTCGTTTTAATCCGCAGGCCAGATATGTAGTCAATTTGAAGGAGATATCTGGATAAGTTGTATGCTTGGAATTAACACTGAGCAACTTTTGTGTTACAGATTATTGACGGAAACACCAAGACCGAGGTAAACAACCGGAAAGATCCTGGTGTATTTTGCGGTGAATCGGAGCAGCCACAAACCTTCATCTCGGAGACAAGTTTTGTTCGAGTTCTCTTTCACGCTGATAACTTCACCGATCAGACTTACTTCAGTTTCGACTCGCGAGCTGAACAACAGTTTGAAGTTTATCTGCGCTACGGTCAACATCCGGAGCTCTATCCTAATCGACGTGGCGAAATAGTATCGGGAAGTTATTGCGAGCGGGTATTCAAGGATTGCAAGTTGCAAACATGCTACGTCCAGAGTCCAGCGTATCCAGGAATATATCCCCGGGCGCTTCACTGCAAGTACCGACTTAACACGAGGCAACCTTTCATCAAGCTCTACATTGAAAACGAGGAGTTTAATATAGATGGTCAGCGTTGCGAAAACATCATGACCTGCCCCATGAGACCCATAAGTTCAGGTTCCGAGCATTGTCCGTACGACTACATAAGACTCTACGATGGTAAAGACGAGACAGCGCCTGTTATCGGTACCTTTTGCGGTATGGGAAAATTTCCTTACAGTATCATCGGCACAAGCGAAGATCTCTACGTCGAATTCGTCTCGTCACCAGCTGGGCCTCTTCTCAATACCGGTTTTCATTTTAACGTTGGCAACTGGCCTGGTCAGATGAAGACAGCCGGCGTAAAAAATGGCACTTGCGACTGGTTGTTGAGCAGCGAGGCACTCGTCAGTGGTAACGAGGGTATTTTTCTGTCGGTTTCCCATTGGTATCCACCACACACGAGCTGTACTTATCGTCTCAAAGGAAAACCCGGTGAAATAGCCAGACTTTACTTTCCTAGCTTCCGTGTCAACCGCATCGAGTCACCGATTGTACCATACGACGGCGATTGCGGCGAGAGTTTAACCCTTTATGACGCCAACTGGCCGGACGACTCCAGAATCATCAAAACCTTCTGCGATACTTTCAGTAAACCTATGGAAAAGCATGACTTTGTATCTACGTCGAATTCACTCTTTGTAAGATTCGAGAGCAAGACTGGAAGTTATTCCGGAAGTTCTTTGTATTACTGGGCTCACTACGATTTCTTCAATGCAACACGATTGGGGGAACCTGTTCCCAATACCGAGTGCGATGAAACCTTTGCCGCCTGGAAGGTTAAGTCTGGTCGTTTACGCTCGCCGTTGAATACTCTTGTTTACAAGAGACCCGGAGACCCTCCGGCCGATCTGTCCTGCACTTACAGCTTCATAACCGACAAGAGGCTCTACGCAAGAGTCATATTGACGATCGAGTCAGTTACGTTCAAAGACAACAATCCCTACGCGCAATGCGGACACTGCTGGGAGAGTCGGGCGGACAGAATAATCGTTCGCGAGCCAGGACACGAAACCGACAAAGGTCACTGTCTCTGCAAATTGGCAGCCACGTCTCCTCCTCTTCGGGTGGTTTCGCAGGGCGAAAAGCTGGACTTGAAGCTCCTCATCGACGGCGCTCACTCCGCAGCAAGTTACTTCAAACAATCGTTGCCGCTATTCGAGGCACGATACGAGTTTGCTCACAGTCCGCTGTGCGGCCCGGCGTTGCTTCCGGCAAACACCGACGGAGAGATTGAGTTTCCTCATTACGAGGCACTGGGTTACGTTTCGCCGCCGCGATCCATCAAGTGTATATGGGAACTCAAGGTGAATCCCGATAAGGATCTGTGGCTTCATTTCGATAAGATCAAGTTTGCTTCAAGATCCTGCGAAGATGGCAAGTTGGAGATATTCTTGGCTGGTTCGCTGGAACCTCATCTAGGTATATGCGGTGAGAACGTCAGTGTCGTCAAGGAAATGCCAATATTTGATTCGGCTAAGCTGGGTTCGCCTAGTTCAGCTGACGGTGAACCACCTCCGGTCGTCATACAGTTCACGGGATCGATGGCACCGGCCAGAGTAGCTTTTAAGATTGCATGGACCGAACTTTATCACCTGCCGCGCGATAGTTCGGGTGCTTTGAAGACATTGAAACTGGAGGATTGCGGATTTCAGTGTCCCGGCGACACTGGTTGTATACCCGAGCGTCTTCTCTGCAATGGCATTGTCAATTGTCCTACGCCAAATCGTTCGGTTGGAGCTTTTAATATCAGTCTCCTGGAACCCGATGACGAGGCTGTGGAGACCTGCGGAGGACCCATCGGTGGTGGTAGCGGAAGTGCCGTCGGTGCCGCCGGATGGGCAGGCGCTGGACTCGGCGCAGGACTCGCCATAATTCTCGGTCTTGCTTGCCTCATCGCGGTATGCCGACTCTGTCGACGAAGAAGCCGATCTCGGGATATTCACGTGCCCTATTGATTTCACGAGTAATGTTGTTATTTGGAGGCATCATCTGCAGTGGAATTTCGCTTCGGTCAAGAGCGGGAGAATAACAAATCTTCGTCTCATCGGATTGTTACCTATCATTAAATACTTCAACAGGGCGATTAATTGCTCTTGCAGATTTATATTTGAACCCTTTACATAGGAAACCGCCCCAAACCGTACCGATATGGAACTACATGCCACAGAGAGGGAGCGACTTATAACACACCAGCACTGCAGGCTATAACTCCTTACGTCCAACTTACGAAAGTTAAGCGGTGCGCACACAAGAATCTATTTGCTGAATACCACTGCCGTCTTCCACCGTTAACCCCAAAACATGGCAATTTCCTATCGCTATGTAAAGGATTAACTCAAACAATGACGCTGACAGTAATATTCCCTTGAGATAGAGGGACGAGGTTTTTAAAGAGTTAGGGTAAAGGTGTAACATGAAATCAATTGGTGTTCAGCGAACCTACGAATGACTTATGAAAGATATTGAACGCAAGAAGATCGAAGATTAAAGGCCCTGAGTACCTTTTATCATAATTCGTTGCTTTCATTGCGAAACGATTCACGAACTATTTCAGCAATGGCACCAGACATCAATGACTCGACGGGTCATTCAAAATCTTCGAAATCTGACAACGACGAAAGTGCAGTGACTTTTCGCAACAGAAAGTAGAAGTAAAAGAAAAGATAGAAAGAATTAAAAGGGTATTAAGGCATCACGGTTCATGAAACAATTCAACGCATCATTAACGGTCAAAGTTAGAAACTCCACGAGATGAAAACCTCGTAACACGCCTTTTTTCCTTGGAACAAAAGCACACCAGATTCCCTGTTCGTCATAAACTTCTCACCTCGAAGACGTGGGTTTCAGCACGCCTATACCCTCCGTATAGCGGTTCAAGTTACTGGAAGAAAAGGGTACGGGATGGAAACGAGAAAGGGTGAAAGACAGAGTGAGATGAATGACTCAGCGAGCCCACTCGGGTAGTTCGTCGATTAACCACGTTAGCTTCAAAGTTTACATGCGTGTCGCGGCTGCTTGACGCGGTTCGTTGAGAAACACAGTCGAGTACCCTTGTGGTTAACCGCTCGTTCTACTCCAAGGGCTTCGGAGGATCGATGGATGACCCGAACCGGCGGTGCTATCTTAGCCCCTAAATCTTGATGAGACACGTCGTTTCTCCCGCGCGGACGGGAGGAAGGATCGTCTGCACGATAATGACCAGCTACCGGTTCACCGAGCGACTAACTACGATAACGAGACTATACATGTAAAACAGAGTATCGCGTGCACGTACATACTCTGGTATATTAGTACGGTCAGCGAGTAAATCGTGTTCCGGAATGGATCTCGTCGTTTGACCGGCTTCGAGTTAAGCCCAATTAAATGTAGCAATGAAACAACAACGCGAAGAGAATAATTTGCTACAATTACATCGAGTTCACATCTCGAGAAACCATGACAGTCATTTACATCCGCAATTCCTATAATTCAACTTCTTTTTTCTTGTAATGACTGGATATAGAGTTTTAGCTATTATGATCTCGTCTTGTTGCCATATTTGATGAGGTTCGTTATTCGTCGTTAGGTGGGATTGATAAATCAACGAGCCATGAAATTCAACAAATTGTGCTCCCAGCTTTCTGGCTCGGCTCTCTTAGATCAATCCCAGCGACTCATCTGTCGTGCGGAGTGAAGGAAAAGTTGAAATATAAGAACATCAGTGTCGAGATTTTTTAAATGCTTGTAACTTTATAAATATTTTATTTTTCACGTGAAATATCGAAGATTCCACTGCGACAGCTTCACGCGATAAGATTAAAGTTTAAGAAGTGGTGTGTCATTAATGTTGTTTTGATAATCGATGAGACAATCGTTAGTAGAAGATAAGCCAGAAGAAGTTATCAAAAGAAAATTATGCGAGACTCTAATGAGTGGAGAAAATTTATCAGAAGGGATGAAAGATATCCAGCCAGTATGTTGATCTTTTTCCAGAATCGAATATTCAGCTTTGAAAATCCATCAACGGGAGGAACATAGGGAAGATTACATTAATGATGTTGCATGTATATCTTATAGCCATTCCAGGTTATCCATGGCACGGTGTATTACACAGTGAGGCTTTAGCTCAACATCCGTTTCAGAGTAATAAGACACCGGAGGCCACTGTAGTACCCTTCCATGAATGGCAACTATACCGGCAGGTGTAATGAAATTCCTCTGACATTCGGATATTCGATAAGTCGAAAGAGAGAGAGAGAGAGAGAGAGAGAGAGAGAGAGAAACGACGAGATGCAAATAGAGGAAGATAGATTCTGGCTATACGAAACACTATTCTAGTATACCGTAACGTTCAAACTTGTGGATACGTTTATATATCTGTAGGAAACAGCGACATCGCGAGAGAGCTTCTGCGAACGGATTTACGTTTGCATTTACGAGCTGTGCTACCGAGGGAATGGATTAAGAGGTGAGGGGCTCCGACAATAATCTGGATCGAGAAACCATCGGGCAAATTATTCTCGTTGTTAACATTCCACCCGATACATACGCTATACGGTATACTCTCGAGATAATGCCGGTTTCTCCCAAAAGATCGACTTGGTAACAAGCATAATTGACTTTCGTTATCTCGATTTGTCGATTTTTGACAAGAATAAAAGACGACAAAGATGAACACGGAACAGATAACTTCTGCAGTTAAGTTGGGTAACATTGAAACCAATAATGGCAAATCAATATCGAATTAAACGATGCAATTAATATTATAATAATTATGATAATAATAATAATAATAATAATAATAATAACTCTGTAAATATTTTATGGAAGAAAAAAAAATAGATATCCCAAGTTTACAGCTCTTATAGAAATATAACAATGATGGAAAAAAGTATTTCTAACTTGATGTACGATTTTAGGATAAACTGGTTGTTTGAAAACATATGTCGATGCTGGGAGGGGAAATCGAGAAGAAGAGTCACTGGCCATTCTGGGAATTCGTACGTTCCTTATCTCATCGAGGTGTATTACACTGAAGTAGGAAACGCCCGATATTCATTCGGTGCATCGCTGATGCTGAAGCGCGATCGAGAATGCACCTCGTGGCCGACACACCCGCTTGTACATAGACCATGTTTACGTAGACAGTAGACGGGTAGTTTTGCTCCCTCTTCGAGAGTCAAGCTCGATATCGTGCATCTGCCCAGCAGGAAGCTTAAGACCCGGGATATTATCCAAAAAGGATGCACAGATTGCCCAGGCTGTTCTCATACGAATATGAGTACGCTTGGTACGTACTTCGACCCACAGGACATACACGACAAACACACATATTCGTATGCATGTGCTATGTATACACTCCACCGAATGTCATTGAATTTAGCTGCCGACACCGTTAAATTGATCGTATTTACTGATAAAACGTATTATTGTAATTATATTATTGTAACGATTCAATATTATTATATTTTTTACTAATAAATTGTCCTCGACGTTGAGGTCGTAAAAAAAAATTGAAAAAAAAAAATGTTAACCAAGAGTTTTGTGTCTCTTTCCTGTCTATACTTCGGATTGTTTGAATAACAATTTAAGCCTCCGGTATAATTAAGAAATTAGAGGAACGGAAATGAGATTGCATTTCATCGACATCAGATTCGGCAAAGAATCGATTACCAATTATTATTTATATAAGAGAACGATCAAAGTAGGATGTTGCATGTTGCTTTCTCATTATTTTTTATCTTTCACGAAACCATCTTGTGCCTCTTGCCTCTATTTATTTAGGATTACTTAAATAATATCTTAAGCCTCCAGGATAATTGAGCAATTAGCGGGACGGAAATGAGGTTGTTTTTCATCGACATCAGATTCGACAGAGAATCGATTACCAATAATTATTTATATAAGAGAACGATCAAAGTAAGACGTTGCATGTTGCTTTCTCATTATTTTTCATCTTTCACAAAGCCATCTCTATGAGAAAGTACGTTGATCAATTTTTTACTTCCTCGTAAAGAACGCTTCGCAAGCTTTCACAACGCTCGACAGATTTTCTTCGAGTTACTTGTAACTTAAAGCTCGCTACTGTGAATATACAAACTCAATGATTTATAAAATTCGAAGACCTCTTTCTATTTTCATGAAATTTCAAACAAAATATCTCTGAACGCTATTACGTAAGGATCCATAGTTTTAACTTTTTTGACAATTACTTTTAAAATGGAAGAGAATAAAAATAAAAAAATTCAAGTTGCTATGAAATTAGAATCTTTTTACCGATCTTTGTAAAATTTTATTTCAATAAATTAAAAATCTACGGCCGCTAAGTACAACTACAGATATTTTTCGAGATATTTAAAACGTCATGAAATCCAAAACCGTAAATAATTATGACCGTTGAATAAAATTATACGGAAGAAAGGGATATCAGGTTTGTTCTAGAGATACAGAGGGTCGAATTTTTCAAATTCTTATTACGCATACACACATGTGCGCGCACGCGCACACTCAACCATCCCGTAACTTTATTTTGAGCGTCCTGATATAAAGATCTGAAAAAAAACAACAATTTTCTAAAAGCAAACCTTCCTTTATGAGAAAATAAAACGTTAGAATACCAAGACAAATGACTTATCGAGTAATATTTTTAGATTTTGTTTAAGTGATATCTGACTTTTATTATTCAATGCATAATTGATATAATTTTCTTGGCAATATTTATTTTCCAAATTTAGATATTAAAGTGCATCGAAGTTAACGATAATTTGATAAATTATCACGAATATACGAACTTTATTTATTTTTCTAGTATTTTCTCATTCTTCTCATAAATAATATAATAATCAGAGCAACACTGCGACGTTAAAATTTCCTGGTACAGTTGCGATGCTTAATATTCTGGCCACGTAGCTGAAAGAGAGATGCTTCTTCTATTTTATTCTTCATACGCTTCGTTACTTCGTTCTACCCCGGGTCTTAACGTCAGCAATTACGGATTCTTCGTTACCTTAGCTAGACAGTCGAGTACAACGGGTATGAGTGCAAGGAAGGTGGCTTGAAACTGAGAAGGAACGATATTACCGGGCAGGTTTCCGGTCGCGAAGCAGCAAAGTGCCTCCAGGCACTAATTCCTGCGGTCTTCGCAGTCTCCCACTCGCTATATACCCCGGGATAAACCTCGGTTATCATAATGATTTATAGTCTTTATCTTCACCGAGCTCTTCCTTCCACCGAGTCTACTGTCCTCTTCCGTACGCCCTTTTCCAGCACCTCGCCCCACGAAGTTTTAAACGAGACTTATTATCAACACGCCACCAAGACTCTAATCTCTTAATCCACGCGAATCCCGCCTCATTTTCATCGTCAGATCGCCACGAAAAGACTGAAAAGCTTTTGTCTTTCGCTGATGAAAATCGAGGTCAGGAAATTCTTTTATTTTTCGCTTGCACAGTTCACTTTTATAGCTACAACGGAAGTTCGTAAGGTAACAGTGAATGATAGCTTTATCGAATTTTTGCTGCCCAAAATCATCGATAAATGTCAAAGAATAACTAATTATATCGAAATTTTTATAAATCTCTGTGGAAATAATTTATCCCCAATCATCCTACCCAAGAATATGCATTATTTATTAATGCGTGTCTTTGAATGGTAACTTTGTCACTGCAGTCTTACGAATTAAACATCTAAAGTTGTAAAAGCGTCGCGTGTTAGTCAATTACCGATCTCAAATTGAAAATTATAAACGAAACCGCTGACTAGTTCACTGATAAATAGTTTTTAATTATTCCAAACTATAAAGATAATTTCTAATTCAACAATTCAATTAATTGAACGTTTTTACGGGCACATCTCCATTCTGAATTGCTAACTTTATTTGATGGTACACATCGAAGGGATTACTGTTGGTAAACTAGCATTCTTGTCGCTACTCAAATTAAATTTTCCCACTCTACCTGTAACGATGCCTGCCTTGCATATAAGTAAACAATTCGAATGAGAGGAATATATAGGTGACATAAGCGCAATGATTAACGCTCTTACTCGGTACCTGAACAATCCGGCTTCTATACCCGGTGATCACCATATATTTTCTCTCTTCGATACTTCGGCAGGTCATCGTAACTACAATTCAACACACGTACTCAAATTCCCCGTCCGATAATTACATACCTGATCGTAACGTACCATTTTCGATCGTATCAGGTTCTCGATCATAGAACGTTATCCCTTTGCGGACCGAGCGCTCTTCACCGTTTCGTTTTAGCAGATTCGCGCTGAATTCGCAAGTGCGTACCAGCCGGTCCGTACAGATTTCACCAGTCGCTTATCCGCTTGGTAGCGTTTACTTTGGAAAACATTTATGACCTTACTAACGTAACGTACTTATAAATTAGTAGATATATAAAATAAAATAAAATAAATATGTAAAATTTTTTAAGCATTATTTTTTTATTGTTTACAGCTTATAATTAATCATTGTACGATACCGTTTAAAGCATTGATATGATACCGTTTAAAGCAAATGAATTTTTTTCTTCAACTTCACGTGGAATTTTTATTGTCTTCAATGAGGAGTATTTTGGTTTTTGTTTCATTAAAATCGGTTGACGCCTTCTGGGTGAAACTGCATAATTACCCCTCGACATGTCTAACTTTGAAGGGCGATTTCACCCCTTAGAAATGATTTTCCGCCGATAAAAAAGTACATATCTTTTAGTTTTCGATCCTCTTCAACATACGTGAGTTTCATCGAAATCGTAGGAGAACACCAAACTATTCTTCCTTATAAGATTAAGATATAGCCGGATGAAATTTGATACAGGACGCGCCAGAACACAAAGCGATGTCGAGTAACATTCGACATAGGACCGCAAAGGGTTGTACACTCCGCGCCATCCCCGTAATAAATAAAGAAAAAATCGGATCCACCGGTTTTAGTACAAAAAAGGTTTTTTTTATTGATAATGCACCCCCTCCCTCCGAATTAATGATGCGTAACGGATCATGCAAAAACATCCCAAGATTAAAAAATGGTAAAAACTTAATTTTTTTAAATAATAAATAATGTTGAAAACTCTTACAATTCTTTATATTCGAATCTAATAATAGTTCTCACACAATTAGAATACTGTTACAAACAATCAAACGTGGGTTGATTGTTAATCAATTAATTTATCGTTAAAAAAAAAACAACAAAAAACGGTTTTTTTTTATTGTATTCGGAATCCCATCCTCCTTCACCGGTAAAATATGCAACACTAATAAACGATATACAATATGCAACAGTTCTATATTTAATTGATGCAATGTCTATATTTAATATTCTACGGATCGTTGAATATATCAGAAACGTAGGACTGCATTCGTTTATTCGTACAACCATCGACGAACTCGTTATAATTAATACAATACGTTGCCAGCAGAGTTAATATTTTAGTATCCTGCTTCGTTGCCACCATCTCTACAATATTATCGCTAATCAAGCCAAATAGATTGTCTGATTCCCCGTCATTGACAATTAGTACCGTTTCGCAGATCTTCGGCTTCGACGGATTTTCAGCTCTAAATAACATAACTGAACTATTCCGATTTAAGGTATTCACAGGAATTGCTAGGGATAGAGGGGCACACGATCAGCCAACTTTACCGCTACGTTATTGATGAGAGAAGGAAAAGCCGAGGAACGTTAGAACTTGCGAAACGCGAAACTCAGAGATGCTCTTCTGTCGTTCTCGTTCTCCTTCATCGTAGTTTCGTAGCTTCGTAATTCTATAGACCGCCCAAGTATAACTCTCCTGATGTTACTGCGAATCGCGTTAACTACCGGGTCACACGGACAAGATAATAATTCAATTCCGGGAGAGATTGTCAAGTTTTAACAATCAGCAACGCGAAATGGCCGGCGCCGTTGGTACGTTCGCAGTGCAACTTCGACAATAATGGCACGTCGCTTGCTGTTAACAAAGACAACACGATGGAAAGCTCAGCGCGAACCTGATAATTGGCAGCGGCAATATCGCCGGTACTGCCGGCAACGCGTCGCTTACGGGTGTGTTCCTAAAGTGACTGCAACTCACCGAACTTCTGAAAATCTACAATGCACGTCATGTACAGTACGCTACAAAGTTTTAGTACTATACAGTAAATAAAAGCAAAAAAGGTATACACCTTAAAACGATGCTTAAATTGTCTCTTAAGGTAATCCTGTCGCTGCGGGCTAGTGGTATGACTAGCTAGCTTATGCTCAATAATTATACTTATTCCTATTTTCAACACTCGTAGAAGTAATAATTTTCAATAAATAAATTATTCCATATGTATTCCATTCATTAAATGTTTGCATATAATTAGAAAAATAAAAAAATTGTTATTTCCACTGTTCGCGTAGTATTCCTCAGTTGATATTTGGCAACACTGGTTCTATCTGTATCTTTTTTTACTCGACCGCGCGGCTTTAACCTCTTCGTTATCAATGTGTCAAAACTGTGAAAACAATGTCGACTTCTGAAAAGATAAAATATTACAATATGTAAAGCTGTTGGAATGGGTGAAATAGGCTTAAGGGGAGGCGAAACATCTATGAGTGCGAAAGAGGTAGATCTAGTATGGCACTAACGTCAGAGTGAAAGAGAAGCAACACATCTATGTAAGTATAAAGGTTTAAGGCCTTAAGGCGAGGCGAAACCTCCATACTTACACATATGTGCTGCTTCTCTTTCACTTTGCCGTTAGTGCCATACTGGCCTTTCTCTTTTGCACTCATGGGTGAAGTATAGAGGTTTCGCCTCGCCTTAAAACTACAGACCATGGATGCGGTGTTGCCATGTTAGCTCAAATTAAACTCAATTTAACGTAAAAATTATGTCGATAATCGTATCTCTTTCCGGGACCATTAAATTGCTACAGGTTAAAAGTATGTCAACCTGATTTTTCTTAAATATCTTATGGATTTCTACTAATATATATTTGTAGCGACAAACTCCAACTTTTAATAATTTTTTTCTCTGTGAATAGATCGATAACCGACCCAGAATTTTCGTAGGGAGAATAAATAATATATTAAGCACAGCATATGTAAATCCTATGGGATGAGCAACCACGACAGGATTACCTTAACTCACGCAAGATATAAGTTTTATCACACATGACACGGTAAACTGAATTTAAGATTATGTGAAACCCTGCATCGTCTTAAGATGACACGAAACATCAAAACTTAAATACATCAGCTGCTTCTGTCTCACTCTGCCATGAAGTGCCATTTAGTACTATTTCTCTCGAACCGATACATGTTTCGCCTCCTCTTAAGGCGAGGCGAAACCTCACCCCTGTACTTCACCTATGAGTGCGAAAGAGACAAGCTGGCATGGCGCTCATGGCGGAGTGAAATAGATCAGCACATTTGTATAAATATGGAGGTTTCACCTCGCCTTAAGGCTATATGTGACACACCATCGTGTGGAAGAGATTCCGCGAGAGATTGTCAAGTTTTAACAATCAGCTTCGCGAAATGGCCGACGCCGTTGCTATATGCTCGCAGTGTAACTTCGATAATGACACGTTGCTTGCTGCTAACAAAAACAACACGATGGAAAACCCAACGCCAACCTAATAATTGACAGCGGCAATACCGGCGGCACTGTCGTCAGCGCGTCGCTTATGTTTGCGTTTCTAAAATGACTGCAACTTACTGAAACTACTGAAAATCTACAATGCACGTCATGAATACTATAGAGGTTCAGCACTACACAGTAAAAAACGTAGAAAGAGGCACACATCCTATAAAGCCGCTTAAGGTATTCCTTGCACGAACTCGTAGACGGTACAATTGTCTTATTCTTCTGTATAATGAAGTTGTACAGAACATATACCATTACGCCAGAAAGATATTAAACCAATTCACTGAGCTTATAGAGAAGAATTAAGACTTTGAAAATAGGATAATGAATACGTGACTTTATGGAAAAGGTCGGCTGTCCACATTTCAATATAATAAATCGCGAATCAAACAACGGAAGATTTTTTATATCAACGGTCCAATGCATTCGAAAAATTCCATAGATTCCATAGACCCAATAAAAATGTAGAGTCACCAAGTGTTTAAACAAGATATTTACGTTAGAAATTGGTAAAATGTGGCTTGGAGACGTTCGCGTAGTCTGTCTCGATTCTCATTGTCAGAGTCTCGTCCCGTAAGCATTATACGCTCTACCTTAATTTTTTATGTGGGATCGACTTTTCGACGATATCGAAATATTTGGAAAACCTCAAAGTATCGACTTTCGGTCCGGTTTGACGTATGTGAGTTCCACAAACGTTTATATCCTACAAAACAGATGTTAACATTTCGAGCGGCCATATTGGATTTTTCAAGGATCAGTAATATACGATTATTATTATTTTTTGCACGTTTTCAACCAAGATTCGTCCGGTCGTCGAAGCGGTTTTCTTTACATCAGAAACTTGTACAATTTTAAGCATATCTGCAGCATATTGACGATAAAAAGAGTATTCTACGAAATAGCCTATTTTTACTGACCAAAGACAGTAAAAAAATCTACTCCAGCATCCTCTTAATGGGAGATGAAACATCCATGAGTGCGAAAGACATGGCAAACTAGTTCGAACTATGGCGCTCACGTCCGAGTATGGCGCCCAAAACCCTTTGAAAAACTTTGCCTAGACATAAAAGACCCAGTGTACAAACAAAGATAAGAAAAAAAGTGTACACACGGAGGGTTAAACAGTTTTTTTTGTTGCCTCGACTACTCCTTCGTAAAATGCCATTGTCTGCATTTCACGCATCCTTAAAATATTCTTCTACAGAAAATGGTTAAAAAAAAACGCTTTTTTTATTTTACAGACTCAATAAATAATTATTTAATTAATATTCATATTCATTAATAAAAAAAAGTAATTTTATCTATTGAATTAAAAACATTTCATGATGTTTAAAACCATTTTATAAATAAATCTTCGATGTATATGAGGTTAGAAGACATAGGAATCAAATTGGACGTTACAATGTTGAAAAACCGAGAATTTCGTGGAAAGGAGACCTCTCGAGCGAACAAACGAATCCGCGAACCAGTTTAGCCATGCTGCCTCTGTTATTTGTGCTTTGAGTGCTTTGTCTTAGAAACTCTTCGAAGAAAAGGTAAGAAGTAGCAGACCGTTACGGTAGTTGCGTTCCCGAAACACATGCAATCTCGATTTTCGTGGTGATTTCTTTGAAATTTTACTTTGCAGTGTACTTACGTACTGATCTTAGAGCTATTGAGTTCTTTGTCCTTTTCTTCATTTTTTGGTCCTCGTTGTCATCGCATCCGTCATGTTGGATCTTTTCACGCCAATCAAGAGTCTCCTCAAGAACGAACCCATTAGAATCGACAATGTCGTATTCAGACTGCACTCGCGTGCCACCGTTTTACTTCTCACTGTATGTGCCATTATCGTCACAGCGAAACAATACTTTGGCGAACCGATAACCTGCATACCGGACAAGTCGATGGGTAAGTACTTAAATTTAAGGTTACAACGCGTCACTCAATCAGCAGTACAACCCGAAATATGTAGTTAAATAATATTTTTTTGTTTATCAAAGGGAGGCTCAACACCCTCTCTCACTCTCTCGTACTCGTGTGATGTCTATGATTCTGTCTCTATCGCACTCACATGATCTTTGGAGTTATTGAGCCTCACATTTTGTCAGAAATTTATGTTACAGTTGTCACTGATCGAGGGGTAGCACATTGTCTTAAGCCGATATGACACCCTTTTTTACGCCTATCTCGGACCCAGTCGTAAAAAATTGTTTACCTATTCTTTCAAAGGTGGAGAATGTTGTTGGACAAAAGTAAATTAGGTTAATATGCATCACGAATGGACGAAGAGCTACCTAATTTGCTTTTATCCAAACATCCCCGGCGCCCTTATAAACGCATGTGAATAGTTATGTGACCTCTTAATTTTTACGTGCTCTATACGTTTCTGATGCTCTCTCTCTCTTCCCCCCCCCCCCTCTCTATCGCTCCACCGCGATGTCATGCCTCACTGTCACTTATATCGGCTTGGTTGTTTACTTATTTTTTCAAAGATGCCGGACGTGTCGGGACAAAAGTAAAAAAAAGGCAGGAGATGAGAGTCGGTTGATCGGACCATTGATTATGGCGATCTAAGAGACAGACGACAGTTACACGTCGTCTAAAATATAATAAATTCAAGAGAGATAACAGAATATTTCCGCCACTGTTCGTCTTTAGGATAAAATATAAGAACGGTAAACTGTAGAACTGTGATTGGCAATCTAACCGTTCTCCTCTATTATACGAAATATAAATCGTGGCGGAGAAATTTCCGATTATTTGTATTTACTTTCCAACTTGTTTATTTGTTCTTTTATTTATTTTTTGTTACTAAACGTTAACACATCACCTTATCGGTAAACTTATTACTGAAATGTTCATTTCTACTTTTATTTGTTCTTGAATTCTTAGGAAACATTCATAATTGCCGAGTCCCTTTATATGAATAAATATTTCGTTTGCCTATGCCATTCCAGCAATTTATTTATTCTTAGCTTATAATTACTTTTTTACACTTTTCATTTATTTAATATTTGTAATAATAAAAAATTACAACTACATTCCCTTGTACGTAGTTTAAGACGTTAATAAGTTATGGCTTAAGTTACGGAACTCGATGAAACTCCAGCACTTAGTTCCTTAAGGCGAAGCGAAACCTCTGTACTTCACCTATGAGCGTTCACTGCGGAGTGAAAGAGAAGCAGCACATCTGTGTAAATATAGAGGTTTCGCCTCCCCTTAAGCGACAGAAACCTGGGCTCACGAAATTGGGTCGTTTTTATTGACAAATGGATCGTATCACTCGGTATTTCTCCATGTAATTACTTTCCGTAGTTTCCTTGTCTTTAGTTAGAGTCTAAAAGTTTCTACATGTATATAAAAATATTTAATTATTATGGGCGAGGAAAGTTATTTTATGTATACAAAAAAATAATAATAACGTGTTTTGCACATGAATTGTGCAAAACACATTAAAGTTTGTATTCCGATTTTCCTTGGTGAATAACGTAAAGCGTGTTGCATGTACGTGCAGTTATCGAGAACCATAACGTACACGAAAGAGTACCGAGAAACGAGAGTATATAAAAAAAATTTGTTAAACTTCTGGAACTTGGCGAACTGGAAAAAGGAGAGAAAATGACTCGAGACTATACTTATTAAAAGTTATCGGCGTACTATGGTGTGCCAAGTCTCAACCGCTCGACTACTCTTCGTCGTCCTTGCATAGATCCGTGAAAGTTCGATATCAAAGAATGACGTTAAACCCGAGCTAAGTTCATTTTCTTAAGTCGGGTCATGGAGAATGCTGTCCAAGTAGCTCGAACGGAAAGGCCGGATGAGCGGTGGACAATAATCCACGAGAGTGGAACTTCTGCTCTTTATTACTCGGTCCACAACTCTCCTTTCTTCCTTTCTTTCTTTCTTTTTATCGTACGATTCTCCGATGTCATGGATAGCGTATAAGTACTATAGCTAACGTTATCCCTTCGAATCGGTACATACATAGATAGCCTATGCTATAAAACGCAATGTCGAAAAATCGAAGAAATTTCCGGATATCTTGTACGAACGTCGTAATAATTTTCCTTATAGCTAGTGAACCGGTGAACGCTTATTGCTGGATATACAGCACTTTCACGGTTTCTCGTCATCTTAGAGGTATACCTGGCAAAGAAGTAGCTGCTCCGGGTGTTGGTCCAGTTTATGAACATGACGAGATACTTCACCATCGTTATTATCAATGGGTAAGTTTCTTTCAAATTTTTTATCATAAAATTCTTTACGTTTTCTTGTATATTTCATTTATTTTTTATACTTGCAAATATATTTGTGTAAAAAATGTAATGAAAGATTTATTTAAAAAATCTCTTGTTGCCTCGACTGTCAGTAAATATATTTTTTTCTTGATTAATTAATTACTTATGTAAGCATTAGAAGATAACTAGAGTGTTCGTTGTATCTTGCTATTTAAGTTTAGCTGCTCCGTGCCTACATCATAATTTATAACACAATCTGTATAAATCACATAAATAGATTAGTTTAAATAAAAAGTAAAAAGACAGACAGAAATAAATTGAGATAGAATTTTCCAGCGTTCTTTACTGGCGCCCAGTGAAAATATATAATTTACCATAGCTCCCGGATAATCCAAAAGTTCATTCGTAAAATCCTTAAAGCTCGTTGTCATTTTCTGTGGTTTGCGCTATGACTGAACCATAAGACTATCCGGTTTGTGTCGCGCAACAGGTATGCTTCGTCCTAGCACTCCAAGCGATTCTGTTCTACACGCCTCGAGCGCTCTGGGGAGTCTGGGAAGCCGGCACCGTCGGCCACCTCGCTAAGGATCTCGCCTCTCCTCTTCCCCGGGACGCTTGGTCCCACGAGAGGAAACGCCAGCTCGTCGAATATTTCGCAGTCACCACTATCCACACCCACAACTTCTATGCCTTTCGCTTCCTCGTCTGCGAGCTTCTCAACTTTCTGAACGCGGTGAGTTTCGCCTGACGGCAAACTTGTATGAGCTTCGAAAGTACCTCTCTCACAGCAACAAGCTCAACCGTAAGTAAGACCGCGTGTGAGTATATATGGGTTTATGTATATTTGTCTGTCGCCTACGGCGAGCAGACTTCGGTTTACTTCAACGTAAGTCGATATATAGAGCCAACGCATCAAGGATGTCGAAAAAAAGTACGAGTGGTACAAGTATATTCCAAAACTTGAATAGAAATTGACTCGTGGCACGAGAGGCACATACACCTCAAAGAAGAAAATGACTGGCAATGTATCGATAAAGAATATTTTCTCGTTCGAACGTCGTTACACTTTGTCGTTTCTTTACATTTTGTATATCTTAAAGCAACGAAACGTATGACAGTTATGTTCTATATTTATTTCCATTACGATTACATTTTTTGTTAAAGGAGAGTACACGATAACATTTCCAACTGTTTACAAAGTAATGTTGTCTCGTAGATGGGACAGATATATCTGCTGGACGTTTTTCTGGAGGGTCAGTTCAGCAAGTACGGAGCAGCCGTTACAGCGTATGCATCCGAGACACAACCTTTCCAGCGTGTCGATCCTATGGCGAGACTCTTCCCGAAAGTCACCAAATGTACGATACACAGATACGGACCTTCAGGATCGACCGAAACAATAGACGCTCTCTGTATTCTGTCGTTAAACGTCGTCAACGAGAAGATCTTTGTCTTTGTCTGGTTCTGGCTCATCTTCTTGGCAGGGGTTAGCGCTCTGGCTGTTTGTTACAGGTATAATCAAAACGTTGATTGCGAATAATAGTTTTTGTCACTGCTCTGGATTCAACGAACGTTTTCTTATGCTTGGCGTTTACAGAATCATCGTCTTCACTCAACCGTGGGCCCGGATGTACTTGCTTCGCGCTTCAACTCGAGTACTTCTTCAATCGAAGGCAGATGTATTAGTGAAATCTCTTCATTTCGGTGACTGGTTCCTCCTGTACCAGCTCGCTCATAATGTCAATCCCATTGTCTACAGAGAACTCGTAAACGAAATTGCTGGAGCTCTTACTGATAAGTGCATCGTGTGAGGTATTCATTCGCGACTGATTCAGTTTCTCAGTTCCTATTCGTTGTTCACATTCTCATAAAGTTATCAAAGTCGATGGTCAACGAGCCGATACATATTTTATTTTATTATTCAGCTTCCCAGCTCTCGCGTCATAGAAACTACAAGTATCAATCTTCTTCCACACTTATTTCTTCGATTCACATTACGCTCCTTTGGTCACATTATTAATATTTTTATTATTATTATCAGTATAAACTGCACTGTCAAAAATTTCTTTATAGAAATTGTTATAGAACATTTTTTCTTTATAAAAATTAATTGAAATAAAGCATTTGTGCATTAATCGTTATATTTGACTGGTAAACTGGTAAATTTAACATACAAGTATGCTTTTTAATTAATTAACGGTATACCAAACGCCTTAAAAAATGTGTCTTTAATATACAAATACTTGAATATATTCTCATTCTTGTATATTACATTTAATATACCGATTTATGCATAAATGCTTCCTATAAAAGTATAACAATTATTCAAATATTTTAAACAATGTAGACGTCAAAATAAAATATTTTATTTTAGTTAAAGCTCTCGTGTTACAAGAGAATATTAATACAAATATTAAATATCTTTCACTGTAATTTCTTCTTATTTCTTAGACTCGCGGTACATTACTTTAGTCACAATATCGTTATTTTTTCATTATTATTGTATAATAAATTGTATTAAGGTGGGAGAAAGGGAGATAATACCGATTGCAGTTTATGATAAAACGTTTATATCTTTTTATCGGTCATAAAATCCGCTACTGATAGTTTCTAATCGTATTCTGATGATTCCAAATGCAACGTTTAAAAAAAATTTATCTGAGAATTGTTTCTCTTGATCAGAATATCATTAAGAACAATAAATCATGGAAGAGTCTTAAGGTAGTACCTCGACACCGTAGCGGTGAGGACAGATACGGCAGTGGGCGGTGTGCAGTGAGGGGTTATGCATGTCATCCGTGCGTCACTCACACATTGCCAGCCACATTGTGGAACTTTATCACGAATATCGTACTTTGAACATTAATATCTCGGAAACGTACGTGTGAACGGTTCTGCAACCTGATCGAGAACATTCTAAATATTTTGCGTTTATAACATATTCGTTTTTTCATAAAAATGTATTTCGAGATAAAAGCTTAATATTGAGAATGTGACATTAACCGTGACATGGCATACGCGATGCATGTAAAACAACCGAGTTTTAACATAATTTATTTCCGGATTGTGTGAGCTGAACATTTAAAAATTTTAAAGAAATTCAGATCTTATTGTGAATGAAACTCTATTCAAATTTCAGAAAAATCTGTCTCGAGTGGTTCCAGAAGGGTACCACCTTAATACGATTTTCTTTACCGTTTAAATAAATATTAAACATTTTTCTATTTAAATTCCCCTTCGTAATGAGACGAAGATATATTTTACAAACTCATTCATCGTAGATTTATGTCACATAAGATAAAATAAATAACCTTATCATGTTGTTATTATCGTTAACTGTAATACTAATTGTTGATATAACATTTTGTACTATAATCTCTCACGCTTTGGTAGTTACTGTGTTCAGAATGATTTGTGTGATGAATCGTTTGTCAAACAATTTGCTTTTATCGCACGTGCTTCATCTCGAGTACAGCTACGTGAAATTGGATGAGTGGAGTAGATAATTCTTACGACGTTGAAATAAAGTGAACGAGCTACCCAGCACAATGTTTCCAATGCTTGTAAGCAATCGTACGTGTTTCATTCAAACTTAGCGCGGATAGCGTCAATTGAGATGCAGTGTTGCGTCGAATCGGCCAAGTGGTAATTATAGATCTGATCAAAGCGAGAATACCAGGAAAGACTTAGCCCGGGCCAACTGAATAATAATAATAATAATAATAATAATAATAATAATAATAATAATAATAATAATAATAATAATAATAATAATAATAATAATAATAATAATAATAATAATAATAATAATAATAATAATAATAATAATAATAATAATAATAATAATAATAATAATAATAATAATAATAATAATAATAATAATAATAATAATAATAATAATAATAATAATAATAATAATAATAATAATAATAATAATAATAATAATAATAATAATAATAATAACAACAACAACAACAACAACAACAACAACAACAACAACAACAACAACAACAACAACAACAACAACAACAACAACAACAACAACAACAACAACAACAACAACAACCACCGGTGGTACGCGCCGCCCGATTTAACGTATTTTCATTAAAAACATTTATTTTTATTTACAATTATAATTAATAACGTATCATAAACATAAGTTTTGTTCAATAACTTAAACACATTAATTTGAGCGCCACCTCACAGCAAAACAAATGAAAATCGGCCCCGGCGTGAACGTGTTAAACATACACTTCTACGTATATTACATTTATAAACATAGTTACATAAACCGCGTGACGTTGCGTTAGCTGAAGACAAAACCTGAATACTTATTTCTTTCTCACTCCGCTGTGAAGCGCCATTTACTTTGTATATATATCTTGCACCTATACATTTTTCGCCTCCCCTTAAGACCTCTTATACCGACGGAATTGTTACCGTGTTTGCAGCTTAGCTCAGAAGCTCATAGATGAACCAAAGTGTAGATATGGATGATCAATTCATCGCGTAACGATACGATGCTCGCTCTCTTTATAATATTCCCTCATCTGTGCTTATACTAAATTTGCGCAATTATTGCAATTATATCGTATTAGATAATTCGTTCTGTCATCTCTCGTAAGCATATTATTTTATTACAATCATATTTTACCTTCCTGCTCATTTATATACCTGAACTCTGATGATTAATCTTACATTTCATTGTCACCTGATATTCGGAGCTCTAGCTATTTAGATATTAATCTGAATTACGATTTCTAACCTCAAATTTTGGATCTGTATATCAATAAACATTCGAAAATTATTGCCGTAATTATATTATTACGATTTTCAGCAATTGTAAATTTAAATACTTCGAAAAAACGTTGTATCTTGGTCATCCTGCGCAACCCAAAATCGAATGTTTGAGATCATCAGTCGTTAGATTGCTTACGAAAAGTGACAATAGGAATCCGAGGAGATCCTACGAGGTGAGACAAAAAAGCGTTTTTGTAATAATATTGTCGAAACGTTTCTACGCGACGAACACGTAATACAAATAATTTATTGCGTTCATAGATATATTTGTCCCACAGTGAAATCCAGGGTTACCACCGGAAACATCGTAATTCCCGTAACGCTTTCGGGATTCCCCTTTGAAACAGCGGTTACTTCCATTGCCGCAACTTCCGCGGTAAATATTCAACAAATGGAGAATTACAAATCTAAGAAAAGCACAGAACCTTCTTTGTCTATTTTCTCGGCTATTAGAGATGAACGTGATATAAATGTTGTTAAAACTCTTCTTAATGAAGATATTGATATCGATGCTAAAGATGCATTCGGTAATACTCTACTTCACCTTGCGATTGAATCTGCTAGAGTAGAAATTTTTGAATTGCTATTAGTGCAAGGCGCTAATGTTAATGTTATGGATTCACACGGCATGACACCACTTCACTTTGCTTCATGGAGTGGAAATCCCGATATGGTGATGAAACTTTTGACCTACGGAGCTTGTGTAAATTTTGCGTGTACCGTGATGGTGGAGGGATGCTCGGAATCAGGATCTTTGTGTTGTTCAAGATACCGAGGAGGATATACTCCTCTACATTTTGCTGTTGAAGTACTGAGTGAGAGCGTCGTGAAGTTACTTTTGAATAAGGGAGCCGATATCAATGATAACGCTAATGGCAATTCAAGCCCACTTTATATTGCTACTGTAAGGCAATGTCCATCAATTTTAAAATTGTTATTGGAACATGGAGCTAACATTAATGCTTCGGTTAAGGGCAAGACAGTATTACACTTTGCTGTTGAAAGAGGTCATAGAGAAATTATTGATTTTCTTTTGAATAATGGCGCCAATATAAACGCCATTGACGATAACGGATCAACACCTGTACACGTAGCTACCGAATGCGAATACAAAGCAATTGTAAATCTCCTATTGGAACGTGGAGCTAACGCTGATGCTCGAGATAAGAATGATAAAACAATACTGCATGTTGCCGTCGATAGAGGCTTTTCTGATATCGTTAAATTGCTTTTGAATTGTAGCGTTTATATTAATCCTAGTGACAAAGACAAATCGAGGTTGATCCATGCTGCTACTCAAAGGGGATATGAAGATATTGTAAAGCTACTGTTGGAGCATGGAGTTAGCGTCGATGCTCGTGATAAGTATGGTAACACCATACTACATGTGGCTACAGAGATGTGCAATGAAAAAATAATAAAATTGCTTTTGTGTAATCGTGCTGATATTAACGCTAATAATGAAGAGAAATTAACGCCACTTTATGTTGCTATTTTAACCGATAATGAAGACATTGTAAAGCTACTATTGGAAAATGGAGCTAACGTTGATTCTAAGATAAAAAATGGAATTACCGGGCTTCATGCTGCTGTTGAAAATGGGAATCATAGAATCGTTGAAACTCTTTTGAAGTATAATGCTTCTGTTAATTCTGCGGACGTAAATGGCGTCACTGCACTTCATGTTGCTAGTCAACGGGGATATGAAATAATAATTGAAAATTTGTTAAAACATGGTGCCGATGTTGACAAGCGAAACGACGACGGTAAAACAGCACTTCATATAGCTTCCAAGCAAGGAAATACTCAAGTTGTGACAATTCTTCTTAAATATAATTCCAATATTAATATTACAAACAAAAAAGGTCTAACGCCAATCAGCTCGGCTGTAGCTTCAACTTTTCGTAGTTATGAAGTTTTGAGAATACTTGAACAACTTATTGTCAAAATGAAAGCTGCGAATCTATATGTGAGTAAACAAAATTTACAATTGATCAGTTTTAACGATGAATTGAAGGAATTCCGAAACAATTGCGAAGAAGAAATTAAGAGAATGAAAGGAGAGAAAATTAGTGACACCAATGTTTCTTTTTACAACATACTGACGAAAAGTATAAATCGTACAGCGATATACGCAACTAATATATCTATAGTCAAAGCTTTAGAACTGGGAGATTACAAATTAAAATTTCCTATTTATTCACATATGATAGATAACAATTTTCAAAGAGGAAAAGAAAGAGAATATTTGTTAAACCCAAATATTAAATATTTTTATCTTTTATTCGGACACGAATTACCACAATTTATTATTGAAAAAATCTTCAGTCACCTTAGTAATAAGGATTTGGAAAATTTAATAAAAGTTTGATCTTGTGCTTACAGTAAGTGATGTAATATTAGCTAAATCAAACATATATTTGTATAAATGAAGAAATACAGAAGAAGCGGAGGTGAAGATAATTAATTTTTTTAGTAATAATTTATTCCATATTTCCTAAATAATAAATAAACGAAAATACCCCAGTTGAAATTTTTTTTTTAAACTCTTGGCCGGTAAATATTTTGTAATGAGACAATATTGATTTTCAGTTGTTAAATACTGCTAAGTTTTTCAAACAGTGTACTCGTCCAGTGTACTTATTCAGGAATAAATTCTTTTTATTGTTTAAAACTGATGGACGCAGTGAGATCCTATTTGATTTTATCTTAAAATGTTTGACACCTTTGAGAAAAAAACAGCATTGCAGTTTTTGATACCGACCCAGGAATAGCGCATCATCTTAAGGCGAGGCGAAGTACTCGCTCCACTAGCAGAATTTTCCTATCGCAAATTTCTCAGCCACGATTGATCATTCGGATACAAAATGAGAACGGTTAACTGTAGAATTGTAAGACGCAGTTCAGCGTTCTTCTTTGTTACTCGAAATATCAATAGTGTCAGAGGAATTTGCATTACAGTGTTTATTACCAGCCGCAGGTATAGCACATCATCTTAAGAGGTGGAACATACCGACTGAGCCACTATATTACAAATTTCCTATTTCTCAGCGATGTTTAATATTTCAAACAAAAGAATTTTGACATTCTGCATGTGAAACTAATTAGTTTTTCCCCGGCATATGAACCGTTTTAGAAAAAATAGAGGAACGACAAACATATACCGACAGAGCCTCTCAAAAAATAGTTCTGTAGGTATGTCATCTCGGGGTGTCTGCCAAAATCCCGAATGTGTACATACGTGACGAACCGCTATATGTATCCACCGACATCGTCAGGAATATACACATTCGGGATTTTGACAGACACTATCACATCGCGTTACCGTGATGTACTGCTAAAAATGTTTATAGGTCTCTCTCGCTCCTCCGCAATTTCCAATGGCGCTATCTCACTTGCACTCATAGCAGCTCAGTGACATAGAGACGGGAGTTGTGACAAGGTGGCGCAGTAATCGTGTATAGCATTCAGAATCTTAAATGCCATATGCCACCGCCCTCCCTTGCGGGGCTGCGCAGATCCACATTGGGTTTAAACGCTCTTGGCTCTTATTATTTTTGTTTACGCGTCAGTCACACAAAGCACTCAATCCCAGGCTAAACAAAATGATTTTCGATCAATAATATCAATAAGTAAATCTTCAGGAACTTGAAAAATTCGTCGTAAAATCGAATAATTTTATTCGTGTAAGACATCAAAAAAAAAAGGAAAAAATAGTTGATCTCGTGTTATTCACCGCCACACCCAAGTCCCCTTATTATTTTATAGAATGAACATTCCCTGTGAGTATTTTTCATCAATTAGGCTTTATTTGACGTATTTCTTGCATCTATCCTCAAATTTTGTTCTTTACTTCAAACAATGTAACATAACCTAGTAATAATTTATATTTAATGTATAGACTTTTATTAATTCTGTAGACTTTGAAACAGCTCATAAAACTAACCCACCAAGTCATGCACATCAATACCGTGGACGAGTAAATCACTCATAATCTTTTCTCATTTATTGTTCGCACGAATGGGCCAAATCAAATTTTATAATTAATGCCAGACGAAACATGTATGAGAGATAGGACTAAATGGTGCTTCACGGTAGAGCGAGAAAAAACTAGCTTATGTGTTTAAGCATTGAGGTATCATCTTCCCTTAAGATGATGCGATACTACTTGATCGGTAACAAAAACTGTAATTCAAATTACTCTGCCACGATTGATAATAATGATCCATCGCAGAGAAATTTACCATAGGAAGATCACCTTTGTCCTTCTGGTACTCTTGTATGTATTTCTCATTTATTGTTCGCACGAATGAGCCAAATCAAATTTTATAATTAAAGCGAGACGAAACATGTATGAGAGATAGAACTAAATGGTGCTTCACGGTAGAGCGAGAAAAAACCAGCTTATGTGTTTATGCATTGAGGTATCATCTTCCCTTAAGATGATGCGATACTACTTGATCGGTAATAAAAAATATAATTCAAATTACTCTGCCACGATCGATAACTCTCGTCTCGGACGAATGATCCATCGCAGAGAAATTTACCAGAGGAAGATCGGCTTTGTCCTTCTCGCACTCTTATATGTATCACATCGTTGTAAGGCAATGTGATGTTACAAAGGAATGTAACGTTACAAGACAACGTAATGTTGTAAGACATGCCTGCAAAATCGATACGACTAAAAAGACACATTTCGATGCATGTGTTATCTTGTTTTAAGGAGAGGCTCAAGTCAAAAGCTAAAAATTACCAACATATTTTTTCCAGACCCTAATTTTCTGATGTCAGATTTCTGGAGCTCGCTTCGTATTACATTGGCACGGTGAACCGAGCCCCGTTCTTCTGACATCTCCACAAAAATCTGGGTTTGAAAAAAATGAGAAAGAATTAGAATTTCATATTAATTAAAATTCTATCAAGTTATTTATCTAATTGTTAAATACCATATTGAGATAGTCCAACATTAGAGAATTTTGATCATTGAAGTGAAAGATTCACGTTCTTGATAGAAGACTTCTTCCACTCTCAATTAACTTAATTTCATCGAAAATAGCAGTGGAAACAAACAATTCTCGAGCGTTTTTTTTTTTTAGCAGGAACGCCACTTCGACATATTGACCCAATATTTTTAAAAACTAAATGTTAATAACTTTTTTTCATTATTATTTATCGAAATGAAACTTTTTAGAAACTTTAATATGGCTGATTTATTCAAAATATTTCTCTTATTGCCAAGTAGTCCAATTCTGAAAGAATCTCACTTTCAGCAGAAAATGTATACGTGAAGCATCCTTAAAAGGAGATGACAACTCTTACATGTATCTACTGCTTCTCTCGAACTCTGCTGTAAGTGTTGTACTAGTTATATCTCTTTCGTACTGATGGCTGTTTCACTTCCCATTAAAGGAGGTGAAAGAATACTCGGTCAGTGACAAACTTTTGCGTGCGGCTTTTTTTTTTACGTTCCATTCAGTTTATGAAAATAAAAAAACCAGCTTTAACTGATAGCCTGATCTGTTGTGCATCACCCAAAGCTTTCCTCTTATCCACAAAGTCCTGATACCACAGAAAAAATGTACAGACAAGGTTTGTTACTGATAGAGTTGAAATTTACGGGATCGCGAAGGAGCTAGAGAGAGAGAGAGAAGTCTCGCATCCTCTTAAAAGCGAAACATGTATCACGCGACATGTAAGTGCGAGAGAGATAGCTGCCAATTTTCCATACGACGCCATTCAGAGAATATTGATATTATGGCAAAGTGTTGCCATACGCAGGAATAAACTCTGCGTGTAGTGACACCTTGTTTTTTCATTCGAAATGTCTATGGTATCTAAATAATATTGTTTACCGTTTTTGTTACCGACTGAGTAGGTTTCATCTCCTCTTAAGACGATATGCTACACGTTGTCTGTCTCTCTCAGATCACCATACGTACAGAGAGATAGCAAAATATTTCCATACCGAATTTTTTCACTGCGATCGATTTTCCAAAATTACGAAAACGGTGAAACTCTGACCCAAATCCAAAGATCAATCGCGGCTCACAAATTTATATTACAGTTTTTGTTACCGGCCGAGAGGTAACGCACGTGATCTTAATCCAGTCTATGTTCATCAAGTTTTAAAATATACTTCATAATATTAGGTTATGCCCTTCTTTTATATTTCTGCAAATGTTAATTAACTTTATAAATGGACATAAAAAAAATTAACATTGTATCAAATGCATTGTCATCCTAATTTATAGGTAAAACTGCAAAATACGCTTCTCGAAAGTCTCCTTCATGTAACATAATGGAATCATAACTTCAAGAATCGAGCGTATTCTTCAGTTTACTTAATTTCTGTACTAACTCAATGTTAAGAAGCTTGTGTATCATTGCAATCTTTACAAAATAAAGATTTTATTTTGTTCCGCATGAAATAGTGAAACATCTACGCCCTTGAATCCCAATCGCTTACCCCGAAATCATTTTCAAGAGTTAAAGAAGAAATATAATATATTTAAAAATATGGAGGACTCTCTGATCAAGCCGGATGTTATGTTGGTGACGAAAAACGTTATGGTGCCGCTTGCTCTGCCACCATCAAAGAACAAATTTTTTAACAATCCATTCTCCTCAAAAAAGAAAACAAAAATTGTCAAGACAAGAAAGTATAGAAAAATACCGAATCCAGAAGATATCGATTATGCTTGTAGACGCAGAAAAGACAAAGTTAATGAAAGGACACATTGCAGCACTAATTTTCTTGATTCCAATTACAATTCTTCAATTAATTCTGGAGAAGAAGAAAATTATGAACATCTCTACAGTCAAATATTTACTATTAACGACAACACTTTGAGCGAATATGGCAAAGATTCTAAGAGTAAAAGACAAAGTCTTTCATCTGGAAGTTTTCCAATGTATTCAATGTCTGTTGATAGAAAGGAAGAACGTAAAAAAAGTTCTTTCGTATCTAATCCGAAGAACAAAAATATAAGAATCAAGAAAAAGGAAAAATTGATTTTCGAAAAGTCTGAAGAAAATGAGATTAAATGCCCACGAGATGAGAATGAAGAGATTGATATCTTGAATAATAAGGTTGAACGAGGATCCCTCAAAACTTTGTTACCAAAGTCATCGAGATCTTTGTTATCTTATTCAAAAAATGATAAAATCGAAGATAATAAAAGTGAAAAATTCTCGCTAGATAAGTCAAGAGAAAATGACACTGAATGTCTTCGAAATGAGCTCATGAGTTATAAAATTAAGCGCGAATCAAGTGCAAATAGTATAATTGAATTTCATCGTTGTACATCCAACGATACAAACTCAAAACTTGATGACGCAGCCGACGAGGAAGAATCTAAATCGATAACAAACAAGACATGCGAGATTAAGTATTCCTGGCAAGATTTGGAGAATTGGGTGCCACCGTCTCAGAAGAAAAAAATTGCTGAAACTAACAAACATTTAGAAAATTCGAAGAGCGGAAATTTCGATTGTAACATTAAATATTCTTGGCAAGTAATTGGCACAGGTGCTCAGACTTCCTACGATTTGATGGAGAATTTTTTGTTTAACGAACAAATTCGCCAAAACAAACAAATTGAAGATAAGAATTATCCGTGTTCTATTAAGTACTCTTGGCAAATCATTGGCACGGGTACTCAAGTATCTTTTTCCAACAGTGATAAAGACTCGTTGGAAAATGATAAAGAATATTGGGAAGGAAATATATTGACACCTTCCAAGCGATCTCTTGAATACAATGGATTGAAATATGATTTCCGTCAAGCTGGCAAATGCAAAATATTGTACACCGAAGGCACGCAGACTTTTGCTGAGAAATCCCATCAAACTGACATGACCGATTGTCGGATTAAATATTCTTGGCAGAATCTTACCAAGTGTTACTTGGCGACATAAAAAATTCCTTGAGAATATCCAATTCCCGTTGATGTAATCGAATTCGCTACTTTGCAAACATTTTAACTAATAAACGTAAAAACTCTCTGCAGCTTTTCAGCAACTTTTTGCGCATCGAGTACCATTTCCTTTCGATTATAAATTAATGTGACGGTAAAGGATTGAATGGGAACAGGGGTGAGTTTTCTAGATTATTCATCTTTTTCTGCTTGTTTCTTAGCTTAAAAATCATTATTTAGGACAATTTGGTTAATTAATTTTTTTCAAACTGCAATAACAACTCATAAACTTTCAAAGAAAATTTTTAAATCTCCGTTGATATTTTTTACATTCTGGGAATAAAACAAATAGAAAAATCGTAGATTGAATTTTCACTAATTTTGAATATTAATCATCAGCTCCTCATTTAAGATAAACTGTAAACCTTGCTCCAGGGGTAGCAAAGGATTTTTCGGTCTGTGAAGTATGAAGAAAACATAATCGATAAGAAAAATTCGTGGACATGGATTCTGAAGTCGATGCTCCGTTGGACGGATTGGATGAAGATATTCTTGATAGGACACTGAGCGCTTCTTTTTCTGATGAAACGGAACCACTTGTACCAACGTTAGATGCTCTAAATTTAGAGAATGGAGGTGTCAAAGATTCCCGTAAAGAAGAACTGAAAGCTCGACTGATTAGTTCTCTGAAGAAATTAGAGGAATCGGAGCAGTGCGTTGATGCTAACTGGTCGCTCGATTATTCACTTTCGAATATGAAAGGCGAGTTCGAATCAATTGAAGAAACATTACCACGACATGTTGAAGATAACGTTAAGGGTATTATATTATCAGCCGAAGAGTATCTCGGAAAGTTGGAGGATCAATTGGGAAATCTCGACGTTGCTGACAAGCAGGTGAGCTATACTTTCATACGGAGAAAGCTTTGCCGTTGAAAGAAAATAAAACTTGATAAATATATAACAAGAAAGTATTAAGATGATAACGGTAACAACTCTTTAAATTTACAGATTGTACAAAGTACAGACAGGGTAATGAAAGAAATCGACGAGACTTATCAGGATCTGATGAATAAAGTGTGCCAAGAAATAAATAAAAAAAGAGATATTATGAGACTGGAAGCAGAGATTTACAAAAATGAGAGCCTCGCACCGCTCAGAGCTTGCAGGCAACAAGTCAACGCTCAAATAACTAGTAGCAAACAGCTTATTACCGAGCTTAGCCAAACTCTCGTACATAAAAAACTGAAAAAATCTCACGAATGTAAAATCATTGAAGCTAGCAGCCATTTGGGAAGGTAATTTTAGAAATTACTTATTAATTCATTAATTAATTAATTAAGTGCGATTCAATCAGAAGAATGCTTCGCGATAAGAGAAAAAAAAAAAATTTTTAAACCACCATAAAGGAGATTTTAATTACATTAAATAATAATAATAATAATGCAAAGGGATTTAAAGAATTATTTTCTTGTGATTTCGATATTTACGTTATCAAGAATTTTTCAAGTGCGATTATTTTGAAACTCTTTGAATGATCTTTAAGCTTCTCATGTGTAATATACAACGTTTTCTCGAAACCAAGTAGATAATAAGCGATTTATTAACAATAATTGAACATTTTTTTTTAAATAATTCAAAATCAACGAATTCTTTTCATAAAGATTTAAAAATAAAGTTTTCAGCAAATTTTTTAATCAAATATTTTCGTAATCTAACAACTTTTAGCCATTATTATTATTTAAAATCAACGTTCTCAGTATTTTCAATATTGTTGATTTTTAGAAAGTTCTCTTAGCGCAAAGTAGTAAAATTTTTATTGAATTAATCTTCTGGTTAGGTATGTATAGGCAAAACATTTTTAATCTGATATTTTCTGATAAAATTATTACAGGATACCAGCGGTACCGCAGCCTGAAGAGCTTCCTTACGTGATATTTAGTCCTCCTTCAAAATCTATATTGGAAGGGACTGTAAAGGGTATTGCAGAATTAGGAAGTGTTCTGCGCATGGGACCAGCTCAAATAGCGGAAATTGAAGAAAGGCCGGCGTCCCTTTTCGTAAAATGGTGTATAGCAGACCCCGAATATGCTACCGAAGAACAAATATTCGTGGTTCAAAAGGCTGAAGGAGAAATTCACGACGTAGCTTCGGATGCTTTCGAAGCGGTTTATGAAGGTCCTGAAACTTCGTGTTTCGTTCGAGATATTCTCGTTGATCATCCGGTTACTCTCAGGGTTGGTCTTCGGTCTATGGAATCTGCTTGGAGCATTCATCGGTTTGCGAGAACGAAAATGGCGGCTTACAGTGAATACTTCTATACATTTTTTTATCTGTTACGTAGAATATTTACTATAAACGCGTCGTCTTTACGAAATTTGTATCACGATAGGTTGGACTACGGATAACAAGGACTACATGGTAACAAACGGTGGGAGAATAGCTGCAAAAATAACTGATCGAACGAGTACTCTGTATTCTCGAAATGCTCAACTCGACGCTAATCAGATAATTGAGTTTAAGGTAATTGATTAAATAGTTTCACGTCGTATTTAATTCTGTAATGAAAAGATTTTGCTTTATTATTAAAACTTTAGTTCTTGGAAGCGTCGCAAGACGGAAAAGACAACGAGGGTATCGCGTTGGTTTCCGAGGCAACGGACAGCGACGATAACTTGAGGAGATTCGGAGCACTACTGATAACGCCTCAGGGTAAAATATTTATGGACGGCGACGAGAAGCTTATGCGATTACCGAGAATTCGTTTCGGCGCTCGAATAATTTTTACGATACTGCGAAAAGACGAAGACTCGCTGAGAATTAATATCGAGTCCGGGGAAAAAGCGGTCACGTACGATTGGACGATACAAACGCCGTTGTACTTCGCGGCTAGATTCAAAGAGTACAGCAAGTGGAATCTAATGGTCAAATAGAAGCAGTATCTCATTTATTTATAAATTCATTTCCATACACGTACGTGCCGTTAATAATTATTTACATTTGTATTACGAAAAAGAAGAAAAAATAAGAAAGAAAACTCGTGTGCCTTAAGAAAATCTATATGTTCGATTAATCGTCAACCTGAACATCCTCTGCAGCCACAGTGAATGCACTCTACTATCCTGCCTTCCTCGAGCTTGCCCTTTGGCACACGACAGATACAATTTGTCCCGAAGCTCGTGTCTCTCGTCTGTATGCATCGCAGACAGCACAGATTTTCGTAGCCAACTTTCTTCCACTTTGCTATCAAATTTTGATCCGCTATCTTCTCGTTTAAACAGTAGTCATAGAGTTCTGTGAAGCGAAAACAACAAATTTACATATATTGTCAAATTACGCTCAACAAAAAGGCTGTTGGACAAAGATTATTAATTAGTACATCCAACCAATTCACTCGATACTCAACAGAGCAAAACTGTATACAGTGAACCTCTACGGGATAAATGTCGAAGCACAAAAATTATTCACAGAGTCAACTGTCATGTTTAAACGGCTAATCTTTCTTGACGTTTCAAAACTTGGACACATTTTCATTCGCAGATGCATCTCTACACAATAGAACACGTATCTCATGAGCCATATTTGTGCATTAGCGAGTCGGGATATGTGTGTACGCATTATTAGATGGCAAATGAGATCATGTGTGTACACGCTATATGGCAAGTCAGAATACGTGTATACACATTGCGTTGGTTTACTGTCTACAGTTCTGCTCAATTGAATGTTCAATTGGGTGGATTCACTAAAAAAATCTGTGTTTAAATCCTTTGTGTAGATGAGTTTTCTATAACTGGGATGCTGTCAAACAAAAGCAGAATTAAAAAAAAAATTGACTTAGATTCCGACGACACAACTGCTCTCTTGCATGTGATTGTACTAGATAGAGACAATGTTGAAATGAAATTAACGTGAACTCATCATTGCACAAGAACGTGGTGCTTGTACCGACAATCTGAAGTAAGTCCATTACTTACCTCTACTGATAGCTTTTCGACGATAGAACAAATCGTAGATGTATCGTGACTTTTGATGGTGAATTTTGAAAATAGGCCAAAGAGACTCTTGCTTTCGTTTGCCTTCGTGTGGCTCCGTTTCGGCTACAATAAAAAACCACGTGTATCAGAGTTCAAACGATTAAGAAACATTATAATCAAGATTCAAGTTGTCAAAACATAACCTCAATGGTAGTCGCGCTACTAACCTTCTCTCATTTTCTGCTCCAACTCTTCCAACGTCGGTTCGATCAACTCCCAACCATCCGGAGGAGGCTTTCTGCTTCTTCTAACTTTCGGCATTGTTTATCTTTCTACAATTTGAACGTCACAAATTTGTTAACTATTAAATGGGACTACTGTTGATAAATGTCAACAAACTTCAACTGTAGCTAAACTGAAGCCAGATATTGTTTTTTTTAAGCCTAGTGATGTCTCCTCGTAGTAGTGTAAACTTGTGGCCAATCACTTCCTTTAATCAGAATTACAATGCCGCAGTTGGTGCCGCTGATTGGAATGATGATGATGATGATTGTTCATGAGATGATGATGATAGTTGATGAGATGATGATGGTTCATGAGACGATGACGATAGTCATGAGACGATGACGATGGTTCATGAGATGATGATGATGATGGTTCATGAGATTATGATGATGGTTTATGACATGATGATGATGGTGGGTTATCATCATCAGTATAATCATTGTTACTTATTTCTTGTTGTTCATTGGTGGCATAGTGCAATGGCGGGTGTCATGCCGCCAATGAGAATCGAGATTAAATTAAATGCTTGACGTCATTTTTCGAACGAATATAACCAGAGGAGGAGTGAGCCCGCAGTTCATCATCATTATAATCATCGTCACTTATTTCTTGTTTTTCATTGGTGGCATAGTGCAATGGTGGGGGTCATACCACCAATGAGACTCGAGATTAAATGCTTGACGTCATTTTTCGAACGAATATAACCAAAGGAGAAGTGAACCCACAGTTCATTAGTTGTGGTTTATCGGGGCAAAAGTACGCCACCTAAATCAATCTATCCGACGTGAACTAATTCGTTCCAATACAGGTAGGCTAAATTAGCAAACGATTATTCGTTCAATCCACAAAATATCATAAAACTCGCTATATTAGAAGCGCATTGAAAGTAACGAGTGTACTAAGAAAATTCCATGAAGCTTAATAAATCTGATCGTCATACAGATTACAAAGCTACAATAGTGCATGCGATTCAGTGAATCCCCGCTTGTTTCGTACCACTTGATCGGATTAATTGAGATTCGTGCAGTTTCCTTTTAATACGTTCGTCACTTCAGTTGTGTATGACGTACGTAACAATTATTGAAACATCAATGTAACAAGTTTCATTTAATATCGTAGAGCCGAGGAATAATAGTCTGCTACTGTAGTCCGGCTGTACCGACCATGGTCATAGAAGACCGTGATACCGACATATTGATACGAGTTAGTTCGCAAACCACGATCTTGCAGAGCGTAGTTTCAATAGTTACAATCGCGAATAAGTGGTTGATGTAATTACAAACGAGCAGAACCATAAGGGGGAGATCATGATTTATTTATGTTTGATCTGAACAAAAGTACGCCACCTACATCAATCTTTCCGGGGTGAACTAATTCGTTCCAATATGTCGGTGCAGGTGGGCTAAAGTAGCAGAGGATTATTCTTTCAATCCACAAAATAACATGAAACTTGCTATATTCATGTTCCAAGGATCGTTACATACTTCATTCATACCACGGCCTTCTGTACAGACCGTGATACATCAAACGTGACGAATGTATTAAGAAAATAACACGAACCTCAAAAAATCTTGTCATACCGAATACAAAGCTTCGGAAGTGCATGAAATTCAGTGAATCCCCGCTTGTTTAGTAACACTTGATCGGAGTTATCGTGCCACACGCAGTTTTTTTTTTTTTACGCTCGTTACTTCAGTAGTGTATGACGTACGTAACAATTCTTGAAACATTTATATAGTGAGTTTGATCGAATTTTGTAGATTGAATTGATACAATCGTCTGCTACTATAGCTCGATCGTATCGACATATTAGAACGAGTTAGTACGCGCCGGAAACATTGATGTAGGTGGCGTATGTTTTCCCGGATCAACTACAGAGAATATCATCGTCGTGAGCCGTGGACTCTCTCATTCTTCTCTCTACCAGGATAAAAGCGCCATTGGATCGCATGACCTTTGTAGTTTGCGCGTCGTTATGTATTCAGGTGCGTAAGTGACGCAAGCGACACATATCCGGAAAAGAAAAAATGCAGAACCTACCGTAACCCGAAGAATATCTACCTTACCGGCTAAGTCCAAATCGTAAACTCAGTGCCTTGCACCAAGCACTCGCGTACTTGTTCTATAAATTCAGCATATGTAGGTGTAGAGTCCGTAACTTAGATCGTGTGTGGGGATGCAGAATTGTTGTAAATGTATAAAAATGTCGCTGGACCAGACGGTGTGCGAGGGTAATACTGAAATAAACAAAAGAAAGTAAAACGCAAAAGATCTAATAATTATCGTCAAACCGAAATCAGGGTGCATCCTGCTGTGCTTCATTCACGATTCAAACGATTGAGAGACGTAACCAATAACATTCTAGCATCATCTTTGTACTATTTTATTTATTTATTTATTTAACGTTTCGTGTATTTATCGTTTTATATTGGTATTTAATCAAACGTATTTGTTTGGCTGCTATTGCAGATCTCAAGGCTTTCGAAAGGCGTCTCACCGAAGTAATTGCAAGCCTTCAACCATCTACGCTAAGATGGAGAAGTATGTTTAACTACATTTATTTTACTTTTTGATAGACAAATATTACTTGTGGTTAAAAAATTTTTTTTTCTAAATCTTGATACTTCAAATTACTAAAATCATTCTAAAAAAATGTTTGGTATGTGCCACGGATAAAAAATGAATCTCTTAGAACTGGAAAAGTAACTGAACTACCGTCATGACGTTCGATGCTCTGAAGAAGCAGTCGTTACCATTTTATTGTGGTGAATTTAATTGAAATTCGCTCGGTCGTTAATATTCTACGAGTTAAAATTTTTTTTAAGTATTAAGAGCTTTGAAATATTTAGCTGATATTTCACTGTCGTTAAAACTTTATGAAAACTTATTAATTTTTGATCAATACAAAATTACATAATCACTGTAACGTGTGTAAATTAAAAACTGAAACTTTCTACGCGAGTGTAGGAACAAATGAGATTGTTTGGTTCGGTTTTACAACGAATATCAAAAGTTATGAAATATGTCTTTTGAAAAATGGTTGTTTCGCTGACTTTTACAAATATCGAGTGGATCAGACAGTCTATACGGTATTTAAGGTGATGCGCTATACCGACTGACCTGCCACGAGTGTGAGTGAGACAGTGTCATTTGCGTAGGCTGCAATGGAGGCGAGACGGACCAAAATATCTGACACATCGTGTTAAATAAGTCTGCAAAGTAAAACCTGTGCAAGTAAACCTTCCTTAAGAAAGATGGAAAATACTGTCTTTCGTGAAGCGTCCTCTCTGAGGAAGCTAAATTGAATCGCTCGACTGTAGAATTGCGAGACGTGGTTTACCGTTTTCTTCTTTTATCCGAAGCACTTGCTTTAAAGTATTTCTCAACGATCGAGAAGCAGCACAGAATGCAATATTAAACCAATAAAATACATGTGGCATAATTTTATTTTGCAGTTCTACTGGGATTAATTTCAGTCTGCACAGCAGTGGGTGCCTGGCACTGGCTCACCGATCCAAATACTTCTGCAGTCTCCTTCGCCCAGAGTCTCTACAATCATCCTATTTTCACATTAGCTAGTATACTATTAGGTAAAACCCATTTATTTATCAAATTAATAATCTTTTTATTCGAACGATTTCTTTTTTTTATCATTGGTGGAAATTTTACAAGAAAAGGTAGTGATAACATTTAGAAGATGAAAATATTTTGTAATTAAGATCATGTGGAACATGTATAGATGCAAGAGAGATAGAACTTATCTTGTGATCCCAAATTTCTTCGCTATGGTTGATCTGTTGAATTTAACAATTATGCAGAGAGACATTTATCCAACAAAACAACTGTCAGACCTACTTGATAATACGATTAAAATATTATTTATTTTTATGAAATATTCAAAAAGATGGGTAAAAAACTGTTGGTTTTACGTTGCAGTTATACTGTTCATGATGGGTGTGCATAGACGGGTGATAGCACCGAGTATAATAACGCAGAGAGCGCGTAAGGTGCTAGGAGATTTCAATATGAGTTGCGACGATACGGGGAAGCTCATACTAAAGCCAACGAGGCCGGCTCATCCCCACGAGACTTGAATAAGATACCAGGATCTCAAGATTCGAGGAATCATCCCTCCCGCATCCAGTTGCTGGTAGAGAGAACCGCTGGACTACTCGTTTGGGGAATAAAATAACGAGCAAAAGAACTTACAAAAGTGCCGACAAAACCACGCAAATCACTGTGCGTAATTGTATGCAGGTGTCGTAGGTCTTTTTGGTGGGCGGAGCGGGAAGGGGGGAGGGGGGTGTTGTGTTACTAGAATAATTTGACGAAATGGTGCGCGAGCATCGAGCACGAGGAATGTTTTAAATTATGATGATAACTATAACGCGTCTTCCCGAACGCTGTGCATTCCTTCAACTCGGAAAATAAACAAATGGACGAGATTCATCGTATCATCGACGTCCAAGCGACAACAATGCCACATATAACGGATTTTCACGATAAAAAAATATAACGAAGAACCATTTTTACGGACAATCACAGTGAGCTCGAACAAAGAAGAATAAAGAAATTTAGTCAGAGATTTGTACTCGTCCGTGTCTGTTGCCGTGGTGTGGCTTTTGTTGATACATCACTTGAGAAAAACTTGTACACGATTATTGTATGTTTATTAGTATGTTGGCAATATAACTTTTCATAAATAAAAAAATAAAAAATTTCAATTATACCTGATCAGTTGGTTGTTTGTTTATTTAGGATTTTGGATGCGGAATGAAAACAAGGGACAAAATAAATTGAAATTGTTATTCACCTTCTGTGTTATTATTTATTTCGGTTGCCTTTGTCCTTACTGAGAAAAGTCAGAAATTGCAAATGATAATATGAATATTTGTCGTTTTTTAACCTTTTCTAATTTACTTTTTCCAGAAACATTATGCGTATCTAAGAATTTAGAGACGGCAGATATATACCAACGGAGCTTCTCAAACATAGTAGCTCCGTCGACACATCACCTTAAAGCGTTTGTTAAATATTTCAGACAGAAGCAAATTAAATTCGGTTAATCATCCATAATCATTGCATGAACCTAATTTGTTTTTACCCGAAATGTGAACCATTTTTAAGAGAATAGAATCGGCAGATATATATCGATGGTGCCTCAAATACATTAATTCCGTTATGTGTCACATCGCCAAGGCCTAAGGGAGGTGTTACGTGACTTTGCGTTCGAGGAACCGCAAGTGAGAAACACACCTAAAGAAAATTAAAAACATCTTTCCCAAAACCACATCCAAGCAGTGAACCCCACTCTTCTGTTCTTAAAAAAATCTGGGTTCGAGAAAAGTGTGTCGCAAGTTTTGAGATGAAAATTACTATATACGCGAGAGATTTCGAACAATTTTCTCATCGCGTTTATCTCCACCATGATTGATCTCATGGATCAAAGACGAGAACGATGAACTGTAAAATCGTGAGACGCGGTTCACCATTCTCTTTTATTCAAAAGATCAATCGTGGAAGAGAAATTAGCATTAGTTTTAATTCCCGCCCGAGGGGTAAATCTTGTAGCTCATCATTTTAATAAAACTGGCTCTTGGAATTATTTTGGAAAATTTATTGACGATATTTTAACGGCTCAGCGCGTTACCCGATCGATTCGACTGGATCTCTATAGCTTACGAGCGCATCACCCGTAACCGAAGGATTAATTACCAAAAGGGTTATGAATTAATTTTTAAAAAACCTGCAATTACGTTCAAAACATTTATTCGTGTTTCATTTCATACTTCGCATAATATCATGCTAATAAGCGAATACATAATCTCGCATTCGATTTTTATTATTATTCATTAAACAATGGATGTTTAGTTTGAATATTAATAATGTCTGTCACGGTTTGTTCATTTTTTTTATTATCTCCATTATTTCGTCTAATATTCAACCAAAAGTTTAACGTTTGATTAACTTAAGCAAGTATTCTCTCAGTCCCAAAAAATCGTCTCAACGGAGAGACATATGTACAGGGGATAACCATATTTATTCGCGGTACAATGTGCAATGTGTATTCAATATAACATTGTCGTAAAATAATTCGTCGATCAAGCAAGAAGAAAGAGAAATATGTGTATAATAAATGAAACGATTATGCACACGAATTCCGTGATAATGCAAAACGAACTAGTCGAACTAGTGTTTAACGTGCATTCTACGATTCCTTCTGATATCGCGATATTGCATCGAAACAACACTTTTACTTGGCCATGATCGATATGAGATTTCCAACGATTTCTCAGGACTCATCGGTGAACGCGGTTTCATATTATTACAAATAGATAACTCGAGTTCTTCGCTCCCTCTCGTGGCCATACACGGTACAAATAATTTTCACGGGGCCACGTACAATTGTTCATCACTGTGCCATTGAAAAGAAATCTCCAGAAACGAAGTCGGAAATCGACGATTAAAAATGATCTCTTTTCGTTTTCTCTATTACGTATTTTCATATATTTTTCATATTGTCATCTAAAAGTGAATTTTTAGATGCAATTAAAAATTTTAAAACAAAGAAATAGATTGTCAAACGATTTAGCATTTTATCATTTATCACGAAAAAAAGTGTTTTTTCAACACAACTTTTGATTAAATGATCAACATTTGATAAAAAAGTTTTTTTTTGTTACATCCACAATTGTTTCGTAAAACAGAAAGTCTGTATTCATTAAATTTTGACAAGCAATTGTTATAAATAATAAAATCTGTAGCTAGAAGTATTCTCTTGAATAATATTGCAACTTGTACGAAAAAGGCAATAGAGACGTTGAATTAAGCTTTTATCGATAATTTCAGACAGCGGTGCTCGAAATTACCACGGAAATTCACATAGTTTACACAACGGGAGGGAAATTCCGTTTAAAAATAAAATTATTCTTAGGTTCGGATTGAATTGTTCGCTGTATGGGACGACGAAGTATTTATTTTATCTGTTTTTGACGTTCGGCCCCAAAGATCGTTGTCCCACTATTGAATTACAACGTCAGTTGTCGATCAATTATTATTATTACAATTTTCATTTCCTTCTTTTTTTTTCAAATGATCACAATTTCAACAGGAAGTCGATCCCGCGTGGAGAACACGTGGACGCGTGAGTTCACGCGTTGGAGGAAGAACGTAAGGCTGAGCGCGCGCGAACTCAGTCTTCTTGTCTTCCATTAAGACACGTATACCCATGTTCGTTACGCAACTCGATTATTTTTTGTTGTTGCTTCTCGCTTGCTTATTTGTTCAAGGAAAATTGTATTATTCTTCTTACTTGGACAATCGGCAAGGGAAAATTCGCTTCCCTCGTGACTCTCGTTTCGAACAATAATCGTCACAAACCCGTATCAAAGGAAGGGCACAATTGGACTTTGTTTAAGCTAATGAAGCGAGAAGAGATCACCTGCGGATGGAAGAGGAGCGAGACCACCGGTGACGTCGGGTAGCTGCGTTAGATCCGGAAGATTCGAGATGTGTGACTTGACTTCTGATCTAACGGCGCAAACCTTTTTCAATTTCTCTTTGTAGTCCTGGAAGACGATTAATCATATAATTAATTCATGACGATTCTTTCATTACGTTTAATTAATTTTTTATTATCTTTCCGAAGGTTCTGTACAAATTTCAGGCTTTTTCGATTACGCTCCAAGAGGTAAATCTTTTAAATTAGGAACTCGGATCATACCTCGAGCGTCGTTTGAGCCTGTTGAAGTAATTGTCTCTGCGCGAGAGTGTAGTCCCTTAGCATTGTTAAGAGCCTTCGACGATCCTCCATTTCACCTTGTAGCCGTCCGTTATAATCGGCTAGAAGAGCCGCGGCCTCGTTTACCGCGACGCTCAGTTGATCGGCGGCCGTTCTGTCCGCAAGATTGGCCAGCAGCGAGACTTCCGACACTTCAGGTGGTAACGAGGCGATACGCTCTCTTACGCCAGCGTCCGAAGAGGCGGTAGTCTCCAGGTCCTAAAATCCATCAAATCGTCGATCATTTATACAAAGAAATCAATTGACAAATGCGTGAAAGCAAACAGTTCGAGAAACGGTTTGAACCCTGAACTCGACGAAGTCGACCGTCATTCATTGTCTCTCAGCATCAGCAACAACAACAACAACAACAACAACAATAATAATAATAGAAACGTGATATTAAAAAAAAAATTGTGCGACAAGGATTGCACGGTTATGCGCATAATTTAATTTTATGCTTTATTGATTGAAGATCGTTCTTTTTTCTCGATTATAATCAGTTTATTAATTAATACATGTTCCGCTTTATCAATGATGTTACAAACGGCAGATACCATTAAGGCTTTTATGAGCTCCTCGGTTTCCGGTGGATCTCCCGCTGGTGTTCTCGGGCTGAGAGTCACGTGTAATTCTTTGGTTCCGTCCACCTCCACCTCCGTTTCCGACTTCTTTTTTTCCTTCTTCTCTGGCTCCTTTTTCTACAAATGAAAAATATTATTGAGATTTCTTAAAACAATTTTTTTTAAGCTGATAATGGAATATTCTTTCTACTAATATTTGTTTTCTACCGATTGCATTTTATACTCATGTGAGCATTTTATGTGAAAGCAAATTTATTTAAAACCAATAATATTGTACATTCATTTTTTAAATAAAAAAGACCAGTACGGAATAATAAATAAAATTAAAAAATAAAATATTTACACAACAATGAACAAATGTTCACTGTTAATTGGACATTCTAATTAACCTCAGCATGTACCAGGGATGATCAGTATTTGGATCTGAATTAATACAAAATACTTTACAGATTCTGTATTTATGTTTATTTTAGAGAAATCAATTTATAATTTTATTAATATAGAGATAAATAATGTGATATAATTAACCTCTAGGAATACTTATTACGTACAGAACAATGATAACCAAACTTTATTAATAATGAGACATTCCGATTTCTTCGGCATGAACCACAGATGATCAGTAGTCGAATAGGAATTTATACAAAATATTTTTCATATTGTATCTGAATAAGGATTGCGAAATAATAAATATAACAAAAATTTGTTTATGTATAAGCACCGATGAACAAATTTCTGCTAATAATTTGGCATTTCAATTACCTCTGCACGATCAGTATTTGGATATGAATTTATACAAAATACTTTTCATATTGCTACTTTATATTTATGTTAGAGAAGTCAAGTTATAATTTTTTTTTAAATGAAGAGAAATAATGCGATACAATTAATCTCTAGAAATGCTTATAACGTACAGACAACGATGATTAAATTTTCATTCATAATTTAAGACTCCAATTAGTTCCGCATGTATCAAGGTGATCGGTATTTCAATATGAATTCATACGAAATATTTTTCGTATTGTATCTGAATATTTTATTTAAAAAAGAAAACGATAAATTTTTGTTATTAAATATAAATAAAGCGGAATAACAAATATTGCAAATATTTGTTTATGTACAAATATCGATGAATAAATTTCCACTAATAATTTGGGATTTCAACTACCTCCGCACAATTATCAGTATTTGAATATAAATTTATAGAAAATACTTTTCACATTGTATTTGTATATTTATTTGAAAGAAATCAAGGCTTATGCTTTTCTTTAATAGAGAAGAATAACGCGATATCATTAAAGTTACTTATTACATACAAACAACGGTGAAGAAATTTTACAGAATAATTCATCATGCTAATTACCTTTATTTTCTTCTCCTTTTCAATATCGTTCCTAGGTTTCTTTCTGGGGGGCGTACCAGGCTCTTTCATAGGCTCCGTAGCCGCGTCAAAAGCTGACTTGAATTCGGTAATCTGTATTTTGTCATAAACTCCTCTCTCCTCCCAAATAGCGAGCAACCTGTTAAGACGATCCCTTGTCTTCTCGTCAAATCCTTTCATATGCTCGAAAGCCTTTGGAAGCACCGTACCAAATTCTTTACCGAATTCAGGACCTTTTTTTTTGCTGTTTTGTATAACATCATTCGCCAGATACATAAACATAAGTTTACGATTGTCTTTCACTGAAACGCAACAGAAATTCTTAAGTTTCTAAAGTAGCGCATAAAGCTACATGAAAATATTTTTTAAAAAATTGACACTCGCACGATTCATGTAATTTTCGTTATTTCATACAAATTGTCACGTAACCGATATATAAATAAGTTAGACAAATCAAATGTTACTCGTTTAAAAAATATAAATAAGAATTCATTTCGAAAAATGAGCTATGCTAACCTAAAAATGTATCGTTACACCCGGTAGCGATGCTTTGTAATTAATCCAACAAGAATATTTAAACAAATATTTTTAAATTACAGTAAAGATATCGCTGTATACGGGAGAACCGTCGTTACAGTCATTTTTCCTCACGATGGTTTAATAATTGCGGTAAACCGCGAGTTTATGAAATATTTTTGGAGCTTACCTTTGCACATCTCCTTGTACCACACTTTTACGATAGTTGGATGATGTTTTCTGTGATGTATAAGCCAGAGTGACAGTGTCTGAATGCTCTGTTGCGAAGGATTTAGGTCCATTAGCTTCTTAACGAGAGCACCTTCTGTAAATCCTGCCATTTTTGTGGCTGAATCTTCGGTTAATGTTGAAAAATTTTTGCTAGCCAGCCAGCACAACACAACACACGCGACGAGCCGCGCTCGTACTGTCTCACGATTAAACCATCAGCAGCAGCAGCAGGAGAATAAGCAGCTCGAGGCGCACAGGACCGAGTGTCGCACAGAACTTGTGCACGAACCTTGCAAAACGGAGCTTGGTTGACCCAACTTGACTCGGTCGTACACGTGAAAAGCAGTAAAAGTGAATGTTTTCGAATACAACAGATACCTACATGGAATACATGAATACACTGTAATCGCAAGGAAGGACATCACGTCAAAGATAAATTAATTCTAGTATTCAGGTAGTTTGCAGTCTTATTGGAAGATGGCTACTTACGCGCGAGCGACGTGCGGTTATCGATGATCGGTAACATAGGGAAAATACACAATCGTTTCGTAAAAGAGAAAAAAAAATTCACGTGTAGTATATTACTTATTCGACTAATGGCTTATTACTAACGGCAGCACCTTCTGATGCAGGTGAAATTAATAAAGATTGAGATTTAAATGATTAAATATTTTTAAAAAGCGTTTTTGGTGCAAAATTAACGGTTTTTGTAGTAAAAACGGTAATTTGGACAATCAAATGGCTGGATATGGGGATATAAAAGTTATATCGAATTATACTTTATGGAAATGAAATTGAGTATATGCAATTTCTATAATTTTATTGTCAAAAACATGATTAAAGGGTAGATAATTCTTAAAGGGAAGCAGAACCTCCATACTTACGCAGATGTGCTGTTTCTCTTTCATTCTGTCGTGAGCCCCATGCTAGTTTTATCTCTTTCGCACTCATGGATGTTAGGTATTCCTAGTACGACATATGGCGGTTTCCACTTGTAAAACCACTGGGTTTAATTCAGTGGACGTTTTAACATGCAAAGATATAGAAGATTCATGCCCTGAGTGCATACTTATCTCACTTGCTCGCATTCAGAAAACTGGAAATGATGCACATTCAGTGCACCAGTGGAAAGCACCAATAGGTCGTACTTAACATCGGTTATTTGGAGTTTAAAATTCGATCAACGTCGATAAACTCGGACATTGTACCACATGACGCCTGGTGTGCTTTCTCTTGCAATCACGAAATCTCTATGGTGTTGTCTCTTTCACACACCCGTAGAGTAGAACGAATATCGAGATTTCTCTTCGCCTTAAAACGATGTGCTACATGTCATCGTTCTCTTTCAGATCGGCATGCATGGGAGAGATAATAGCAACATTTTTCTATGTCGAACTTTTCCACCACGAATGATCATTTGGATAAGAAATGAGAACGTTGAACTGTAGAATTGTAAGACGCAATTCACTTCGTTCTCCTCTTTTATTTAAAAGATCAATCTTCACAGAAAAATTTGAATTACAGCTTTTTTTACCGACCGAGGAATAGCACACAAATCTATATACTCCACCCATCAGTGTGAAAGAGATAGGCTAGTTGGCGCTAACGGCGGAATGAAAGAGAAGCAGCACATCTGTGTAATTATGGAGTTTACGCCTCGCTTTAAAACAATTAGGTAAAAAACCAGGTTTAAACCTCGTTGAACCATACTTAGGTAGGTAGGTGCGGATAACTTCTCTCTTGAACCATCTTACTCATAAGACACATCGGAGTGCATTTTTTAACAAGGCCCAGCTCGGTGAGATTGTTGCTGTAAAGTGGCGCCGCCCTCGTGGCGTGCTTGCAATAACAAGGTAACAGCTGATTCTGTCGTCGGTATTATGAACGTGGTAAACAAGAGTTAAACGCCATTATGACCACAAATGTTGAATTTATTTATCGTTCGGGGAGAGTATGCTGCGTCGATGGATGTTCTAATAGCGAGCACAGAAATACCGATCTTCATTATTACACTTTTCGTGGCCGTAAATATGAGAATCATCGTAAAAGACGATTGATCGAAGCTGTCAGACAAACGTAAGTAAAGAAAAAATGCTCTTTACTTACTTTTCACAAATTTATTCTGTAAAATAATGTTATTTCAGAGACTATAACGATACTGAGATTTGAAAATCATTTTTATTTAGTATGACGAACAAGCGTTGGATGTCGAATGTCAATAGTCGTATTTGTAGCATGCACTTTATCGGTGGTAAAAAATCGACTATCAAAAAGGAAGCAGCGTATGTGCCTACAATTTTTCCTGATATTTCCAAAGCCAACTCGATAACCAAGGGTGAACCAGCAAATTGGAACGACGGGTATTCCGAAGGTGCGAACTCCATATCTGTGTCAAGAATCTAACTTGTAAATGGTAGACAAAAAGATAAAAATTTAATCGTAATACACATTCAAGCTTTCATAGATATGTTTTGAAATCATTTTTATTTATTTTAGTTACGCCGATCACTGTAGCAGAGTCAAACCAGTGTTATTACTCGAATGGACAGAACGAAGCGCTGGTACAGAATGAACAATTCATCGAGCAGGATGACGAGCAAAAAACCAATGGTCTTGAACTTGGTACAATGGTGACATAGGTGGCGAAAGAGATATAGGAATAAATCCAGCTTTTCTTGGAATCGCAGGTGTTGTCTCTGAAAAAATATTACAGCGGCTGTCCGGAGTGTCTTCCGAGACATTTTCAATGCTCCTGAAGCTTGTAGAATCTGGAGAACATCAAGCACCTGGGTGTTACAATAAATTGAGAAAAGAACAATCTATGTTACTCTTTCTTATGAAAATCAAATTCGGTTTGATATTTCCTGTTCTGGGCGACACTTTTCATGTTTCTCCTGAGATAGCATCGAGAATTTTTTCTTATATTTTTTAAATTCTTACGGATCGAACGAAATCGTACATCTTTCGTCCCATTAAAGATAGTAAAAGGAAAGACAATTATCCGTCGATTGCTTGTATCGAAATATCTGCGGATCCTCCAAAGAATATAGATCAGAGGATATTCATGTACTTGAATCAACACGACGGCTATACCGTCAAGTTTTTGATAGCAATTACACCGGATGGCGTTATATACAAAGTTTCGAGGGTTTACGGAGGACGAGTAACCAACAGAATAATAGCCAATGATTGTGGGTTTTTGGATTACACTGAGAACCAAATTGTCGATGGGACAAAACCGTTTACGAGGATCGAATTAGAAAAAGCGTTAGATCGCGTTAAATCTAGCCGCGTTTTACGGCACGTTACCAACGATTTGTTGCCTTACCTCAATGCTATTATGCACATGTGTCGCATTTTTGCCAATAGCCAATTGCCACAGAGAAATTGGTGGAGAAATGTGATAAAGCTGAATATATAAAGATCAACAGATTAACTCAAGTGACAAGATATTCAATTGTGATTTTTCGTTATTATTTTTTAAATAAATTTATTATTTGTAATGTTGTAATGTATACGAGAAGATATAAATAAATAATTTACTCTATGAATATGCATTGGAAAATCCTTTTTATAAGCCTGTGCAAGACATCTTGCAGCTTGCATTTATCATTCTCGTCAATTTTTTTTCTTTTTGTTTTGTTAAAACGCGTCTTCTCGACTGGGGCTGAAGACTTTAGATCGTTTTAAGAATTCAGTCGAGAGAAATGGTCGAATGCTTTTGGAGAAAAAAGGGCGAACCTCCTGAAGATTGCAGAGGCAATTTACTCGACAATGTCGCCACTTTGTTTTACGTATGAGGCGGGCTCGCATCGTCCTTTGTGCTCTCGTCGACGCGTTACGCACAGTAGACAGCACGAACCCTCCTCCTTTTAGCTTTGTCTGTGTGATACGCAGTAACGATGATGCAAAGCACCTTTATTAAGCTTTGCACACTCTTGCAAGCCACAAGGGCTCACAGCCTCTCGTTTCTTCTTGATGACGCATCCGACGAATTTTCTAGCCAACGGTCTTTGCGTCGGAGACTCAAGTACCTGTGCAACACAAAAAAAAAACTTCCGACAATGAAAAATGCTCTTCGCGCAATTTTATATCGTGGCTCGACTTTTTTGTAGGCAAATGAGCGCTATAAAATACAAGAAGAATGCGCTATTATCGCTTTAAATTAAACGTTAAACATAAATTACGTTGGTGCTGAAAATGTATATTCTGGTGTCAACGCTGTTAAATTTTATTTTACGTCATTTATCAGAGTTGTAGACATTAAGGGGTGAAATCAATCAATCAATTCAACGAGAAAACGTCTAAAGCGCGATCTAAACCTTTTATACACATTTAATGAAAATAATTATTAACTCTTGAGGATGCTTCGCGTCTATGTTTCCAGTCAAAAGTTTCAACCGATCAAAATTCGAGTACTTGGCGACAAAAGCAGAATCTTAAAAGTATCGATACAATTTAATATGTTAAGAAAATTGATTTTTAGTTATAATAAAATGCTAAAAAAGTTATCAATAAATTAGTTAAAAATATCATTCTTTAACAAATGTTCATAAAAAATAATTTTTTATCTTATCATATGAATTCGATGATTTTTTTCAAATGGATATAATTAAAAAACAAAATTATTTTCCAATGATTATCAAATTTCCTTTTTCCAGAATTTTTGAAGGCTGTTTTTATGAAACTTTTCGATGAACCCTGAAACTTTTTATGTGTAAAATCAAACCTTTCACAAAAAAAAATCCAAAATTCGCGACTTTTCGCATATTATTCAAAATACTTTTTAAAAAACCTCAATAACACTACAAATTTATTTTTTAAATCGGAAAAATCGACAAATTAATTTTACAAGACAATAAATTAAGTTTTCTGAAGCTTTGAGGAACAATTTTCTTTTATAAATAATTTGTCAATAACTTTTTGCTTCCTCACGGAAGCTGCTTTCGTCCAACAAATTTTTCTCGACATGTTGATGTCAGAGTACTTAAAAAGTCCCAAAAAGTCGTGAAATCATATTTAGAAAAAATGTTTATACGTATGTGCGAACGAGTGCACACGCGCGCGCATGTCTATTGTGTGTGTGTGTGTACGCGTGTGTGTGATGGGTTTGAGAAATTGCAGTGGATATATCTCAAGTTACTCGATTATGCTGAAACTTTACACACGAATCGGAACGCAACCCTTGTCAGCTTGCTGCAATTTTCGTTCAAATCGCTAACGGTTGTCTCATTTGATAATTTTTTTGAATATTTCAAAAAAAGGATGTAGGCTCTAACTTTTGTACATTTTTAGCTATCGAGTTAAAACTTTCTGTAAGAATAGGCCAGGAGACAAGATTGTTTGGTGTAAAGTTTGACACGAATCGATCAAGGCGTTCAGATTTTATAGAATCATGGATTATTGTAATTATTCGAAAAAAATATATTTTTGCTCTAACTTTCGTAAATATTTATCTATCAAACTGAAACTTGGGTTACAAAATAGCTAGGAAACGAGGATACTTGTTCTTGAATTTCGAAAGAATCGATTAAGGGATTTAAACTTTATGAAATTTGCAATTTTACTTAATTTTCAATTTTATTGAAAATTTTAATACCATTTGCTCCATGAAGAAGCCAGAATTGAGATAACCATTACCCATAGAGAAGATTCTATGGGTTGGCGAGAATCACGAGGAAGCAATGTGTAAATATCAAATTTATACGCCTTGTTGGCATTATTATCATTCATAATCAGTGTTCTCAGTATCTTCAATATGGTTGATTTTCAAAAGACTCTTACCATGAAGTACTCGAATTCTGATCGAGTGAAACTTGTGGTTGGGAATGTATACAGGGAATTCCAATCCAAATGGACAGGTCCGTGATACTCATCACCTCGGGTTTGTTTCAACATTTTTTATATTGTTGATACAACCTTAAAAAGGTTTATCGTAAGTAGATAAATTATTTTTTTCACATCTCTGAAAGGGCACAGGATACCTTTTTTTTCAATTATGTTTCAAACAAACAAATCGAAAAGTAAATGAAAGCCAACGGGTGGCCACTGTATAGAATATGGTTTACAATTATTTATAATTGACACAGAATTGTTGTACATTTTTTCAGTTTATAAATTTGTGTTGAACCTTTCATTCCATATAACTTTTTTTTTAAACGTATAACTCTATGTTATACGAGGGCGAAAGAAAACTGTTAAAAAACTGCACGTCTTCCAGGGTTGCAACAACAATATAAGAAATTTTGAAATAAAATCCAGGAGGTAAGGGTCACTGATTTGGCCAGGAATGTCATATACGTCCAGCATTCTTAAACATTGCGCTAACCTCTTTACGTGTAATAAAAAAATTAATTTACAGATTATTGCTTACCGATTCTCGAGAGCTTGTGCAATGTTTAACGATTAAATAGTTTGTTGTCGTTCGACTAAGAGATAAGGTACATCAACGATGATATTTCTAGCGACGCAAATATCTATTTTTCTTCTCGAAAAAAAAAAAGCTTCAAGACATTGCAGTCTAGTTTTTATCGCTCGTGTATAACTTAAGCTTCGTGTAGTAGTAGTAGTAGTAGTATTTATTTTCCTTTTGTACAGCCTTTTGGCTTTTTACAGACCCACTTATACTCCGCCACTTATACCTATTACAAGGATTACAAGACCACATATTATTATTACATATAGAATTACATATTGCCTTACGTCTATTCTACTTTCTTTAAGTCCACTCTTTTGCATGCTCACTTGTCATTCGCGCTACCATGTTTCGTTACATTCTTTTAACATCCGTTTGCATAGGTTATTTAACTCCTGCTTACGTTTAATTCCGCAGCTTCAGATCTCGATCTCATAATTCTGCTAAATTCTTTTACATAGTGGCACAACTCTATTATTGGCTTTCCTGATAGACTTGCAATAAGTTTGATTTCTACGTCCTGTCCTGGCCCATCGTCTTTCCATCTGTCTACCCCCTCGACCCACTTCTTATTTATTTGCTCTCTTGCACTTTTGCACTCCCATATGTGTTTGAGGCTTTCTTGTTCTAGCCCGCACGCTCTGCACATCCAATCCTCAAACCCTTTTTTCCCCACTCTCCCAATGTTCCCACACCTTAAACTCGCCCATTGCTCTTTTATTGCCCCGGGTAGCTTTTTGTCGTCCCAATATTTTTCTCTTTCCACCCCGGCCTTAATCTCTGTGTAGAAGCGACAAAAAGAGGAGCGTTCTGCCTTTCCCCAGTCACTTTGTATATCCTGCTCTTCTGTTATTTTGGTTCCCTCTTCTAGCATCTTTTCTATTTCCCCCCTTTCCCCTTCATTCCATATAAGGTTTATCAGGCGTCCCTCTCCCACCTCTTCCATTGCTTTTTGCATTTCTTTCCCATATTGCGTTGGTTTTCCATTAATTACCCCCCTTATTTCCTCCCTTAAACATATTCTTGGCCATCTTTCTCTTTTCATTCCTAGGATTTCTAGCATGTAGTTTCCTGCCCTTTTCCTTGCCTCTACCTGCACGCTCCGTCTTCCTGCTTCTAGTTTCCAGAGAAATGCTGGTGTGTTTCTGGCCAGGCCCATCGCCATTTTAATAAAATGCCCCTGTATTTTTTCTATTTCTTCCCTCTTTGCCCATCCCCAAATTTCCACTCCATATAGCGCCCCCGCCTTTACGATCGAATCCATCAACAGCAGTCTCTCCTTTAACTCATCTACTTTGGCTCTCTTCATTATTCCCCATACTACATTCATTGCTTTTCGTGTTTTCCCTGCCACATTTTTAAGATGTTTCCTCATTTTATTTTTGGTGGAGAACCAGAAGCCTAGGTATTTAAATTCGTTTACGACTTCTAGGTCTTTGCCCATATATTTCCATTTTTCCCTCTTTGGTCTTTTTCCTCCCTTCCTAAATATCATTACCTTAGTTTTCTCTGTGTTTACCTCCATTTTAGCTGTTATCACAAATTTTTCTAGTGTTTTCAACATTTTTCTCAAATCCTCCGCTGTCTCGGCCAGAATAGCCACGTCATCTGCGTATTTAAGAGCGTATATCTTGGCTGAACCTATTCTTGACCCTCCCTCTTTTTTGTCCTCCCACCTTTTGTCTACATCATCTAGAAATAAGTTGAATAATATTGGGCTCACTGGACAGCCCTGTCTGACCCCCCGTGTTGTTTCAAAACTTTCCGTGACCCCCTCTTCTGCAATTACTTCGTTTTTAGTCATTTGGTATATACCCCTGATAAATTGATGCATTTTTCCTCTTATACCCTTTTCCCATAGCTTTCTTAACATCAGCGTTCTGTCCACACTATCAAATGCCGCTTTGAAATCTACAAAGGCTACGTACAGCTTCCCCCCTTTTTCTTTAAGTTTGTTATTGATTAGTGCATTGAGCACGAAGATGTGGTCACGTGTTCCGCGTCCCGGTCTGAATCCCGCTTGGCTTTCTTTTAAGATTCCCTCTTTTTCAATCCACGTATTTAGTCTTCTAGCGATTATGCTTGTTATTATTTTATACCCTATATCTAATAGAGAAATCCCTCTGTAATTATCTGCTATATCCTCATCCCCCGCTTTATGTATCGGTATTATTCTCGCAGTCTCCCACCCTTCTGCTAGTTCCCCCTTTTCCCATATTACGTTCAACATCTCCCTAAAATCCTCTATTCTCTCTTTCGAAGCTGCTTTCAGGAACTCTACAACTAACCCATCCTCGCCTGGCGCTTTTTTGTTTTTGCTCTTCTTCAACACTTTTCTTAGCTCTTCTGTATCTATTTCTTTATCCAATTCCTCTATGGCGGGCCTTGCTTCGTTTTCTCTTTCCCACACTTCTTTCTCTTGGCTATTTCCCCCCTCTACTTCATTTATTTGTGCTCCCAGTAACTTTCCGAAATGCTTGACCCACTGCTTACTTGTTATATTCTCCCCTGCCTTCTTCTGTTTTGGGCGGAAGCCTCTCACGGCCTGCCACCATTCTTCCATGTTTTTACTTTCTTTCACTTTCCTCCATCTCTCATCGAGCCAGCTTTTCTTCGCCTCTTTGTACACTTCATTTAGTCTTTTCTTCTCTTCTACTACCCTCTTTCTCGTTTCAGAACTTCTGTTTTTTAAAAATATTTTTAGGCTGCTCCAGACTTTCCTACGCTGTTCTTTACATTCCGCATTAAACCACCCCCAATTGGTGCTTCTATTTCTTACTTTTTTTGTCATTTCCATTTTTTTCGCAGTTTCCCATATGGCTTCCTTCATTTGTTGCCATCCCCCCTTTTTTCCCTTTGATTTTTTAATATCTAGCCATATTTTATCTAGCTCGGCCCCATATTCTTCCCCTTTTGCGCTGTTCCAAATTAACTTTTCTCTTTTCTTTCTTTCACTGGTGGCTATTTTCCCAATAGTTTCTTTCCCCCAGCTTTCTATTATGTTAAAGACAACGGGCAAGTGGTCTGACTCGATTCTTGGTACTATTTCCATGCTATTAACGATATCTTCGTCATCCTCTATCAGAATTATGAGGTCGAGGACCGAGCTGCCGCCTGCTCCGATATATGTTATTTTTCCCGCTTCGTCCCCCTTACATCTGCCGTTTAACACCGTTAAACCGAGGTCCTCGCATATACTGAGTAAGTAGCGGCCCTCGGGGTTAATTATTTCATCTTCGGAGTTTCTAGGTCCCCACTGCCCCCCCTCTCCCTCGTTTTCTACAAGTGCTTGGTCTTTGCCGATTCTTGCATTGAGATCCCCGACTATCATTACACTCGCTCCCACATTCACTCCATCCTCCACGCATTCTTTAAGCTTTTTTCCAATCACTCTCATACCAACATTGTTATACGCTGTTATCATCCATATCTCTCTTTCGTCGATCATTCTTCTTGTTTTAATTATTAGTCCAAAATCCCATTCATCCACGCTCCAGTTGGTTCCCGCGTTTTTGCGAATTCCCACGAGGTGTCCCCCCTTTGCTCTACCTTTTGCACATTGTCTCGTCGCCGCTTTTGTCCACCACCGGAATTGCTTGTTAAGTTTACTTAATATTCTCGATTCGTTCTCTTTCTCTATCCACGACTCTTGAATTATAATAATATCACAGGTTTCTAAGAAATCCCACGCTTTCCATACGTTATTTATTCCCGCACAGTTCCACGTCACTGTTTTCCACGTTCTTACTCCTTTATCTACGAAAAAAATTGTTTCTTATTTCTAGTTCGCCCTTCAACTCATTCCACCGCCACCACACACCATTCACACACATTTTCTGATAGCCTACCCTAACTATTTGGTTCGCCCTTCTTGCCTTTTTCGTTTCTTCTTCTATCCACTCTTGTATTTCCCTTTCTCTCGGTGTGTAGTCGTCTCGGATCCAGATTCTTGAGCCTTTCAGTTCCGCTGTTCGCGACATTATCGCCTTCTTTATGTTTATGTTTCCGGTCGATGCCACTGTACCCCCGCCTAGCAATTGTAGTTTTTTAATCCTCGGGTCAATCCCCAGTCTCTCTTTTATTATGTGTGTGATTTCGTTTCGGACGCCCCTACCAACTGCTTTTACGCCTGTGACCACGATATTGTTTCTTCTTTTCCTTCTCTCTTCTCTTTCGAAGTCCCATTCTGCTGCCGGCATTGCAGAAGGCTTTGCGTGTTCGCGTAGCGCTTCTTGGCTAGAGTTTCGCTTTTCCCCATGTCTTTCCGCATCTTGCTGTTCCTTCCTTCTGTTGTTTCCTCTCTTGCTGTTGTTCCATCTATTTACTTTTTTCGTTTGTTTTGGTTCCCAGCCGTTATTATTGTAATCTGATTGCCCCTCTTCGCTAATAATGCTCTCTGTTTCCCCTGTCACTGATGGCGCAGAGGCCGTCGTCCTCTCTTCTTTTTCTTTTTGCAAAAGTTCGTCTTTCTCTTTTAGTTTTTCTTTCAGCTTTTCTTTGTCCTTCACTAGCTGTCTAATGTCACCTTCGAGGCATTGGATTTGCCCTATGAGGCCTTGCATTTGCCCCTCGTACCACTCACATGCATCCTCGTGCGCTACTTTCTCGTTAGCTCTGAGTATTTTTTCGTCTTCGGCTTCTACTACAAGCGTCTTCACTATTTTGTGCACTTCTGTTTTCCACATTTCCTTCATCCTCTCCTCAGCGTGCATGATTAACTGTTTCACTACTTTGACCCACTCTTTTTCTTCCGTTTCTGCACTTCTTTCGCCGTTGCCGGTCCTCTCGTCGTCTGTTCCCGAGTCATCTTCTCGCTCGTCATAGTCGTTATACTCGGCTCCTACTTCCTTTGCTGTCACTGACGACACTTGTACCTCAGATGTATGGGTGGCCACTGCACTGACACTATTCAGATTAGGCGTCTCATCAGCTTCGCTTGCTCCCCCCGTCATTTTTCCCATTCGTTCTTGGCTGAACTCTTGAAAGCCTTCTTCGTCTTCGCTATTGTCCACCTTTTTCTTGTTTTTGGTTAGGCTTTTTTCGTTGCCCTGTGTCGGCTTCGTCGTGTCGCTCGTTGGCGAACGGTTGACACGGCCTCCCCCCTTGAATGGGTTGGGCAGTGGCGTTTCCGTTCCTTTAAGCAAGTACATATCGATTTTTTGGTGCTCTGATTTATCGGTCGGGACCTTCTTTGGGCGGCCTCGAGACTTTTTCTCACTCTTCTGTGGGTCTAAGGCGCCGTCGCCCTCTGTCGGCCCTTTCACGAAATTTCCTCCCGCGCCTTGGTCTTGCGAATTTCCGCCCGCCACCATGCTTAATCTTTCCAACCTCACTTTTCAAAGACTCGTCCTTTCCACGTAAAAGGCGAACAAACACGACAATTGTATCACCCCGCTGTAGGCCAACACTTTCAGCGACGCTTCGCGCTGTCCTCTATCTTTACGTATGGTTTTTTGTAGCCGGAGATGTACATTTGCACGTAATTTACTAAAAGAAAACTCCGCTTACGAAAACGGTGCGTCTACCTCGCTCCGCATCACTCACTCCGCTTCGTGTAGTAATTACTTTATTTACCTTAAACTTTCAAGTATTATCGTGCTATATTGTTGATTGTTATGTAAACTTCTGTTCCCTGTACAAAAGTGTATCTCAGAACTTACAGTATCAAGTACAATAACGGACTGTAGTACAATAGTACATCCTTTCTTTTCGCAGTAGTATAAGCACATCAATGGACTCACAGTAGTACAACACCTGTGCAGGTTGGACCGCAGTAGTCCGAAGGTATTTCCGGTGCTCCGGAGTAGCAAAAAACTTCTCACAGTTGACTCCCCAATGTCCAGTTAATGCACATACACACGAGTATCGGTCCCAGAGGTACTATCGGTCAATTTCACACCAACCCAGTTAAATTTCACCACATTTAATGTTAAACCGTCCCTACCGTTCCCGGTATCAGCTGTGACTCGACTTCTATTTCAAATGTGGCTTTAACATTGAAAATGCAATAAAATCCCATTACGAGAATCACGCGGCTCGCTTATTGCTACGACGGATATGTTGCATCCTGCATGTATCCGGCAACATCCGGTATTGTAGATTCGTGTAGACCGTGCATGGACATATCTGTGTGCCATATCACTCGTGTTGTACATTTTCTATATGTACGTATACATATCTATATAGGTACACACATTGACCACTAGCATCGTCGTCGTCCCAGGCGTCGTCATCGGGAAATCTACGGTCTCTCGTAGCTTTACTTGCGGTGAACCACGATGTTGAGGAGGACCAGAGGAAGGAGAGCGAGATGGCCGACGCGTGGGTCGTCGGCAACGTACCGGAAGCGTCGGGCTGTCGTTCCAGGATACTAAACAGAATCCAATTCCAAGATTCGCTTCGGCAATCCAGCCGTGTCCCGCGGATGGATACACAGACACGTGAATTCTATCTTTTTCTCGCACAGCCGTATAAAGTGGCTACTAAGTTGTCGGCCGCGCGACAGACGCTGGCCTCGGAAACTCATTGAGCGAAAAGAGATACCGATGTGCCAATAACTGGCGACTCGGTTGTCTTAAAAAGGGCCAACCGCCCTACCGTTTACTCTGCACACATTCTTTGTCCTTTGTGTCTCGTATCTCAGTTCCTTTCGTCGCTCCTTCTCTGCACCTACATATCGTCGACACACGAAGGTCTCGAGGGTCAAAGTATGAGGCACTGCAGCTGCAGCTGCAGCGTAACACCCAGAGGGAATAGGGCGGGCAGGGGCCGCAGCACTACTAGCGCGATACTTCACATTATACCTGGCTTCACTACTGGGTCGAGCACTTATATCTGCAGTATACTTCCAACAAATCCTAGAAACCATGGATACGTTGCAGTACCTGTAATAGCGAAACATTTTTTTTTTACACTTTTTTTTTTCACGACTGCGGAAGTTCCAGCAAAAATTTATCCATTTTTCTTCCTCACAGAGAACTCTTTGCTTTCGTGCACTTTTATTTGTTTCACAACTTTAATATTGCAGTAGACGAATAGTAAAACATTTACATAGGAAACATGCAGTCAGATATATAATTTACTGATTCAAGAATTACTTGAGATATAAAAGATAAGATTTAACGGATAATTGAGAAAGCAGTTTCTCTTTGTTTTGTGTGAGACCTTCGTTTAAAAAACGATGCAGTGGTTGAGATGTTGCAAAAATTCATTATTTTAATACGTGTTGTCAATTTGGTTGATAAGGAAACGTATTTTGCTCGCAGATTTTGATTATCTTGAAAAGTGGCAATGCGATACCGCTTTCATTAAACCACGATATAATTCCTATAATTAAAAAAAATGTTTTCTCAATATTTTTTATCGTTTCCAAACCTTAACTTAGGTACGAAGAAACCAACATTTACAGGCTAGCCATGTACTTTCCTCTAGATTTTGCCTAATTTGCTTAAAACGTTATGTTGGCAATGTTAATATCTGTAATACTGAATGTAATTTGGTTCGGAAAAGATATTAAATCAATTGTATCGCTTGCGGTAATTGAACATTTAATGAACTCTATGTTACTGGCAAACTTTTGACAACGTCATATCAAATTCACCAGGCTTTAGGGAAACCTATAGTGATAAACGCAGCGTCGATATAACGTACGTGATACTTCCATTAATCACCGCTGATGAATTTCCTTTGAACGCTTCAGAGAATTCGATATACCGCAACCGTATTACGAAATGCATCGATGACTTTAAAACCGTATAAAAGCCGCGCATATAAAGCCGTGCGGAACTAGTTGGTTATATTTTTATTTCCTTTGGTCTATAGAAGCGGACTCTTGCGGTATTTATTCCGTATGGCGTGCAGCGTTTCTATCCCATAAGTTTTATTATTGGAATATTTATATGGTATACGAGTAGTACAAATAGTACGTCGTTGATGGTGCTTTTCGTCTGAAAATGTAATATCGCAGAATTCTACATCTTGAGATTCCGTAATGAACGTTTTGCAGTTGCAACGATAATCGTTTTGTGAGATAATTAACATGTTCGTTGAAAGGAATATTCAAATATTGTGTATTTGAGGCATTCACTACCAAGTTAAAAGTCGTCAGGTCTGGTTGCCTCATTAATTCTCGATGAATGAGTGAGGCAATCAGAGCTGACTAAAAATTAATGATTCGATTGTTAGAGATCTTTCTGAGATCGATAATACAGGAATCCAGGCGGTGGTGACTCACACCCCGAGTTGCGATTTGTCAAAAAAATTCCACTGGTCAAAACAATGTCGCATAGATTAACGACTCTAAAAAAAAATTCAATACCAAGTCGAATATCAATGAATCCTGAAAATTTACAATTTGCAGTCAAAGCGTAGACGTGTTACGTTTAATTCTTTTTTCTAATTTACGAATCCAAATTTACATTAGTAAATTCGTTATTGATTTTTTTTTCAAACAAGAAGCTTTGGTAAAAAGCTGAAAAGATTGCGCACTGAAGGAATGAAATGAAAAATCGTTTTAAAAATCAACACGGAAAGTCATTACATTTCGAAATATACGTAGGATTCTTTATTTTTCTTACTATGATTTTCATTTCTTTCTTCACTCTCGTACTACTCTGAAATGTTGCTGCTACTTCGTTGACCTTTCCCTTTACTGTGGGTAGATACAAGAACTCCTACAACATCTTTACTCTTCATTCCTTTTTTACGTTCAGCATCTGGTATACGCTCATCCAGTGACTTATTTATACACGAAATTCGGTCTTCAAAAGTTGATGCATAGCTTCCTCTAACTCAATTTCTTCTTCTCTCAACATTTCGCTTTTATTCCAATAATCATTTTGTACTTAATATGTACCTGCCACGTTCTAAACAAGAGATTCCAAACGTAATCACTTACAAGTAATCAACTATTCCATAAATCCCTATACAGAAATCCAAGTTACATTTACTTTCAATTTCACAATAATTGTTGACTGGCAAGCGTTTATCCAGTGACTTATTTATACACGAAAATCGAGCTACAAAAGTTGATTCATAGGCTTCTCTACTCACTTTCTTCTTCTCTCGACATTTCGTTTTTATTCCAATAATCATTTTGTATTTAATATGTATCTACCATATTCTAAACAAGACATTCCAAACGTAATCATTTCCTTACAAGTTGATTACAAACAACTATTCCATAAATCTCTTTCAGAAATTCAAGCTACATTTGCTTTTAGTTTCACAATAATTGTTGACTGGTAAACGTTCATCCAGTGACTTATTTGTACACGAAAATCGAACTTCAAAAGTTGATTCATCGATTCTTCTACTCACTTTCTTCTTCTCTCAACATTTCGCTTTTATTCCAATAATCATTTTGTACTTAATATGTACCTGCCACGTTCTAAACAAGAGATTCCAAACGTAAGAACTTACAAGTAATCAACTATTCCATAAATCCCTTTACAGAAATCCAAGTTACATTTACTTTCAATTTCACAATAATTGTTGACTGGCAAGCGTTTATCCAGTGACTTATTTATACACGAAAATCGAGCTACAAAAGTTGATTCATAGGCTTCTCTACTCACTTTCTTCTTCTCTCGACATTTCGTTTTTATTCCAACAATCATTTTGTATTTAATATGTATCTACCATGTTCTAAACAAAACATTCCAAATGTAATCACTTCCTTACAAGTTGATTACAAACAACTATTCCACAAACCGCTTTCAGAAACTTCAAAAGTTGATTCGTAGGTTCTTCTACTTCACTTTCTTCTCTGAACATTTTACTTTAATTTCAATAATCATTCCATACTCAATATGTACTATGTTCGAAACAAGACATTCCAAACGTAATCACTCCATCTCAATTCCTTTATTCTTCTGCATATAATTATTTCCTGAATTTCCAGCTTCTATTACTCGAATCTTACTTGAAGCCCGTATTAACCTTTACAACTGTTAATTTCTTTCATCCATTCTTCGCAGTCTTCTTTCCCTCAATGTCCACAGTAATTTAATTCTCCTCGCATTACACTCTCGTTCAAATTCCAATTGCCCCATGTTTTTTAAAATTTTCCCTTATGACTCTTCCCGAATAACATTCAAACTCACTATATTCGACCTCGATGTACCCAGTTATTCGAACGAATCCATATCCATAAATTGGACGAAACGCATACACAGAGCGCTTGGAATGCGCAACGTAATGAAAAGTGGCGCTCCCTATGCTCGTTGAATAAGTAAGTCAGCCCGGTTCTGTATCGGACGAATAAGCGGATCCTGAATATAATTTTTCTATTCGCTGTAACTTTCCGTATCCTCTGATTTACTTTCAAATTCCTGGCAAAATTGTCGATAGTTGTATGTGTCTGTCGTATCGTATTCTCGGGGATGGCTTCGTGTTTGCAATTCAATATTTTTATTTTGTACCTTTCTCACTGTATTAACATTTACGTATTATGCTTCTTTTTCCTTTTCCTTATTCACCGTTTTCCATTTGTATTTGTCCACGAGATTCTCCTGCTACTTATATATTCTATAAATCCCCAAACCTTTCGTTTCCCGTGTATTCCGTGTAACGCATCTACCTATTCACCGGTAACTAAACCGCGTCTTTTATTTCCTCTTGTATTTTGTCTGCGCCATCTTGCTTAACCCTGGCGCTGTATAACCTCTAAAACTCATCGCTTTCTCAAATATTCCACAGACATTCCGGACATTTCGCTCATTCCATAGATAAAATGTTTACTTATTCCTACTCACATTTCCGTCACTACTTTTCGTGTACTACTTTTCAATTACCTCCAATCACCAATAAATTCATTATATCCCGAAACACTACTCAACCCTAACGTTGACACGTCCTCGCGCAGCCAGTGTTCGGCGTGACTCCTCAATGAACAAGTAATTGTAAATACAAGTAAGCAATCTAAGCAAGAAAGGGTATGTCGCTTGTGTCGCGAATAGTCTTTATACGCGTGTATGTACATAGAACCGACATGAGAAAATATAGACGACGCGTAATACATCGCCTACGTCGTCGTGGGCGTTGTCGTCGTTGTCGTAGCGCGTCGAGGGACTAGAAAAGCGTGTACACTGCCGCCCATGCAGAGTATGACAGTGATGGTAGTGGCGGCGCGAAGTGTCCCGCGAGAACAGACGGCACACTCCAATTAAGGCTAATGATTTTACGCGTTGCTCTTGCCTTCAATTGTCAACTCTCTTGTTCGTGCTTCTCGCGTATACGTTTCTCATCTAACCCGTGAGAGCGTACATGCTTTCTCACTATATACAAAACATACATTTCGACCATCGAGTTTCTTGCCCCGATGCTTATCTCCGTTTCTTGCAACACTGTATCGGTTTGATCATGTCATACATCTATCCTTTATGTTCCATACAACATTGCATGTACTCCTCGCAATGTACAACCAAGTTATACGGAAGAAAAACCACCGATGAACCACCGGCTAATTCAACTAATAATCCATACCCAGTGGTTTTTTTTAAAGCGTTCTTGACTGTGATACTTGTCATTCCTTAAGGGGTCCGAGATTAGAGCATTAGTACAATTACTGATATGATAGATGATGATACTTTCTGTATATGAAATAAATTTGAAAAACTGATCGTAACTCGTTGCTTATTTTGTAGAATAATTAAAAAATGTCATTTAAATAATCCAAAGGAAGTGCTCTGTTTAGATTTTTTATTTATTCACTATGTTTTATTCATCTTTCAATACACGAGTTTTGCCAGATTGGTATGATTAATGGAAATTTTTCAATTAGATAAAATCTTAATAATACGATAAAGTCGAAAAAAAAGGAACTTAATGAGCCCTGAAACTGCTGGAACACCGATAAGCGAGTAACGCTCGATGAGTTTGTTGCTTATCGATCTTAAAGCTCCGATTCTTTTGAAAGAAACCTCAGAGGACACTGGATATTTACACGTGACACTTAGAAAATGTACGATTCTCGAGGAAGTTTGTCTGGATGATTAATGAAAGTTTTGGAGCGAACGAATGCGGTACCGAAATGATAAATGAAAATAAAGAAGATCACTTGACCCCATCCGTTTTGACGAAGGGTTAAATGCGCTTACAAGTTAAAAGCCCTCCGGGAAGCTGGAAGCCACCGATTAGTGAGCTTTTTTGCGAGCTCAAGTCCCGTGTAACAAGAAGGCCTGACCGTTACTCGGCTACCTTGTACATCGCTGGTCCAAAGATATACCGTCAATACAGTTCACTGGTATAGAAGAGGAGAAAGCTGGCGAGATACCGAGGGAATGGAGTCAGCTAGCGAACGCCGGACGCGCTAGTTAATACGCCTACCCCGAAGTGCCCGGTGGAGCTTCTTGATTGCGTTACCGGCCAACTTTGTTTCCGTGGTGGTGGCCAGCGTCGTGCTTTTCATTAATAATTCCAGCGCTCACTAGTTCTGCGGTCGTTTCCTTTAATTACGCCACTGTGTGTACACACAAGCAACCCATCTCGGAAAAGGAGGTGGGCCGAACTGAACGTGGAAAACGAGAAGGACGACGACGTGATATTCTATGGTACTCGGAACAGAATTGCACAAGGTGGACGACACAATGCACACCGTTCTATAATAGAATACTAGTGAGCACCCTCTATACTTTACCTCCTCTTACTCCCAATCTTGTTTGTTTTCTTACTCCGCGTCCTGATCCGACTCTGTACGAAGAGCATCGCTTCCTCTCTCTCTCTCTCTCTCTTTGATACCCGGGACTGCGAATCGTGCAACGCTTCTACTCGTCGATGTCACGGAAGGAACTACTCCGGGTTTAGGCTTGGGGACTGTCAATATATATATATAGCGGAACTGAAGTGACAAGTAGTATTGACGGTATACGCAGGGTATAAGTATAAGTAGGTATAAACGGCCAACTAGAAGTGACGTAAATCTTAGTCACAACGAGTTTACACATCGAGTATCATAGTTCGAAAGGGACACGGTAGTGAATAGCGCAGCCCTTGTACTCTCCGACGTACTTAGTTACGTTGAGTAAAGTAAGATCAGGAAGATGGAAGTTGCAAACAAAGTGACGGCTAATGGAGTACATTTTGATAGGGATACGATGCCGCCTCAAGATTCTGCGAAACTACGAGAGACCCCATAAGCCGCAGCAGTTAGGTAAACTCAAACTCAAAACCACAGAATATATAACATTTAATAAATTCTTAAATTAAATCCTGCAATTCCGATGCATCTTTTACATGACCTGTGATAATAAATTAAAACCACTTGTTGCTTCAACTTATGTAGTTCGTGAAGAACTTTTGTAAAAAAATTCTACTTGAAGTTAACGACTGTAAAATATGTCCAACATTTTTGTCCTGAAAATCGGATTTTTCTCGGTACACATATATTAATAGTTAAATCGGTAACGTTATCGCTGCTAGGTACACTGCACGCTAACCCCTAGCTATATAACTTTGGTCCTGTCTGTACAATATCTACTACGATCCCTGTGGACTTGAGAGTTTGGCAAACTAATTCAGTCATGGCAAACACACTCACGTGCATACTAACCGAGCATACACGCGAACCCAGGAAGAGAGAGAGGGAGATAGAGAGACAGTGAGAGATTTCGAGGACTAGTAAAATTTAAAGTTGAACGAACGAGAGTAACAGTCCCCGACGAAAGACCGTTCACGGTTCCACTGAACATCCAAATTTCACCCTGGTGCGGATTACAGTTTTTTGTTTGCTCGTTTTACGGGGCTAACTACTATCCGTCTGACTATACACCGACTACCACTATTGCGATTCAACCGCTGCTCGTTTCGAGTTCTTCTCACTCAGCCCGCACCAACCAACTGAAGGAGATTTCGCTTTCTTGCTCTTCCGTCTATTGTCTTTATCCTTCTCTCGAATCTGCAGCCAAACCTCCTGGAAAATTAACCGGTTCACTCGAATCTCAACGATTCCTCCAACTATTCTTCCCTTTCTCCTTTATCTCAACCAGCAGTAATCATCAGAAACAAACTGTTGGTGGTGACCTCTTAGATATATCGATAAGCGATAATTATTGACTACCGGATACACAACCAGTGGTTATATACCGCTATGCCAATAGTAGCCTACGAGTCTCGGCGGAAGTTTGCGCTTGATAAACGTCGCTAGCTTGGTACTAAAGGGAAGTAGAAACTCTCGTCAAGTGTATTGCGTTTGTAATGCTATGGGGCACGATGGGAGAATACGGCATTTTGTCGAAAACGATGTATAAGCTGTGGCTATTAACCAATATTGATAGTATTTACCGACGTAATTGACGGTAGATGCGATTGATACTAAAAAAATTTTTTAACTACGTTAGTTTCAATTACAACAATTGCAAGTTCGTTAAATTTTATTTTATAATTGTATAAACTATTACCATGCACACGATTATGAATCAATTTTTTTTAATAATACCTGCAACCAAAAAGTATGTTACTCTGTTAGATTCAAAGCAACTGTGTGTAATTAAAAAATTAAAAAACCAATGCAGACTATTAATTACGCACGATTAATTCATTTATTAAAAAATAATACTTTAATGAAATCGTAAATGTTCCCTTTTTCTTTCAGCAGCTGATATAGAAATTAATCTGTAAAAACGAAAACATAGTGTGAGAATAATTAAATGAATGTAGGCATGAAAAAAAGCGACGATTGTGACAGAATATTATAAAAATGGGAAAGTAGTTTTGAAAGAGTAAAAGTTTCTGAACATGTATCAGCAGCGAATTGAGTAACTGGGCAACGAAGGAAAGCATTTGAAAGGGAAGGGAAACGGAAACGATTGAAATAATTATGTCGATGATAGAAGGAAGATTAACAGTCATGGATACTGGATTATTGGAATAACACGTAAAGTGACACGAACACGTAAATGAGTCGAACACAGCATGTACGTACTATCTAAAAATGAAACAAAGAGAAAGGAAACTATAGGAGTTGGAAGAGCGGATTTACGATCAGCGAAGAGTCAGATGAACGGAGAAACAGTAATAGAAGGAAGAGGGCAGAGTTAAAGAATCTAAATAAATTCACAATTAGGAAGGTTAAAACCGGGTTAAGGTATGATCAGAGAAAGAAGGAAATAAAGGAAATAATTATACGTAGACATTTGCGACTGTATACGTCGACAAAGAATGGAAAAATTGTGAAGGAGCTATATCAAATGTAGAATGATTGTGAAATTGAAAGTGAATTTAACTTGGGCTTGTGGAAAGAGAATCGTGTAATGGTTGATTGCGTGAAAGTTTAATCATGTTTCGAATGTCTGAAACCTAATTAAGTGGTGAATGATGATAATAATAATAAAGATGAAGTGATGGATGGGAATTAAATTGAGTAAATAAACGTCTCTTTCAACTTTTATAGATAGAATATTATCTATAAATAAATTACTGGATGTGTGCAGTAAACATGAATATAGGTTATGTGAAGGATGATTCAAAAGTGAGAAGAGAAAGGAAAATTATTGTAACGAATGGAAAGAATTTTATGTACGTTTGGAATTGTATAAGAACGGTGTCGAAACCAATCCCGAAAATCTATTCAGTATTATATTATTGTATGAGTATTAGGGTAGTTCAAAAACATCGTTGCGTAAATAAAATATAAAGATCAATACTACGGAATTATTGTTTTGAATTTTCGAAGTGCTACACACACACACACACACACACACACACACACAAACCGGCCCGCCCCCTGAATGTTATTCTCAACCATTTTTCTTAATTTTTGAGACTATTTTAAGTATCAGGAAATAAAAATTTGGAAAAAATGTCTGTGAGGAGGCAAAATAAAAAAAAATTGTCTACAGGATGGTTTAGTTGGCATTTGATTATCTATCTTTACATAGACAGACATAATAAAAATTCTAATTCTATATAAATCACAAATTACGAAAATGATTCTTTCTCGCTTTATTTAAAATTCGGTAGTGATCTCTAATATACTTTTTTTTATCCACTGTTGTTTTAGGTGCACTTTTTTTCATATCTGGCATCGCCTATTCAAGTAGGAGACAATAAAAAAAAAGTAAAAATAAGCTACCTCAATGTGTATCGCGTCGTCGATAAATTTCCTAACTTTCAATTACCAAAACAAATATTTATTTTCTCGTGTCGTATCGCGTTTTTAATAATTTTCACAATTTTGAGCGTTGCTCCGTTCAGTGACAAACTACGAAACTCAAACTAAACAGAGGTAAACATATTCTATAGATCTGAATTGTCAGAAGCGCATAGAACGGTCACAGTGTCGAGAAGCGAGTGGAACGAGCGATACGGAAGCGGAAATCGAGCCGTCGGGAGATCGTGAGCACCGATCGGTGTTGGTAGCTTCGGGTATTCTCGAGAGTCTGTAAACTAACGGTATATGCTATATACATACTAAATGTATATTGCTATATAATGGTATACAAGCGTAAACTACGAGGAGGCACGGATTCGTATTCGCCGGGCAATAAACGTTTCAACCATTGCGGCAGAGAGTCCCCACTTGCTGCAATAATGACGTTTTCGTGCCACTCTCCTTCTTTCTCTTTTGCCTCTCCGTCTCTCACCCCTTTTCAAAACTCTGTAATTGAATATTTTGCGTCCTGGATACGCGCGAGGTCGCCGGTGTGGCATTCTCGTTCGCGTTATCAGTGATGTATGTATGTTTGACGGTTGGGAAGCGGTAAAGGGGGTGAGTTTTGGGGTACGCGCACTGGGCATTCCCTCCACGTATACCAATATACTTGATACATCCCCTTTGCCCTTTCCATATCTCAAACCTCTTTCTCTCTAGTCTTTCTACATCCATCCTCTGACCACCAGAAACGATGAGAATTTTTTTCGTTTGCATGCATTTTCCCGCAACCTACGTTTTTTTGTTCTTTCTCCGTGCCATCTCTGCGTGCAGCTACATTCGAAAGTAACTGGAAAAGTGCATTTTCGATGACCATTGATTTTTTTTTCTCTATACCTTATGTTTCCTTCTTTTTTTATTTCCTCTCTTCCTTATTTCCTGTTTATAGTTTCCATAGCACTCTATGCTATATAGTTTTCTATTTCTCTACTATTTCGTACTGAATTACTGTGAGTTTGTAGAGTTTATTATATAGTTTACTTCTATTTATTTAACACCACGTGAAGTTAAGCTAGTGAATTGAGGATAAATTGTGTTGGTAATTATATTGAATTTTCTTTGTCTCCCCTATTCGTACGGTCTGTTTCCCGCGTTTTTCTCTTCATTAAATACTTGACCGCATAATATTTGACCCTTTTTCTTTCTTTGTTGCGCCATCGTCTCGTTTTTATCCGGCTTCGTCTTTCTCAACGTTTCTCTGCAAGAATTTTTTCCTCGATCTTTTTTCTCTCGAATTCTCTGTGTTCTTCCGCTTCGACTTTCTCGGTCGCTCGCTCGCTCGCTCGCTCGCGATAACAGCGATCCGTGGTTACGAGCTGGCTCTCCGTTTGGGGACGAAGGACTAACCACAAAATTTCTCGTGTGCCTCTAATTGGCGCGAAACGCGCGTTGAACAAAGCGTCTCGAAATCTCGTTGTTCCACGAGGACGTTGTAGCTTGGCATGTACGACGCGTTTGCTTCGTGAAACCTACCACAAAGTGATTTTCCCCTATACATGTAGAGGATTTAAACAACAACGGTGTAAGGCTTCACGATTTCACAATTGCCTGAACCTTCACCTCGGAAATTCATTACCAACTTGTTTTCTATTCACGCAACTAGAATACCATTATCTGGGTAGGTTCGCTCAAACAAGTCCTTTTTTAAATTAACTCTCTTGTTGAATGAACCACTCGATATTCAAGTACAAGAGTACACTCAGTGTGGTCTCAATGACGCTTGATATACTGTGTAATCAACGAAATCGATCAACGAATGAGGTGTGCATTATGAATACAACACCTGAACATCGATTATCTACTGGAATATCTGTCCGTGGGTTAGAACATGAACAATTTACGTGGTAAAATTTGGAACACCAGTAGGAAGTTCTAGTACATCTGATACATTAATATCAGTAGGAAGCTCTAGTACATGTGACCGCTCGACTAGTAGACAACAGTGATCCACGTGGATTGTTTTATTCGAGTTGTAGTATAAGAAATAATGAATGTCGAATGTTTATAGTTAGTCAATGGATTACTTGTGAGGACACAGTACCTAAATAGGTGCGTTTAAAATGATTGGATGTAACATTAAAACAGTCATAACGGGTCGAGGACATAATATTAACAATTTGTAAAAGTTTATTGACTACGATGCTCTCTTATGGACTTGATCCAATCATAGTCATAGGCTTTTGGCAGTTGTAAGTAAGTTTCGAATAGGATTTGTACAAATCCCAATTGAATCAGTTGGAACAAGACGGTAAAGAATTACCAAGGCAACGTCAATATCCTGCAAACAACTTCTAAATGTCTACTGTAATACGATCAAATGTTCATAAGACATCATATAGTTATCCTAATGATTACTTCTGTAATTGGAGTATAAGTTCACCTGTCAATAAAACGTACACAAGAATGTAACCACAAAACATATCGAATAGGGAAAGACATTTTGTAGCTTTGATAGAATAGTAACTTCACCAAGGTTCTAATTTAGAAGCCAATAGTCTAAAATCGTGGTATCCACTTTAAGAATTAAAACGTCGAACCGTCACTCAGAATTTGACCTCCTCCTACTGCAGGAGCAGCAGCAGCAACAACTAAGAAGATTTTGATCGAAGACGACTTGGAGCCGTTATTCGTAATAAGAACCATGTCCGGTCCTTCGATTGTGCCCTCGAAGGAGACATATTTATTCCAGTTCTTCAGGAATAGAAGTCGACGAATTAACTTGCGAGATACTTCACAAGAGAGAAATAGACAGAGCCGAAAAACTACTCGAGTGCTGCCTTCAACTAAAAATATTCGGAGGTTGCATGTACGCGGCGTTATATCTATCGGAAAGTGGTAGCGACGTCTCCAGCTTCGAACCTCCCGGCCGTCACGATTCCCCCGTACCTATAGATAGTGCTCCAGGTTGAAGTATACCTATAACTCACAACGGGTCTGGCCCTGGTACAGAAATTCGCATGAAGCATTACCAGAAGAAGATGTTCAGAGATTGTGCCCTCGAGCAAGACGTATTCGGGTCACCCACGCCTTCCTTCTCTTCTCTCCTGTCCCCTCGCTCTCGGCCCCCTACTCCTCCTTTTTACCAACTCCTTTCTCACTCTCAATCCCACCGCAGGATCCTCCACCTGACGGTACGGGGAACAAGCGTGTAGGACGACGCGCCGTTTTCCCATGTTCCTATGTTCCTCTCGACCAAACTGTCATCCACACGTATCGTATCTGTTCCCCGCTTTTCCCCTTTTGTCTTTTGTTTTCTTCCGGTTTACCCTTTTACCTCTCTCCTCCCGTCACATGTCTTCCGCTTCTCCGTTATCCTTCCCTTGTCCTACAGATACGGATCCATGTAAGTGTGCAATATTGCCTTTCCGCGTGCATTTTCTTCTTCCTTATCTTCCGCTTCCCACTGCGTTATGGGGACATCCGGAATGTGGTAAGCAGAATCGGTGTTATTGTATTATAGTTGTAGTTACGTTGACAGGATACTTTCCTCTATGGTTTAAGATTACTGTTATTGCCACAACGATATAATTATTTTCCGAGAACGTAGATAGCGTTAATTCAACAATTCTACGTGATGAACATCTTTAAAATGTATTTGAATATGTTGTCTCACAGATGCGTAGCCTCATAGACATGCAAAGGAAATTAATAAGACGGCTGCAAGTTTCGACATAATCGAGTCCTTCATATTTATTTTGGAGCAGGATTAACTGGAAAACAATCGAAAAACAAGTGTTACCAACCGCGGATCTAAACCAACAATAAACATCGTCACGCGCTATAGCAGATTGTTTGTATTATACACAACAGAAGTGTTTCGAGCGATACGACCAACGATCCATCATTTCGGGGTTATTGCCGCAGTTTCCTCTCCGTATATCCCATGAAAGCCCATCTTATTTTATTTATCCGCCACACGTTCCTTCATCACTTTCACTGCTGTCCTATTCTCATTCTTACACTTCTTTATCTTTTGATAGAAATTGTCGCGTTAGAGCAACATTCACTCAAGTATGTAAAAATATATGTCTTCTCCTTCAAGTTTATTATACGAGTTAACCCTCGTTTAGCAACTCTTTGTATCGAACAATGATCTTGTCATTCCTCTTCAACTATCATTCTATCGTGTTACAAAGAAAATTATGTCTCGTTTATACTCGGTAATTGTAAAACTCGCGGTGTACCTTTTTGTCAAGGCCTTAATGCCCCGTTGCTCGTCTTGCGATATCAGGAAATTAGCCGGAGGCTCACTCAACCTCGACCACGTTTTTTGGGAGCGCGTGTGTATCCAACCGTTCACCCGTCCGTCGCATCCTCGCTAGTTTCCGTCGACGTCGTCCTCGTCGAGACGCCTCGGGCCATGCAATCGACGGAGTCCTTCGAATCACGGGAATCAACGCTCTTCCGAGATTTCAGAACGGTCTTTTGAGATAGGCGGAACAAGTTTGCGAGTGGCGGTAAGTAAAGGGGGAAGAAGTGGGCGAGTAGAAATGATGGAGCAAGAGAAATCAGAGCTTTCTCGCCCACGTCACCGGAGGGAAACTCGCATCGGGCACCAGCCAGCAATTACCGCGAAAACGGAGAAACGAACGATAGAAGAGCGAAATACGGCCCAGCCAGCGCATTTAATACCGTGTTCCACTGCTATCGTGTGCGCATCTCGTTTGACTCGAGGCGCGATATACGTTTGCTTCTTTTTTTTTTTACCTCGCACATGAAATGTATTTTATTAATTGAAGCTAAGTGAACTACCGTTGGTCACAAAAATACGTAATAAAAAAATACATCGACGAGTGATGCTGTGAAATTCATATACTTGAACTAAGAAAAAGTAATGCTAATCGACGTTAGCAATATAGTAAAACTTAGTATGTTGAAGATTTCGTATAGCGATCGCATTATTTATTGCAATTGTAAGTATAAAAGTCATGTGTTTGACGTTTCGGCCCTGTTCAGGGTCCGCTTCAGAAAAATGTTTATTCGTATCTTAGGAAGAACTTTAATTATCGATGTGCGCGTGTCCTTGCTTCGTTGTTCTTCTTCCACTGTTTGAAGGTGTGGTGGATTGTGTGTCCTAGGAGTTGACGTATTCATTGGAACACGAATACGAACAAGTATTTTACCCGTAATATACTATTGCAATTTCGAACGACAATTTTATTCTAATAAGTAGCAATGGTTAAAAAGTTAAATTAATTATTTTTCTCAACGTCGTAAATAAATCATCAAGGCAGCAGATATTACTCTCCATACCCTTGAAATTCTTGATGGACGTGAAGAAGAAGGCGAGGTGTATTTTATCATTTGTGTCAAGGACCAAGATGTTAAAATTAAACAAAGTAATTCAGCTCCTTCCTGATTGCGAGTAAAATCCAGAAAAGAAGATTCGGAGGTTAATAAAGCATGGGTAATTGAATGTCAGAATCGATGATACAATGCAGATGACATATCTGCATATTATAGGACAGGGCACTAGATCTAATCTATTGATACGAAGGGGAAGTGAATGACGAGAAATAACTTAAAGAGACGAATGGCAAAGCCCAGCAGCGGACGACCCAATTCGACGCGCTTCCTTCTCTCGACGTGCGGCTCAGCTATGCTCGCCATATATCATTCCGATGTCTCCTTTATAAGCGCTTGACCGACTCTGGAGCAGCATAGGGCACCGTCGGAGTAGAGCAGATAAGAGCGCAAAGGAGAGAGCAGAGAGGAATGAAACGTAGAAGGGCGTAGGAGTTGGGAGTACAGTCTCGGTCGGCGCATAAGCGAAGACTTTTCCCCTCCTCGATTCTCTCCTATGCTGATATACTCGCAGCCCTTTTCTTTCTATTTTTTTCTCTTCTATCTTTCTCAGCCTCTTCGTTGCATTCTACCGTTTCGCATAGCTCGTAGCTCCTTTCAACGCTGCGGATAGTCCCAAGGCAAAGACCGAACGCCCGACTCTTCATCCCTTCTGCGTTGGATGGTAGCAACCTGGTCAGCACACGTCTATACATATTATATTATATATTACAAATGTATGTACAATCCCAGGTAGGGTAAATTGAAATAGTGAAACGGAACACGGTACATTTTGTACACAGCAATTCAAATTTCATGGAAACTTTGGACAATCGTCATGAAAACGATGTTGCATTGTTATGACTCACTAAGTTATGTGGCATTATTGGTTAACCGAAAAATTCGTTTTAAGTTCATTTATTTGCAGGACAAAAATATTAGTTGCTTCTAACTTCGTGCATTTGTTATATTATGTGAAGATATCTACGGTAGATTTAGGATTGGGTAGGATTTTTTGTCTTTTTTTTGTTATGTTAACATTCGCGGTTAACGTATATCAATTGTCAAATAACAGCCGCGACGATTTTTGATGATACTTTTGGCCATTTAACATAATTTTCAAGAGGGATGTAATGAATTATTAATGCCCCGTTGCTCGTCTTGCGACATCAGGAAATTAGCTGGAGGCTCACTCGACCTCGACCACGGTTTTCGGGAACGCGTGTGTATTCAATCGTTCTCCCGTCCGACGCAGATTTATTTGTTGTTTTTTTAAGGTTAACATTCGCGGTTAACGTACATCGATTGTCAAATAACAGCCGTGACGATTTTTGATGATACTTTTGGCCATTTTACATCATTTTCAAGAAAGCTGTAATATTATTAGGCGTCACTTTTTGCCGTTTCACTCAATTTTTAATATGAATGTGACGTTATTTGGCACCGCTCTTGGCCATTTTATACAATTCTGAATAAGATTGTAACTCTATTTCGTATTACTTTTGGCCATTTACCTCTATTTCTCGATTAACTCTATATTAAAAAATTTCCTTTCCCTTCAATTTTTATTGTGTAATTGAAAAAAAAAAAACAAATCTTCAATTCATAATACCAAGATAATCCGCATAAAAAATTATTTTCAATCCGTACTGCATCGATCAGTTAAGGTGTTTAGTTAAATTCTTCCACAAAGCTATGCAGTGTACCTAAAAAATAAATAGATAAATAATTAAATAGTCACACTTGAAAGAAATATTTTGCATCGTACAAACCTTAACTGTTCCATCTTGCCTCGCCTATATGTCCTCCATGCATAAATGTATATGTGGATACAGTTATCCTACTATAGTATGCACGTTTACAGTGAGTAGTGGTAGATCCATCTTTTCACCGTTACACAAGTAATGCGCGAGCGCGCTTCTCCCGGAGAGGTTGGATATGTATCAGAGTAAAACGTATGTGAAACATCTGTGATGGTAGTAGCCTCGACCATCTATATATATATATATACGTAGGTTGCAATGTATACAAAGTTGGTGCCCAGAGACTTTCGCAGTGTCCATGAAATTCGTGCAGGGTGAGTGAGAGTAGCGGGTAGAAGAGGGTTGGCGAGGGGTGGCGTTGGGCGTTAGGGGGGGTAAGGGGCTTGTACGCGAGCGCATGGTCCGGGTAATTCGATGCACCGGGCCGAGTGCTACGCTGAATGCGAAATTTGAGTTCACTCCCCAGTCAGCCCCACAAGCAGCCACTGCTATATGATTGCAGCACCATATCCCACTATGCACTAGCAGCGTCAGAACCAGAGCCAGCGGAACAGTGGTAGCTCGAAAAATATGCTGCTTACAGGTGTACGCGCTTGGATACATATAGTTTATAATGCAATAGTATATGCACTGCGTTTTCGTTCATGTACACACAGGTATAAGTGCGCAAAAGATGTGGACTGTATCAAATGTTTTACACCCACACAGAGACCTTGCTGGGCAAAAATCGAGGAGTAAACCTCTGGCTGGCAGGATGTGTGCACGAGGTTGGATTTTAATGCACGATTAGCTTTTGCGGTACAGAAGCGGAAGAAAAAGCATTATACAAGAACATTGATTTATTAAAGATATACACGAATTTATATATTTCAATCAAAGAATCGATTGAGAGAATTTATTGAACTCGCACAATGATTTTTGATGATAGATTTTTTTAAATCGATTTCGCGTATTTTGTTGCATAACTACACGGTTTTGTAGATAAATATTTTTAAAAAAACATTAAACGGCGTAAGTCTTTAAGGAGATTCATCAGTTACGGAGGTAGCTAATATAGTTCGGATAGGGATAAGATCTATCGAGCAAAGTGGCAAGGTGTGATCGAGTGGGCGACATTTTTTTATAGCGAATAGCTGCGCGTGTCGAAGCTATATTGAATAATATTAATAAACTAAGTGCAAGGTAGATCTGATGTTTGTGCTTTATTAATCAGCAATTTGTTGAAATATACTTGTTTTCCTCTACATTTTCTCTAGCGTTGTAAAGGGGGGAAAATATACAATTTGCACATACGTCATAAGAACGCGTGTTAAATAAGCCTTGTGAGATAATAATATTTTATGTCAACGTTGTAGGTGAGAAGTATTAAATAATTAAGGAATATTTCTACAGTAATAGAGAGTGCGTGATAGAAATATTAAATTTTGCTATACAATTTTTCTCTACCGGCTAAACCCTCTTAATATAAAATATAAAGCAGTTATCAGAATGAGAAACAAGTAACATTTTTTTTGTCTTTTATTCAATAAAATTCCGAGTGAATGAACCAAAATAATTATTTCATTTTTCTAATAAGAAATAGAGCAAAGTACACCACAAGATGCACCCTCTACTTCTACACTATCAACGAGTCACCAAAACTAATAAATGTTGCACCTTGCAACAGCTGGTAGTTCAACGTCACAAGTGAAAAAAAAAAAAAAAATTCTAATCGACGATATTAACTGATGCGTAGAAGATTGTTGTTTCAGATTATTATTCGCAATGTTGTTGTATTGCATTATTGTGTGCACAATTAAGTATTTCTCTTTAAATTGTTTAAGATTATTATTCTCAATGTTGTTGTATTGCATTGTTGTATGCATATACAAGTAAGTATTGCTTGAGATTATAATTCTCAATGGTATTGTATTGCGTTATTTGTCACTTTAAATTCGTGGCAGGATTAATTTTATGGAAATGCATTTGTTTTTTCTCAATGACCCTAGTCCAACGAATCTAATGGTGTGCAGCCTCCTTGTAGCAGTCCGAGTGAATGAACCAAAAAAATTATTTCATTTTTCTAATAAGAAATACAGCAGAGTACACCACAGGATGCACCCTCTACTCCTACACTATCAACGAGTCACCAAAACTAATAAATGTTGCACCTTGCAATAGCTGGTAGTTCAACGTGAAAAGTGAAAAAAAAAAAAAAAAAAATTTTTTTCTAATCCACGATATCAACTGATGCGTAGAAGATTGTTTCAGATTATTATTCGCGATGTTGTTGTATTGCATTATTGTATCCACAAGTAAGAATTTCTCTTTAAATTGTTTAAGATTATTAATCTCAATGTTGATGTATTGCATTGTCGTATGCATATACAAGTAAGTATTGCTTGAGATTATAATTCTCAATGGTATTGTATTGCATTATTTGTCACTTTAAATTCGTGGCAGGATTAATTTTATGCAGATGCATTTGTTTTTTCTCAATGACCCTAGTCCACAGAATCTAATGGTGTGTAGCCTCCTTGTAGTAGTTGTACGAGTGGCCACTAGAAGCGCTCTACATTCACTCTCATACCGTGTATTTTATTTATTTTCCCTAGCGTATACTTGCATCGGATATGCAGACTATTGCATACGCAGTACTATTTTACATGCATGCATTTATACATAGTGTGTATACACGTGAGTATAGAGTCTACATATAAATGAAATTTCCTCGTACGCAGGCCGGCATTTTGACGTGGCGTTAGAAGAGTCGCGTGCCCCGGTTGCCAATAAACATATTTATAGGTGAAGCGACTAGTGAGAAGGTTTCGTGCCTTTACCGTCGTCCTCGGGGTGCTTCGCTATATAAGTTTTTCACATTCTGTGTGACACCTCAGTGCCAAATACGTGCATGCGACAAAGAAACGAATACACCATACAGTACATGAGTCTGGATACGCAAAATGTTGGACTCCTATGAGAAGAGAAGCCTAGTTGTAGCGAATGCAGTAGTAACGGACATTGAGATGCAGACGCACATCTCTGTCTGATCCTCTTTCGTGAAATTCGCTATAAACCCGGTAAGAGGCTACGTGCTTTTTGCACTTTACCGTTACAAGTACTTCTCTCAGTAACGGTAGACGTCTCATCTACGACAGGTCACACAGTTCAAATGTAAATCCTTTGACTCTCAAATTAATTCGTTGTCTTATGGACACTCTCTCGTTACACATATTGTTACTTTTTTTTTTATCAACCCAAAGAAATTTTATGCTTTGCTGTTCAATTAATATCGCATAAGAATATTTGTAAAAAAATATATATGAAAAATATTTTCGCTTCGCAAGTTATTTATTTTACTGTTATAAAACGTGATTCTACTTTTTTCATCTCGCCAACTTGAGATATTGCTTCACGGAGATTATCGATTTTTTTAAAGCGAAACCGAACGAGAGCTTCAAGCTCTTCGCCTTTTATACCCTAATTCTCTTTTTTTTTTATGGAATATAGTATACAGAGTTGACTATAAATAAAGATGTGTACCCGTTGGGAGGGTGGCCATTGCCCGGTGGTACGGTCCGTGGAGCTCGCGGAGTCGAGACCTTATATATTTCCCGGCGTTCCCGTAGCTTAATCCTGGAAATACTACCGTTCTAGCGAGAGTTGGTACTGTTGGGTGGGTGGTTGGTTTGTGAGTGGGTGGATGAGTGTGAGTGGGTGGGCGGATAGATGGGTGGTTTGGATGGGAGGGGAGGGGAGGGGGGGGGGGGCAAACGACGACACTTTCCACAGCGAAGTTGCGACTCGCTTCAGGCAACCGTCGACAATATCTCGTCGCACGCGGTATATCTGGAAAATATGAAATTTTCACGCGCGAACAAGACTGGCGGTGCAAAGGAAAATCTCTGGTGGAAGACCATCGAGCGTTTTTCTCGTAAGATGCTTGACGCACTGATGTTAAAGCGCACTATCTCAGTGGTGGTATGACTCTTCTCTTTTTACTGCTATTATGTTGTGAGGTGTTCTCAGACCATAAAACATAACGGCTGATGAACCCCCTCCTCGCGCCTTCGGAATGAGAACTTTTGATATCGCCATTGACCGGCTCCGTGCAGTCTGCATATAGGTTTCTTCGTATACCGCTGGATTATAGTAACAGCGTTCTCCTCCCCGTATTCGTCATTGGTTGATTTACGATGAGAAAAAGAAAGGTAATTTATTCAATAATAATTGTATCGCGAGGGCTGCCACACAAACGTATATTTAACTGTCAACTCTATTTTTAATTCTTCCAGCTAACGGAAATAAATGATTTGTAAGGCCGATAGAACCAATTTTCAAGGTTAAATATAATCCAGGTGATTCATTTTATAGAGCCAACAAATAAGTTGTTTGGGAACCAATTAATCGGTTGTGTCAATAGAATATATTGATTGACAATCGATTAATGGGTTGTGTCAAAAAAAATAGTGTGTTGTCAAACAATTTATTTAATTGCCCAACAAATATAATCGACTGGAGCATATTTAAGCAATCCATTGACAATTAATTACTAGCATCAACGAATCAGTTGTTTGCCAACCTATTAACAGGTCGTGTCGACAGTAGATTGGTTGCCAATCGATTAATGGGTTGTGTCGAAAAATTTGTTGGTCACCAACTAATTCATTTGATTGCCCAACCAAAGTAATCGACTGGAGCATATTTAACCAGTCGATTGACAATTAATAAGTTGTATCAACGAATCAGTAGTTTGCCAATCGATAAACTGGTTGTGTCAACAAAATAGATTGGTTGCCAATCGATTAATGGGTTGTGTCGAAAAATTAGTTGGTCACCAACTAATTCATTTGATTGCCCAACCACATTAATCGAATTGAGCATATTTAATCAGTCAATTGGAGCAACGAAATCTTTAACAATCACAAAAAACGTCTAAGAGAATTTCTTATTATTTCAATCTCATAATCAAATTGTACGAATTAGAAGAATTAAAAATATAACATACGTATGTAGCAAAATGTTATCCAATCAATAAAATTCTTTCCGAGTATATTAATAATCTTTTCATAAATATATTAACACCAAAAGAATATTAACTGTTGATTATCCCTTTACAAATCACACCGTCCAAAACCATCCTGGAATGGGACTATGAAGAGCAGAGCGGGGTTAACGCTATGTTATGACAGACCTGAGGAGTCTGGATGTTCTTGTGACTTATAAAGGGTTAAACCACATGTTTGTCAAATATTTTTTTAATTTAAAAAAAACAATTAAAAATTCATCGAACACGAAAAGCACTGTAGATATATCGATATACAGTGGCGTACAAGAGTTTTGGGCCACCCATTTTTATTCAGTTAATTGATAAAATATTTCGTTTAGTTAATTGATGAAATATTTAATTTCTCCACTCGATAATCATTTCAAATATTTAAGAGAGCTAGAATATCGATAATAGCGTAAAATATTATGTTTTTGCATGGCGTATTTTTTGTCTTCACCGTGGAACGAGTATCGTCGGTGTGCAAAAGTATTGGGCCGCTATCTTGCCGCGGCTCGGTACGCACGATTTATTTACGTTTTCTTCCATATTAGTTTCAAAACATGCTTTACAATATAAAATAAGTCTTATTTCACCACAATACCGAAACGCACGAATATTCAGGTCGTTGAAATCGTGTTAAAACTTTCTACAGAACGAAAGAGTTTTTGTGATATTTCGACGACTTTATCTATTGGAAAAAGTACAGTAAATCGTACTTATTGGTAAATATAAATTAACTAACTCGTTGTGTGAGAAAAACGGTGTGGTAGGCCGCGAAAAACTTCGAAACGCGTCGACCAAATTATGAAAGGGAAGTGCGCCGTAGATCCGTGAAAAACTGCAGCAGACTTTTCACGGGAATTATGAAGTGAAAATCTTGCCAACGTTAGTCGGAGTAACGTTAGTCGACGCCTGAAGGTTATGGGACTTGTATAAAAAAACCACCATTTAGTAAAAAGAATAAGAAGGTTAGATTGAACTTTCTAAAATAATATCAGCATTGGTTAGCATCACATTGGCGGAAAGAACTTTTTTCCGATGAATTCAAATTTCAATTATTCGGAAGTGACGGTCGGAAGTACGTAAGATGTCCAACAGGTACCAAATATAATGTAAAATATAAAATTTCTACCGTAAAACACGGTGATGGGACCATTAAAGTTTGGGAATTATTTTCTGATGACGGCGTTGGTCCTACGGTGGAAATTCACAGCAATGTGAACACTACAATATATACAAATATATTTCAAGATCATATGCCTTCATTTGCAATGAAAAAATATGCCGCATGATTGGACGTTTCAACATGATAATGACCCCAAACATATTTTGCGTATAGCGAAGAATTTCCCTGAAAGCGGAAACGTGCGTCTTCTTGACTGACCATCGCAGTCACCGGATTCAAATTTGATCGAACACTTGTGGCAAGATCTGAAAAATCGTGCTTGGAACGAAAAATCACTCCAACAAGATGGAATTGTGGAACAATTTGCGACGCGAGTGAGAAAAAATTGCCACAAGAACGGATCTCGCAATTCATTGCATCCATGCCTCGTCGGTGCACAGCAGTTATCGTTGTTAAGAGCATGATCACAAAGTATTGAGTCACGTGAAGAAGGTCAAGAAGGTTATCTTATTTTCAGAATTATTTATTACTTTTTTTATAGATAATATTATTTGGCCTGATACTTTTGCACAGTCACTAATTACACAATATCAATGTATACAATTCATTGTTTTCAAATATAAGTAAATACGTGTTGTTATTACTCGTTTATATTTCCCCACCGTCGTATTTCTATGTAATATACCTGAAAAATAGGGTGACCTGAAACTTTTGCATGGCACTGTATGCTACTCGATTCCAGTGGTATGTCGCTTCGCCGGTATATCTGTCAGGTTCCGAACCTTTCAAATATTTTATGAACTCCGATTGTACTAAAATCAGTGTCCCTGCTGACGAATACGACAGACTTAATTTACTATAAAATGCCATCTGTCTCCAGAAATGGAATTCCAGTCAGGAAATCACTGTACTACAGTTTCACGAAAAGCTGTAACAGCAGTGCGGCTGTTGGAGTCGCTGCTCAAGCAGATGACGTCAAACTGGCACGCGCCTTCGTACGTGCCACGCGACCCATGCGCCATTCGTACAAGCAGCTTCCTTTCTGCTTTAGCTTCATTCCATATCCCTGCCTTGGTCTTTCTCGTTGATGCCCTCTGGCTTTGCATCTGACACCTCCATTCACTTTCTATCCCATGTAAAGGAAAAGGGGAAACGTGGGTGCCCACGTCTCACACACGTCAAGCAGTAGCAACGACGACGACGACGATGATGACGACGACGACGACGACGACGACAACGATGACGATAAAGAGGACGAGGACATCTCTCAGCAATCTGAGCATCTTCACTCGCTGCTAGTCCACGACGACCACTTGTCGCTTTCCTGTCCGGTATTCGATTCACAGCTCGATCGTCCGACTATTCACTATCTTTACTACTGACTCGCTAATCGATTTTTCGTAGTACGACCAAAGGCACCTTAATGTATTCAATTATCCACGGAAAAAAAAAATAGACAAAATATATTCTCAAACATTCGAAATATATTTCTTATGATTCTGCGAAATAGTTGTTAAAATATAAATGCAATACATCTGACAATTATATGTGGCAAAATATATTTTTATTATCAAACAAAGTTAAACGTTTAAATAAAAAACATTTTTTTCTGATGAAATCTTTGATGATTCACATAGATTTTCATTTCTGTCTACAGGCAACTTTAGTGATATTCAATAAAATGCCGAGCGTTACGTAGAAATTCGTTCTGGCATTGCTTTTATATAAAATACTACAATTTTTAACCGATTTAAATATTTTAAATCTCCGTTTGTTCAACAATTTAATATCATTCCAGGGCACAGTTTTTTTTTAAATTGAATTCTTTCGCCAAAGTTATAAGCAGAGCTGAGTGAGAAATAAATATGCGACTTGGACTTGGACTTGGTCGTGCGATTAGCAATATATCTTATCGCCTTAATTGTTATTAAATTTATTAGCTAAATACCTTTTTAAAGTGGATAGCTCAATGAGGCATGCGCTGCAACTATTTGGATTTTACCCTTCGTATACTCCGATTTGAAGCACAATCTTTGATAATTTATCGCCAAATTCCGCGTTGGAAAACCACAAAATGCCAATTATCCAACACCTATTTTGCCACGAGTTTCATAAACTGCGGACGTGAAATTTTTCTGAAAATATTCCGAGAATTTAAGCCATAACAACGTAACGAAAATGCAGCAAATAAACTGACGTCCTTGACGAAAAAAAACGCGCGATAATTTGACAAAAAATCAATGGTAGGATACCGGTTGTGGCTACACTTTAGTTCTTTTTACAATTTAATTCTTTAAAATTTGAAGGTTTGCAGGTAAAAAAAAAAACGATTATTACAACTGCATTGTACTCATATGATCTAACTCATAACATAATATATTTACAATTAATAAACTTGACTGAAAAATTACAAAATGAGTGAATAATTACAAAGTCTACTATTTTATAACGAATTGCGGTTATAGATTTTGTTAAACGAATTACAAAAATGTTTACACTTATAAAAATAGTGACAAATAATATTTACAGACTCGCTTAATAATATTGTAAAAGTAACTAATACTAATTAAATATACGGTATTGGTAAAAAAAAACACATAATCGTCTCATACACCCTTCTTGAACCATTGTAAGAACGATGTTATTTCTTTCGGTTACAGAAACGAGTTATTCAAGTCCGAAAGAGAGAGAGAGAGAGACTCTATACCATATAGGATAGAATATATTTTGTGCTACACATTGAGATTGTCAACAGGATCTTGGATATGGCTAGTATGGGAGTTTGGGTGAACCATGCGGGAACGAACCTTGTTCCTCTCATCCTAACTTCGAAGCGTGGAAAATGTCAACTCGCGCGAAGAACCACCGGTATGTGCCACCATCCCCAACCCTGTATACCGGGTGGTACACGACCAAGACATAAAGGAGAAAGAGGGCACAGGCGACGAAGACCCGGGCCCGCGTTGCACCCATCGGTGCTGCATTGTTAAACTCGAACTTGTTAACTCGGTTTTGCGAGCTTTTCCCAGAGGGATTTCATATACATGTACCTAGGCATGTACTATCTCTACCCCTCAGCAAAATCTCAGTAGAAATATATATATGGTACATGATAAAATTGTACAGCAAGACATTTCTCGGCTTTTTCCTCTAACTCCCTCTTTTTCTCGGTTCTTCCTGCGTACGGAACTATCTTTCCTCCTTCTTACCACTTTTTCCCCGCCTATTTCACTTTCGTACAACGAGCATTGTTCCGATTCACGTACAACTAACTAATTCAAAGAACGTAAGTTGTCCATCGCACAGATTCGTCTTAACTCTTCGAGCAACAAAGGGACTAACATAAAAAATTCTTTGGTATAGGGACCTGTGATAGTAACCGGAAATGCATAGTTGAGTAACCAAATAAGTTATTTTAAACGTAAAAAATGTGGTGTTTCGTATATACGATCAAATTAATATTTTGATTTTTATATCAATTTGTTATATCGGCTGAATATATTTTTAATTTACTAATAAATAAGTATACTTAAGTATGAAATCATGTTTTTTAAAATTCGTAAATATTTCATGAATTGTAGACTGTGTAATATTATTTTAGATTTGCATTTTATTTTATAATAGTTTTGCTCTGACTTTTTATCCGCCAAGTGAAAATAAGGTGTTTTCGTTGTTATCGAATTGGCTGATTCGTGTTGGAGCATCAAAGAATAATTTAATAAATTTTTTAACATATGTAATGTACGTGAAAACTCCTTTATCCGCCATAACTGTACCAGCGGGTACTACTTTTCGTAGAGTGGGATTTCGTATGTAGACGAGGCGTACAAAATGGAATTGGAACGAACGATCGAGGCTTTGCGCAAAAAGGACAGCAGTTCGACACAAGTTTGACAGACAATATGTATGGCTGCGTATTGCGACGACATAATAAAACTCATTTAGTCGTATGACAAAATAATTCTCGGAGTTTTGTTCATTTTATCCGCCATGGTGGTCACTTGCACAAGATATAATCAGTTTATGTCATAAATGTCTCTGCGTTAAATTTCAATATTGCATAATGAAAATATAATTTGGTAGTTGTAATGAAGAATGATAAATCTATTTTACTGATTTACCATAACGTGATAACCATAACTCACAGCGTTCTAATTCAATAGTCGATTCTCTCGGAAATCAATGAGAACGCTAATAAAGTATGTACTTGGTGGTAAACGAGCGGGGTAGGAGAGAGACTCCAGAGACTTTCGTATTACTAGCCGAATCAGATAAATATTTTCCTCGATTCTAGCTAAGTACCTACCACTAGCAAGGGGAATGAAAGTAATTTGGTGTGGCCCCTGCGGTTATACAAGCGCCTTATCCTTACAGCGATAAATGATTAATGCAGCCGGAGAATAAAACGTGCCCGTGTGGTCACGACGAAAATCCAATCAGGGAAAATTCGGTCACGATACTCGTTCCAATGTCTCTTATATCGGTTTGCTATGGTAAAAGTCGTCATGAGAAAATAAGTAAGCACGTGTAAGAAAATGTATGAGAAAGTATAATAAAATATAGCCGGTGTGAAAAAACTGTAAATATTTCAAATGTACTTTGTTTAAATTGCATAAAAATATTATTTCGATGATCATTAATGTGACAATATATTTTCTGTATAAGAGGCATTCTCTGTCAATTAGGACATTTATTATCCGTTGCTATCATACATTGTTTCTTAATTAGTCAGATTTCACTGGTACGTACTTGAGAGTACTTTGTGATTTTTTTTCATTTTTTTCTCTCAATTATTTCCATGTTGCATTTTTTAAAAACTGTTTACATCTTGGAAGAAAAAATAAGTGCAAGAAAAAAACATTTTTCACGAAGTTGTTAATACAATCGTAGATGCATATGAACTTTTATTTTAAACTAAAAAAAAAATTTGAATCATGGATAAAAATAATGAAATACATTTTTTTTTTGTCAATGGGACACTTTGATTTTACTCAAATGAACTTGAATTTTACAAAATCTACTCGATTGTGTGTAGAATTGACGATATGTGTGTAACGTAATCATTTATGCCCAAGTTTATCCGCAATCGTCGTCAGTTATTTACTATTTTCTATTTATTCCTTTTTTTCGAGGACTTTTGCTCGTCATTGCGTGATTAGTTGCAAACAAAAAAATGCCAAGAATGAGGTTTCAGAGCGTAGAGTAGTTTGGCTAATCGAGGCTCGCAATCTTGAGAATGCGGCGCATCATTCTATGCTGTTGATGCGCAAAGAAAATAAAAATAAAAGTATGAAAGATCATAATTAGGTGTCTCACCAACGAGCTCTAAAATTCTTGCGAACACTGAAGATTGCTGGTTTAAATTTGACTTGGATGACAATGAACCGGTTTAAAGGCTTTCAGTGAATTAAAACTGCCTTATTTAGTTTTATCTATAATGTCGCTTATTTAAATTTTGCTAATCAGATGGGAGATTTCAAATTTCAATGTCAACGTATTAAATTTGTTGAATAATTAATTATTCCAGGAATTACAAGTACAACGATACGACAGCGTGCGCAATTATCTCTGGAGTAATTAGAACAGAGCACCTCGCAATTCATTTAAATCTATGACACGAAGAACGGTGTTGAAGTAGGGTGGGGAAAAACTATTCGAGAAAGTAGAACAAGCTGCCGTATGATAATTACAAACGATGAAAATTGCCCGAGCTGTCAGAAGTCAGAACGGGACGCAATAAATAATGTTAGTTCATCTACGAGAGTGACTTGTACCTTTAGTAGTCGGGACGTGGTTTGTATAGGTGTCAGTACTTCGATCGTTCTTGCTGTTAAGAAAACCTTTCGGTCATTGCAATCCAATAGCTGAGAAGGAAAAAGTTTCGTGTTTTCTTGGAAAAACAAAAAAAAATAGGGGAGACCCGGTAAGACCCTAGGAGAAGGGAAAGCTCCTCACTTTCCCAAGATAACTTTGCCCTTGGTATACGCAGTAGTTTCATCCTTGATCCGCGACACTTTCGATTCGAAAGACGAAATTTACGACTAGGAAAGACCGGGGTTAGTCGAATCCACTTTGATTTCATCCATGGGATTTCATCATTTCATGTATTTATTTCCTTTTTGCTCATTCAGAAATGTAGTTACGATTTATAGATTTTTTTTGTAACTACAATGTCAGTGATCTTAATGGTGTTTAGAAAAATTCAATAAATTAAATATGAAATTTAATATAAAACTTTATAAATTTAAATATTAAACTAAAACTAAGTATACATTTTAATATGCAAAGATGTAGAAGATGTCCTTCTTCCTGAGTGTATATTTAACTCACTTGCTCTCATTACTCAGTGCAGCAGTGGAAAGCGCCATTAGTGTATTGAGAATTCGAAAAATGTTATATTTACGTCACAACAAAGTTGCCATACAACTAAAGCAGAGACGCCTTTAGGTATTCTTTCTTGGGTGTGATTTTCGTTGAAATTGATACATGAATTAAGATTTTTCTTAAAAATCTTTGCTATACCATATGCTCCAGCTGTGTGGACTGTGGGCGGCAGTTAATTTTTTATTTGGTTAGAGCCCCTGATCCAACAAGCCCCCGTTTCCAGTGCTTCGTGTACGCACAACGGTTGTCACAGGCCGGTAAGTTTTTTTTTTGCGGAGAAAGCTAAGCAGAGTTCAGCGAAGAAACCTGAGATCGCGTTAACAATGCAGCAACGATAAGCACACGAGCTTCGCTTATGTTGGATGTTCTCCGCTTTTCCAACGACGTCAACGTAAGCGCAAGGCCGCCTTAAATATCCAAGAGCTTTGGACATGTCTTTGCGTCGACTTATCTTCCTTTATCGCCCTCGATGTTAAGCAGTCCCTGATCGGAAGCGACTTTACTTCATATTTTATTTGTGCGGATGAGCCGATCGCGAAGTAAATAAAAATTGACGGTTGATAAGATTCTCTGTTTAAGAATAGGACAGTAAAGAATATCTACTCCATCCGAATTGATCTTGCATACGCGGAGAGAAAATCGACTGAGAAATTCAAGGTAGATAAATGACAAGCTGTTGAATTTATATTGACGTAAGTTTTAAAAGGTTCTTTTCCTGTTTTACAATTTAAAAAAACGTTTCAATAACCTTTAAAACGTTTGAAAAGCCCTTGCACTTACTCGTAAAATTCCGACACGCTAACAAAAATTTGTACAAAACGGTTTGTTACCGACCGAGTTGGCATATGCGGAATCACGAAGTAGCGAGAGAGAAAGAGGGATTAGAGGGTTTCGTCTTACCTTAAGGCGAGGCGAAACCTCCATACCATGCATCTAATTCCCGGAACACACCTACTTGTTCTACACTGAACAGAATTAAAGGAAATTTCTTTAATCGACTGCAAAAACGTGAACCTTTTGGGTGACAAACGTAGAATTTTAAGAATAGAAAAAAAAAATACAGATTAATTATCCGCAGTTACCTGTAATGAAAAAATTACTTTTTACAATGATTTAAGGTACAAAATGAAAAAACGCCGTTTATCACCCCCAAGCCAGCATAAAAACAGACACAGTATACTCATCCTGATTGCAATTTAGAAACGAAAAAGTACCTCAACCGTGCACGGCACCTATTGTTGATAACCTCGAAAAATAAATCCGCGAGACATGGCCGATGGCTCGGCTTTACGAAGATATGGCGAAATATGCATGAATGCGAACGAGATAGAACTAGTATAGTTTCGCCTCACCTGAATTCCGCGAGAGGCGCTGGTAGTATATTATATAGCTGTCTCTCTCACACGCCAGTAGAGTGAAATGCTATTGTTTACAGTTTTAGTTACCCACTGAGTAGGTTTCGCCTGCCCTTAAGGTCATGCGAAACATCCGCACCACGCATCTAATTCCCGGAACATACCTACTCGTTCTACACTGAACAGAATGAAATGAAATTTGGTCAATAGACTGCAAAAACGTAAACCTTTTGGATGACAAACGTAGAATTTTAAGAATAGAAAAAAAAATTACAGATTAATTATCCTCAGTTACCTGTAATGAAAAAATTACTTTTTAAAATGACTTAAGGTACAAAATGAAAAAACGCCGTTTATCACCCCCAAGCCAGCATAAAAACGGACACAGTACATTCATATCGATTGCGATTTAGAAACGAAAAAGTACCTTAACTGTGCACGGGAACGGTGGTCGATAATCTCGAAAAATAAATCCGCGAGACATGGCTGATGGCTCAGCTTTACGAAGATATGGCGAAATATGCATGAGTGCGAACGAGATAGAACTAGTATAGTTTCGCCTCACCTGAATTCCGCGAGAGGCGCTGGTAGTATATTATATAGCTGTCTCTCTCACACGCCAGTAGAGTGAAATGCTATTGTTTACAGTTTTAATTACCCACTGAGTAGGTTTCGCCTTCCCTTAAGGTAAGACTCGGTACCGACAATTAATCTCGAAAATATCAACACATTTTTCTTGAATCCAGATTTTTGTAGAAATATTAGAAAAGCAGGACTCACTGCGTCACACAATTATTAAATTTTTCAGAAAATCTGGGTCGGAGAAGAGTGTATTAGAAATGTTTAGCTCCGTCTCTATCCCTGCAAAATAAAACCTTGCACATTGCTTCTTCATTGTTTTCCATTTTTCACTATGCTTCCTCTACGAGAAAGTCAAAATCGACCAACGTAATGAGAAAGCAATGTGCTATTTTGAACTTATTATTGTCGCGTAGAGTTTTAAATTATGAATATACGGTATCAATGTAAATCAATGAAAGATTGTCGTATTAAAATAAAAAAATTATCAATAAAAACATAATTTGTCCGTAGACTGGCAACAAACAACGAGATTTTTCTCATAACGACGATCCCTTTACAAGCACTTTAGTTCTAAAAATTCCATATAGATCAATGTAAAAGAGGAAATTATATAATTTTGACTGTATTTCACGTAGTATTGGCGTAGGATTGGTTTTTAAATTGAAATAAGCAACGCTTTAAATTTTATAATGAAGAATCCTTTGTGATAATTCTCGGAATCTCAAAATTAAATATAAAATAAAGATCATACGATTTGTATTTTTAGCTCTTTTAACATACTATTCACGTTCGATGAATTTATGAAATCGCGAGAAGTACATGATTTCAATATTTGAAGTCTCCGACGTGTGCACGAGTTCTTTTTAGCAGAGAGGAACTTGATTGGTATGCGACAGAGTGAATCGTAACAAGGAGTAAAGATAGGGATGGAGATACAGTTAAGGTATCAGGGGTATAACGTCTGAAAAAAGATTAACTCTCAAGCTACATAAATTCTGCAAAAGCATTAGGGAGGAAGAGAGACTCTGTTCCTCTCGTAACTTTGATGAAAACTGGTTGCAAGTGGCAGTATATGGCCACGAATGAAAGCTCATTAAAAGGGGAGTCTCTCTCACTTGCCTGTCTGGTTGGGCGATCCGACGTTTCACGGTGATACCGAAGAAGAGAAGTGAAACTGTTAGAGAGCAAGAGAGGTTTCTCCTATCTATATAAGACACTGTAGACAAGAGGAGAGGAGTTGTACGCAAGCCCGTCGCGTTTGTCGGGCCGCACTCGTCCACCTTTATCTTCGAATTTTATTACGAACAATTAAGCCTTTATTGTTCGTGGGCACACGACTCGGGATCCGTACGGTACCCTGCTATCCCAATTACCATTCCAAAGGTATAAACGCGTAACGATACCATACCCTGAACGCGAATCGATTTTCTCAATGCGCGACGATACCCTACGACGACAACGACGAAGTGGAGTACGAGAACGGCGACGTTATCGTCGTTGGTACGTTCTTGTTTTTATTTTCACGACCTTTCAGTCTCATTGCCTCGCCCGTTGTCCGCTTCACTCTGCTGCAATGATAGCCTATACGCTGAAGAACGACGCTATATACGGCGTTGTGAAACGAAGACGGATGGTCTGGAAAAGTTCGTCGAACTCAGACGTGGGTGGATGGAAACGCGAGAGACTCTGATGGACACCAATTATCGTTCCGGGCGTCTGATCCAAAGAATCTCGGTAAAGTCCGCAGTGAGAAAATTCGACGAACAGTTAAACCAAAAGCAGCAGTTGAGGCAGCGGTAACCTAGCCGACGCTTCGCCAACTGATTACGTGATTTTCTCGGGTCATCCGAAAGTCGAGACGGTTTTTATTTTACTTTGTCGAGAAAAAGTGAACCAAAAGAATCGTGGGCACTGCAAAAACGAGGTCGTTGTTTCAACACGTTCGTACGTAGTCAGACTTTTAACACGCATTGAGGGACAGGATCCCGTTTTTACAGAACCCGAGGCAACATACAAATAATCTACACGAGTACTACACGAGCAATCGTTACACAGATTTTTAGTACGCTCATCTAATTCAACACGACATAACTCTACACGGTACGGACTCAACAGGGCGAAACTGTACACAGTTAACTTCAACACGACGAATATATATCAATAACAAACCTACTACAACTGCAAAACACACTACAATTATACACAACCGTCCTGACGCAACGAAATTTTTACGATCAACCTTGGGCATAACATGATTTTACACGACACCGAGTGAACACTAAATTGGTTTATGGTTTAACGTAATTTAGAAATATATTTCGCGATTATTTTAATCACTGGAAAAACATCGTAAGTGAAATATTAAGATAGTCACAGAGGTTTGAAAAGTAATCGTTATTTCCAACACAGCGCCATCTTGTGCATGATTGTGACGTCATTTTTCATTGGAACCAAAGGAGATCTTGAGTTAACCTTGACAGCCATGCGTATTGATTCTACCAATAATATTTCACAATAAATCACATTTAGTATTAAAAAAAAAAACTCATTTTTTATTTGTTGGACAATTGGCAAAAGAAAAATAAGAATAAATGACAACGCAGCCCCCTTTCCTTCGAATAAAAAATAATAAATTCCAAGAACATCCTTAATACTGTACTTGAGATGATTTTCCAGTGTTTAAAATAATCACCAAAAATTGCTCTGAATGAGGTTAAAGTTTCGAGAAACTTAAAACTCATATTTTTAAGGGAGACAAGATAAAAATTACTGTCGAGTCAAAGAAAACAACTAATGCAGAGCTTACTCATTCGTTTGATATATTTATTTATCTCAAACGATATGGAAATACAGGAAACAAGGGGGTGGAAGTATAAATCTCGAAAATCCTGTAGACGACAAGTAGGAGAGGGTTGGGAGGAAACACACTGCAAGTCACGATTCCGTCGAAATGCTTGCGTCGACATGTTTACAAGCCAAGTGTACGAAAAGCCAGCTACTTTATCCTCATCTCCAGTCTGCGAGATAACATCGACTCGGGAATGCTTCATTTTCAGCAAAGTTTCAACAATTATTCATAATGAGGTTCACGAGACTCCTAAGCTTAACAATCATTATCTAACTTCGCGTTACCTTCCTGTAGTTAATGTCATCTACTGTCAATCAACGCTAATATATTATCTTCCGGTAAACCCATTTACTCTGCTTTGGAATCGATCTTTCGGAAGAAAAAAAAAGATTAAGGCTGGTCCTGTCTCGCAGTTATCGTCATGAAGAGGCCTCCTGTCGACTGAGGCATTATTTTAATATCCGATACGATCTCCATCCTACATCCTTCAGGAAAAGCTCTCATATCTAAAATATCCCGAAATACTTGACTATAAAGAGCAATGAAAAGAAAAAAAAAACCATCAGATATAACCAAACTGCGGTGGACAGTTTTTCCCCTTTTCTATACCGAAGTCCCTCCACTTTGTTCCGATTATCGCGTGTACCAGTAACGTCGGTCTTTCAGACGTCAAGGCTCGGTCTTATGCTTTCCTGTCGTTGCTCTCTTCTCCCCTTCCTCCATTCTTCGCGTTTCTTCAGCTCATCTCCCTTCCGCAGACCCTTTCCCTGGTGTAGTCGGTTTCCCGTCACAAAGCGTTCGAAGATGTAGCTGGGATGGTGTAGCCGGTTTGCAGTTGTCTGTGCAAGAAGAAGGCCCAAAGATGAGTGAGAAAATTGCAAAAACGGAGAAGGAAAACATAAGGCTAGGATGTAACCGAAGAAGCGGGTGAAGGCATAGAGACAGTGAAAAGCGAGCGAGGGACGGAGGTTCGCGAGGCCTCCGAGCTTTGGACACGGGCCAGTCGTCGTGTTTTAAGATATTGCTCTCGGTCGTACCGTGAGACGTACCTATTCCGACGTTCCGAGGAATACGGAATATAGCTTATGCTCCGTGGCACTACCGGCAGCCGTGGCGTTGAATATAGACAGCCGGCATCTCTTTCGGATATTTCAGTATCTCGGCGTTGCTCAACAAAAGATCTACCTCCGTGTTTTCCCTCGTCTTCGACTGCGGCCCGACGATGCAGCATATCTTTCCTTGCGGTGTGTGTCTCCGCAGTGCTGTTCCGTCTGCTCCAACTTCCATTTTCTTTATCCATCCCATATCTCTTTCGTTTGATTTCCATCTTTGACTTTATGCGAATTTCGCTTTTCTTCCTGGTTACTCGCATTTCTGTACCTATTCGAGCCTTGAAATTATTGTCCACAGTCATTCCCCGCGTTACAAGAGTCGTTTCACTCATTGCTTTTCCATTATGCAGCGACGATTGTTACCAACGCAGCTTCCCTTTGTCGTTTAGGACTGAAAAAGATCCTCTGGCTCGACGTCAAGAGAATCTATGAGGATGACTAAACCTCATCCGACTATCGTGTAGAATGACGTCTTTCAGAAAGTTTTTTTCAAACCCTCTTCACGTCCTTCAAGAAGTCAATAACTTATGTTGACACGTGTTGAACATTTAAGTTTCAAACGTTCAGTCCCAAGTCGATCTTAAGATCAAACTTGTATATTTAACTTAATATTGAACTGGAGTAGAAACTCGTGACTGTAATTCAAGCCTAAGTAATCGTTACATATTTTTAACATTATTTTTACGAACAACTTTTGGGGCACACATCATTAGGGTCACAAGAAAATCAGCAGGTTCTATTGATTCTAAAACTACTTATCTCGGTGTAATTCTATAAGTTTATCTTTGCTTCTATTTAACTTCGTTAAATGTCGCAATTCTAAAGTCAATCTTCTCGTTTTCATTGTAACGTCAACCCACATAAGGGCGGTGTAGTCAAATTAAGTATGAAAAGCCCTTGTTGTAGAACTCGTAAGTGCTTGTGATTTTATTTCTTGTGCCACTTTCGAAATTTACGAAATAACGAATCCCTGAAGCGTACTACTTTGAGATTTGTGATGTCAATTGTTATTAACAAAAAACTATTTTGTGATCCGAACACTCACACTTAAGTGTCTACCATTTGGTAATCATGGATGGTCTGAATTTATGTTAATACATTTAGATGTAATCTAAAATTCCCGTTTTACACGAAACTACTCATAAAAATGTTACTGGATCGAACAATTTGCGTTAATGAAATATCTTAAACGGAGTCAGCCGAAAAAGCACGTTTTGTCCTCGAATATTGCGGAAAATTAAGATATCCGAATGATTCTTTCACCACGATGACGAAGGTCTCATCTTACCAAACTAAATGAGCCTCGATACATTTTTTAATCTCAAAAATGGAATTTGTAGTATAGAAAAAATGTACTAATTCTTCTCTCAGTGTGAAAAAACCGTGGAATAACAAGATAGAAAAAAATGGCTGTGAATTTTATTCTACAATACAATGCTGCCTCAGTTTTTTTGCCATGTGGAGAGACAAGACATACTTTTTCTGCAAACTACGCTTAAGGTTTTTCGTTAACAGTCCTCGAACATTGTGGACAATTAAGATATCTGAATAATTCTTTCACCACGATGACGAAGGTCTCATCTGACCAAACTAAATGAGCCTCGATACATTTTTTAATCTCAAAAATGGTATTTTTAGTATAAAAAAATGTGCTAATTCTTCTCTCAGTGTAAAAAAAACCGTGGAAAAACAAAACAGAAAAAAAATGTCTGTGAATTTTATTCTACAATAGAATGCTGGCACAGTTTTTCGCCATGTGGAGAGACAAAACATATTATTACTGCAAGCTACGCTTAAGGTTCTTCGTTAGCAGAAATTATACAAGTCCCATGACATTTTTATGGGCAAATCCGTAATTTTTGTTAAATAAATTCCAACCAGTAGTTCCCAATTGGCAGGTAATGTTGTGCGGTAGATCAGACCGCTAAATGGTTTTTTGTTAATAAAATTTAACGACGAAGATCTCCAAAAAGTCAACTTCCGGGAACTTGTTATTTGCTATGTTCTTTTCGAAATCTGTTCTAGACATCTGTTCTAAAGATGGCACGAAAATAAAACATAATACACAGACACTTTAGGCCACCACAAAATTCTAATTTGACTAGACCAACAGTCACTTCGTCACCCTATTATGCAACATTCGATGGCAGGCCTAGCAGCAGAAAGATGCAGACGTGGTCGCGCCTCAACTTTTTTCACATACTTCGCTTTCTCTCTCTCTCTCTCTCTTTCTTCCAGCTGCACGTTTGTCCTCTTCCTAAGAAGCTTCTCCTACTGAGACTCGAGGTTTCTCCGACGTGGCGCATACTTTGTCAGAGTAATGAGATCTCCGGCAGCTATAGCACGCGCAGTGAAGCAACCGAGAGGGAAAGAACCTTTCTCACTGGAGCACAAGAAGGCTCTCTCACTAGGCACGAAAGACACTCTGAGAAGCGAGGGTCGGCTCAGACGAACGTGGATAGACATATAAACTTTTTCTTGAAAAAATCGTCGCCCAATGTATGAAATTTACGTTGCACTACGTATCCGAACGTACATCAAGTACTTGCATCGCTAGTTGTCAGTACTTTTAGCTGCATTATTACTAAAACTTTCACATACTTGAAAAGTCCAACGTATAACAATTTTGGAGCCAAACTACGCGGCATTGTCGTATAAAATATCACAACGGTAAAAAAAAAAAAAGAAGATCTTCGTAGACTAAAGAATTCCTAGTTCCGCATATATTATCTCCTTTGATCTAATATTCTACAAGATAACTTTATAATCGTAGTTCGAGTGTCCCAGGAACGTATTCCTTGATCTGTATAAGTGCACGCTTCGACAGTATTCTTATGCAGGTAGATGAGATGAACAAGGGTACCGTCTCGTAAGAAAAAAAAAAGGAAACTTGAAAATTACATCTAGCTGCGATACGATGTAAATGTAATTTTGAGAAGATGCTCGCGAAACGAGACGAGACTGCTAAGATGGGAGAAGAGAAGTGAGGATGCAATTCCCGTAAAAGCGATGCAAGAAAGGATGCACGAGACCAAGAGAGAGAGAGAGAGAGAGAGAGAGAGAGATCTTCTCTCTCCTTTCCATCTTGCGTTCCTTGTCGCTCCCATCGTTCTCCCATATATACTCTTGCCGGCTATAAGAAGAGTCCCATCCAATTTCAGAGGAAAGCCCATCAGCGTAGCCGCGTCCGTGGGACTCGATGTAGGGATATCATACCCCATTGAGGGAGGCCGCGGCCCGAAATAATCCGCGATCAAGCGTGGCGAATGGATCGAGAGTAATATATATATATATATTGCAGCGGATGGATAGATATATGCTGGAACCGCGAGAGTTCCGATGGTCGGCCACGAACCTCACTATAGAACCGAACTGCTTTACCGTGTCTCTCTCATCCAGCTGTAGATGGATAGAGCGAATGAACGAAAGGATGAGAAGGAAATAGCGAGTAAAGCAGCGTGGAACGATGGGTGGATAGCAAAAGGGTGAAAATGAGGGAGTGAGTATGTATAGCGTTGATATTACTATACCATGGAGCGTATCTATGTATAGGTATAGAACAGTGAAAGGTTATCGGGCAGTGGCATAGCGAAGAGAAACGGCGAATATCTCGAGCGTTGAGCTTCCGAGGCTGAGAGTCAAGATGGATGACGCGATTTCGAATTTAATCAGCGTCCTATACTCTATTCCCGTGGAACTATAGCGCAATGTATTCTCGACTAATATAGGTCTGGTGTGCCATACACTATGACGAAATGTTTGGTGATGCCGGTGATGGTTTTGCTGGTGATGTCGACCGATGAGAGGGCACTTGGCAACCATCGACCGCTATGGCTATACAACTACAACCATGCAGTATTATCTGTACATAGTTGCAACGGCTAAGCAGTTTTGTTATTGCGGAAGTTCGTGTCCGAGAGATATTGTTTATTGTATATGATTTACCAGTTGTATGTACCTCGTACCTATTGTCGCCAATCCTCATTAATAGTCTGACCCTTTCATCATAAATCACAATTCATCACAATTCATTTGTTTTTTTGCGGCAAGTTCATTGGAAAGCAAAGATAAGCCACTTTCTTTGTCGAAAAAAAATAAATACTAAAAGGTTTTTCAGACCTTAAGGTAGTTCCGCTGGTACGCTAAAGTCATAGACCCTAGAGACTATATTATTAAATAACGAGTGTATGCCGAATATTTTAATAATAAGGACGAATGATTGGAAGCTTTCACTGTGGCGTAATTATGTGGCGTGGCCGAATTGTCGAACAATTTGTAACTAATAATGTCGATTTGAATCTCTTCAAGTTATGATTATCATTAGATCGACAAACTTAGTCAGCAACGTGACAACGTCGTAACACGCGTCGTTCGTATACGATGCACGGCTGTGCGATTCGCCAAATGTGATTGGTCGATCGCTGGCGCGGCGTTTTCGAGCTAATCGTTTGTCCACGATACACGTGCTAACATAGGAGGTTATGTTTTTGTTTTATCCGAGAAAAAGCTATGCATACAAAAGCTGTCACTAAGGAGAATCACAATGTGAAGTCTCAATATGTAAAGCCAATACATATTTGGAAAATACATAAAGTATATCGTTTAATAAGACATTTTCTGACACGAATATATGTCACGCGTAGAAAATTTATTGTTGTATATATTTTTTTTCGTGAGGAATTATGATAATAAATTCTAATCATTGACTACCAACCTCAAAAAAGGGAGTGTCATGATTTTTTATGTACATATATATTAGTACGATAGCGTACGTATAGCGTGGTTCAGTCGGGCGTCTGCTACAACGCGCTGTTGCCAAACTCCCGTACCACTTTTATACCGTAAAGTGTACGTCAATCTGATCTAGTCGGGTGTCCGTTAACGTGAAATAACTTCTACAAATATCCCGTGACCTCCACTTTTTTTTTAACAGGGAATATCCGTAATGTCTAACGAACGCGTGATGCATTTTCTATTTTATCAATTTCGTTTCGAAGTATAGGAATAATTGACGATTCGATCCTTCTGTCGTAACTCCCGATGCTAAAATGTCAAATTTGGACATTTTATTCCTCTTTCCAATAGCTCGTGACCGAATTTGAAATTTCGCTAACATCTCTGTAATGACGTAAAGTTAAGTATATAACAAATTGAGGTACCACCGTTTAAAATCGCTTTGACGGTAGAACTAATTTAAGACAATATATACATTAGTTAATAAAAAGAATGACATCTCTGTTTTTATTTTATCAAATTCTTTTAAGGAAATCAAGGGACATCGAAAGAAAGTATTAAATAAAAAGCTTTTTTTAAATAAGGAAACAAAAGCGACTAAAGGAAAATGGAGAAAGGAACGGATTAAAGGAATTTTTATCCAGGATTGGTGCGGGAACGAGAGAAAGAATAGTGTTCGGATAAGTACAGTGAGGCTTACGACATAGCTTTTTCGTTTAAAACCCAGCATCCCATCGAATATTAATGCGCTTGTAATAATGTTATTTAATATTCATCGGGATCGCGAGTCGCATATTGAGAACGGAACGGGAAAGAGGGTTTTGTTGTTCGTGCATTTCACACGGATACTACCAATCGATGCCTTTCAACTAGCCGTCATACAGAGTCTTTCTTCACTCATTGTATTGCTTCTTTTTTTCCAATCCTAAAAGTAGTATAAATACAATTTCACTCTACTTTCGTGTTAACGATTAGCCCTTCGACTCACGTCTCCATACTGGAATTAATCTGCATTTTTATTCTATTGTACTCGTGATCCCTGTTGTTTCTTCCTCGTCTTGTTATAGTTTATATCGAGTCGTGAATCCTCTTTTTTTATTTCGTTGAATTTTTTAACTATTATTTCATGCACGAAGAAAAATGATTAGTAGTCGCAAACAGTTGCATGGATAAATATGCCCCAGGCTATTGGGTAGTTGAGTTAAATCAACTAAATATACAGCGAGGAAATTTGATTGACACAAACGAGTAAACTTCAGCGCAATATTTAATCATAAATCTAATTATGACGTCAACGTATGTTTTTCTGTGCAGATAGTTGCGTTTTAGCCTCGATCGAACATCCTCGAGTTTTTTTTACTCTGCTTGTAACATGAATTACGTTATACTGATTTATATCATTTCCTTTCAATTGTAAACAAACATAAAAATTCATTTTAGAAAAAATTCTGCAAAGTAGAATTTTGCAAATTGCTTCCTCCTTATTGAACATCGTTCAGCTTCGTTTTAGCCTGGATCGAACGTCTTCCAGCTTTTTTACTCTGCTCGTAATATGATTTATGTTATACTAATTTATACAATTTTTTTTCTGGTGTAAACAAACATTCAAATTCATTTTTTTTTAAATCCCGCGGAGTAGAATTTTGCTAATTGCTTCCTGGTTATTAAATATCGTTAAGCTTCGGCTTAGTCTCGATCGAACGTCGTCAAGGTTTTTTACTCTGTTCGTAATATTATTTATGTTATACTAATTTATACAATTTTTTTCAGGTGTAAACAAACATATAAATTCTTTTTTTTTTTAAATCCTGCGGAGTAGAATTTAGCTAATTGCTTCCTCATTATGAAACATCGGTAAGCTTCGTTTTAGTATCGATCGAACGTCTTCGAACTTTTTCACTCTGCTCGTAATATTATTTATGTTATACTAATTTATACATTTTTCTTTCAGTTATAAACAAACATAAAAATTCATTTTTAAAAAAGCCTGCGGAGAAGAATTTGGCAATTTGCTTCCTCGTTGTTTAACACCGTTCACAAAGCAACCACTATAAGGGAGTATGTTCATCTATTTTGGCTTCCTCATAGAGGAACCATGGTGAATGGTGTAAAATAATAACGAAGCCATTCGCAAGGTTCTACTTTGCATGCTTATTTATATATCGAATGCACCAGCTATGATCAATAACTCACGAATTTGGGAGAGTAAGAATAATCAAAAATAAAAAATACCAACGTGCATATTACAACGACATTAACGAAGACGCATAAATTCAAATTCAAATATAATTTTGCAAAATTCTATAAAATCTAATTGTTTCAATAGATTTTTTAATGAAAATTGCAATAGTTAAAGAGTTCCTACTGTTTTAATTGAGTGAAAAATATTAGTTCGATTGCCCAAGGGATCCTTAGTACACAGATTTTTCATTAAGAAAAAAAACATTATTGAACGCCATTACGTTATTTGTACAAATTTTTAGTTCTGAATCAGAGTTTTGTTTCGAAAGTTGGATCCGTGACAAATGGGAAAGATTTTCAAATCCCTAAAATCTAAACAATTAAACAGAATTGATCAATACTGTGTACCGCAAAGTACTTCATATGTGTAAAAAATGATGACTCAATCAGTTAAAATTCTTTCGATACCGTCAATATTTCAAAAAAAATGCAATATCCCATAAAATCCAAACGTTATTTATCGCTTGTAACAAAATTCAATAATAAATCTAGAATGTATCTTAACAACTATTTGGCTCAATAGCCGAAATTTTACTAAAGTTAGAGCGATCATGGATTTTAAAAAAATTGAAAATCTTATGGAACCTTAATGTCTACGTACATTTTGTCAAAAATTAATATAATAAAATATTACCGCTTCACTCGTTGGCCAAATTTCTAGTCGATTTCTATAATGATTCTTGAGTTATAAACGATTGAATTTTAGAAACTCCGCGTAAAATGTAAAAACCATTAAAATGTGATGAATCAGTAAATAAATAGATTCAATATAGGTGAATATGCAACTAAAGCTTATACGTTCTGCAAAATAAATATTTTACATTGTGGGCAGTAGTTAGGACGTGGTCAGTACACTGAACTTAGTGGTAACAGCAGCCTAGCAGGAGCAACTGCAGTGGCGTAGATGAGTAGGAAGAGAACGTGGAGGAGGAGGTGGCGTCGGTCAACCCCTTGTCCCCTGGTACACACACTCTACCTTTATCACCACTACCACGACGACAACGACCATCACCCTTATTTTTGTCGGCGTCAGGCTTCCTCGTGGTCGAGTGGGCTTTAATGAAGCTACCCACGACGCGCATTCGCCGCAAACTCGACAAAATAACGAGCCCCCGAGCGTTGTCTATTTCTCTCGCTCTCGCCGCATCAGACGGAATAAAATTTACTTCTGTCGACTCCCTCGTTTCTCTTTGTTTCTTGTGACGATTAACAGGTTGATGCTTCTTTCCATCCTCACTTTTTACGCTCGCTCTCTACTGCCTCTCTTCATCTGTGTATATGTTCGCGCTCTCTCGGTTTATTCAGTATAATTTTTTTCCTGAGGATTCTTTTGTAGTGAACAATTCAGTTATCATTGGCCAAGAAAATTTTCAGGAATAACGCTGCAAAAGCATCGTGCTCGAATATTTCCATCAGTAAATTAAACATAGATGGGATATCGAGGGGATGATAAAACAAAGAAAGGATGCAGACGAGAATGGGATGGTAATGGAGTACTTGGGACAGAATGAAAAATACGCCAAGTGCGAAGCACCTGCGGAGGTGCAAAACCCCATTCAAACTATATAACTCTCCTTCGATTTCGCGAAACTTCGTTGGTTGTATTAAGGTTTCTCGGTATATTCCTTAGAAGTCCAGGTATCTGTGAGATCCGAATCTCAAACTTCGGAAAAGTCAGCCGTGGAGCTCGAAGAACGGTAACGACGTATACGTTGTAGAGGCTATAGGACGAATAATTTCGAGAAAGAAGCACGTAATCTACAAACTTCGATGGTGCTTCGAAACTGTCTGGAAGATGACAATTTTTCAATAGCATTTAGAAATATTTTTATCGAAAAACCAGATTTTCTAAAATATAGATTTATTTATTTTCACAAATTTTCATTTTTTATTATTTATGATAACAATATTATATTAAAAAATTATTAATTATAAGTTATAAATTCCGCGATAAATTATTATTTCATAAATTAATTTTTAATAATCATATGAACGTAATTGTTGGCTCAGTTTTAATTCTAATTATTCTAAGTATAAATATGAACTTATCATTACGCGGATTAATTATATTTTAGTTCCGCTTCCGGTTCATGATACGAAATATTTATTAAATATTATAGTTTGTAGTTGTTAACGAAAGTTCTTTCAATTGCCAGTCCTTCTTTTGATTGGGTTTCAAAGTTATTTTACTCCTCTGTTAAGTTCAAAAGACATTCTGTAATTTTAAACGAATTCAATAGCCTAGAACAGGGGTCTCCAAACTTTCCAGCCTTAGGGCCATACTGATTACTCCAGTAAGTTCCGAGGGCCAAAACCATATTATCATTGTTGCCGGTGGTAAAAAGTGAAATAGTCCAAAATCTGTCCGCGGGCCGAATGTGGCCCTCGGGCCGTAGTTTGGAGACCCCTGGCCTAGAAGAAGGAAATTGTTTTAAAAATATTAAATGCTCCTCTTTTAGAATATTCGAATCCTCGAATCATGATGTAATCATGACATTTACGCTATGTTATCGTGAAAAAAAACCAACAAAATTCGTGGTTTTATATTAAAATACTCGGAATGGTCTTGAAAGTCAAGAAAAGCGGTTTAGAAAAATGTCTGTGTGCGTGGATTTTTCAGTTGGCACTGTAGATCTCTCAATTTTTGAGATATCACGCTTAAATTTGGTATACAAGTTGACTATCATTGAACTATGATTGGTATAACATTTTGTGAGAATCTAACAAGTGGTTTAAATATTATAAAAATTTTAATATTTACAAAAAATTCAGTAAACACTCTCCTGTCAGTTAACTTTTATAAATTTCGAGTTATCTGGCTCCAAGTTTCTACTTAAATATATGATAAAACGATTGTCAAAGATGAATTTGATGCAACGAATGATCGCTGTTTTGGTACATTTCGAGTTTTCCTTATCATAAAGAAAGTGTTGGTCGTGAAAAAAAAAAGTACATTTTTTAGATATTGGATTGAAATATGCTTCACGAGTATTCTATCGTTGATCATAGTTTGGCATGAAATTAGTCGCTAATCGGTCAAAGGGTTCATATCTTTTAAGGATTTTAAGACATTTTGAATTTTTTGAAAAACTCTTTTACGTTCCATCACGCGCAAATTTTGAGAAATTAGGCTGAAAATTTTTACACAAATGGGCTAACATTAAACGATAATTGTTATAAAATTTGGCAAGAATCGATGGCGTGTTACAAATTTTATAAGAATTCGAAGATTTTGGAAAAATATCAGTAAACACTCACTTGTATGAATTTCAAGCTTGAATGCTGAAATTCTCCTTTTATTTGAAAATGTTTCACTCTATAATTTCTATAGATTTTGAACAAATGACCCGGTGTACACGGTATTTAAACAATCCTGTAAAGTAGAACGTCACACATTGCTTCCTCATTATTTCTCACCTTACGCAAAGCTTCCTGTACGAGGTAACCAACATTCATCTACATATTTTGCCATAGAGGTAGCTTTGCGAAAAGTGAACAATAATGAGAAAGCAACGTGCAAGAATTTCTACTTTGCAACCTTGTTTTAAAATGGAATGTGAAAAAAAAACCAAAAGTTTCTTCCAATTAGCTTAATAAGAATTTTTATATCGTAGACACTCAGAGATATGATTTTATATTAGAAAACCTTGAGCGCACACTTAAAATCTGGACAATGTACGATAAAAATGAAATGATAATAAATAAAATTGTTGTTTAATGAAATACTGGAAATCATCTTTCTTCCCCTCAAAGCTCACCCATCATGATTTTTAGATCTTCAATGTTTTTCGTCATTTCTTCCCACTTTTTGTTGTAATCCTCTTTCAATTCTTCCTTTATCAACTTAATCTCATCTCTTAAAACCTCTTTCACTGCTTCTTTTACATAGTTTTTAATTTTATTAACGCTTCCGAAGTTGTCCATAAACCGAATAATGTTGTCCAGTTTTTCAATAATCATATTTTGATTGTCCTCTTCGTCTTCGTTGACGCTCGACCTTCTTCTTATATTTCTACTTGACCTTCTTCTTTTTCTTCTCGGTGCTTCAATTTCAATCCACTCTTCTTCTTCCTCCTCGACGTCGCTTTCCTCTTGGACCTCTAACACCTGTTCCGTATCTTGTAATTTTTCTACCGGGCCAGAGCATAAGGCCAACTCGTTGTTTTCATCGCGCGATGTGTGAATTTTAGCACAACCCCAGTGATAGTATTTCATGCACGTCCTGCATACAAATACTTTGGTCTTCGGACGTTTTTTGCATTTATCACATATTACTCCTCTTCCCTCCAACGACCTTGTCCTTTTCTTTTTTTCATCGGTCGGCATTTCAGAAAAACAAGTGACGAATAGACGTGTAAGCTAGTTTCCACGACGACCACGTTTTATAACGCCACTAAAATGGCAGATGGCGCGGAGAGTCAGAAGAATAAACTTTGTTTGTTTACGAGCCAAATGCACATGCGCACAGGGCAATGTTGCCGAGAATTTCCGCTCAGATTGGTGGCGTTGATCCACGGTGAGGAGATCAATCTCGAAGTGAGGTTATGAAGACGGAATAACTTTTCATCTGATTCCTACGGCCAAAACACCCGGTATGAAGAAAACCGATTTAATTAGATGAAAATCAATGTGTTCTTATGTTTTAACCTGTAACAATATAGCTTAAAGACACGTGGCGGCGATATCACAATAAATTCTTTTCGGAGCGATTTGACAGCAATATGTATACTCACAGAACAGAGTGGGAGAGAACGAGCGAACGACGGCGAGAGAAAGTGAGAAGGAGACAGAGAGAGAGACTGGAAGATGGCGACAGAGGGAGAGAGAATCATATAACGCGACAATAGTGAAGGAGGGTTAAAGGGCGCGTGAATTTTGGCTCGGACCCCTCGTACAGCCTATCGAGGGTTGGGAGCGTATAGGAGCATACACGAGGGTGTTTGAGTGTTCCGTTAACTTCTTGGTTCACGGCTGGTAGTTTCGCCAAGCGGCATTAATTATCGTTCGGTGAATTCAACTCCAAGTTGCATTGCGAACAAACGGTTCTCGCTTACCGACGCTCGTCCTGCCGATCCGTTCCCGTAGTTGTATGTATAGATATATACTTGCATATCTCTCTATATAATCAAGGAACGCGGCAGCGTCTCGACGCCATAAAAATATCTCGCCGTCGCCGCCGTTTACAAGAATCGACATATATATGGCATTCCATATCAAGAGATATCTACACTCGTATAGAATATTTCATGTTAATTTGTCTAAATTAATATAGAAAATTCCATGTTGAGTGCACCAGATTTATATAGGACCTTGCACGTCAAATGGATTCCATTTATATAGGAAAAAAATATTATTTAAATTTCAATACAGAAAAAAAAACAAATATTTATCCTTAAAAGGATCCAGACAACGAGCCGAAACGTTAAAAAAATGTACATGACTCATTTGGCTGTAAAATGCCATTAGTCATTCGTTCTATTTGAGATCAGACGGCCCATGGTATATCTTTTACCATCAAATGGTAATTTCTTCTGTTAAACTTTGCTTTCCTTCCTTCCATATGGACCGATTTAAACCTAAGAAATGCATTCAACAATCGATTTATTAATTATTATTCGCAAATTCACTCATCTTTTGTATTTTTTATTATAAAAATATCTCGGTGCTGTGAAAGTAGTCGAATTGATATATATATTTAGAGCATTCAGTGTCAAGTGCCGTGTTTTCAATTTAGAATTTAGAGCAAGTTGACTGCATTTATACAGTAGATTCCATGTCAAGTAGACCAGATGTAGATAGGGATTCAGGACCCTCTGTACAAGGACTCATACCGAGTCTCCTCTCACGGTGATTAGACTTGAGACCCGCTGTGTGAGTTCTCACTATGTTAACAACAGTCATTCGCAAAGAAAAAACAAATACTCAAAATAGAATCTTGGATATTACTTTCTCATCCCTGGTGAAAAAAAGTTTCTGAAATAGTCTAACACATTTTTTTCCGAGATTTTCATACTTTTTCAGAAAAAGATTCAATTGATTTCAAAAGAATTTCTTACTTTCTTTTATTTCTTCTACATTCTCATTATTTCTATTTTTTTTTTTTGCTTCTAGAAAAACTACGAGTAATGGGAAGATTCAGCAATTATTCTGTGGTTCTCTGATATTTACTGTTCGAAGCAGTTCTAAACTGATCTAATTGCTCTGTACTTTTCAAATGTTAATTACAAGATTTGCATTGTTCCGTATTTTTTTTAAATTTTCACCATGAGGAAATATGTTGATGAATTTTTGGCTTTTTCATAGAGAAAACAGTGTGAAAGGTGAAAAATTATGGGGATTCAATGTGCACGGTTTTGCTTAACATTATTGTTTAAAAATTTGTCAAACGTTTAGCTTAACAAACATTGAGTGATTGAAAAATTAAAAAATTCAAAGTATTCGAAAATCCAATTGCTTCGATATAATTCAACCAAAATTGTAACCAACAACGAAAACTTACTGCATAACTGATGTAACAAATTGAAACAAAATTTAGATAAAATTTTATTTTAATAACCCTCGGCATTCGTGAATTAAAAAATGCTATGTTCTATTAAATTCGAACACCCTCACCGATTTTCATCACATTTTATATGAAACATTCTTGAATATTATTACGTACGTGTCTGAAGTTTTAGCTTTTTTCGCTATACGCTTCGAAAGTAGAAGCGGTTAAGACTTGAAAAATAAAAAATGCACCAAAATTCTTCTACCTATCTTCGCAAAGTTCAACATCTAGCAACGCTTTATATTAGTTTGCAGCTGTAGAAAGCTGGAGTTAAACTGATAACACTTTACATGAGTTAGAGCGACAACGTCAATTTTTCGAAAGATTACAAATCCTGTACAATCCGATCCTCTTTATCGATTTCAATTAAACTTAATATCAAATATCCTAGAACGTTACTGCAATTATGAATAACTATTTTAGCTCGATAGTTAAAAAATTGTGATTGTGCGTGTCTTCGGCGTACATTTTTCGAAAATAATACCAAAGAAATACAGTAAAACCTCTTATAACTTATGAGCTTGGGGGAAGCTACCTCTTCCACTACGCTTCCAATTGAGCAGGGCGGCGTGCGACGCCTCGTAAAATTAGGCGCTGCGTGGCGCCAATTCGAAACTTTCACCTTCGTATATAATATACATATATAATCATTATTATATTTTTTTATGGTTTTCGTATATTTTAACATACGAGATATGAGTGACTTTGAACTCAGAGATATTTCGTTCTGCATCGGCAGCGTCTTTTTGACGTTTTTCTCATTGAAAAGATTTTCTCTAAGGTATGTGACGAATACATTTCTAGATTCTACTTTTATGGAAAATGTAGTAATAATCTTCTATTTAATCATGAAAAAGTATTTAATTCAATAAAATTGGAAAATAATTCAATAAAATAAACCTCTGCTGGTGCACCATTATGTTTAGTATTTAAGTTTTTATTGTTTTTTTTTATAGAACAATTATGGCTGATCGAGTTGAGACAAAGATATCAACGGTGGTCGAGCAAGCAGAAATCGTCAAATAACTTAAAGGAGGTGTAACTTTGATTCACCTTGTTGTCGAACAGCATGTCAAAGAAAAGATATAAAGGCGTGGAAGATTTAGCTTTCGAAGTAGGCTTGTACAAGTATTGTGTACAAAAGCAAAGCCTTAGTCAACCAATCTATGGGCTTCTACTAAAGAAAAGAGATCTTCTTTTTAACAGCATTGCGGAAGGTCCAAAAAATTTCAAGGAGAGCTACGGATGGCTGGAGAAGTTGAAATCCTGACATTCTATTCGTCAACTATCGGTGCATGGTGAAAAATTATTTGCTAATGAGCCTGCAAGTAACTTTGTGTGAAATTCTTTCGCTTCCTAATTGACGATAACATAAAATCACATTGTGTGCACAATGCTGATGAGACTGGTCTGATGGAAAATCTTTATCAGAAAATCGAAAAGCGTTGCTGTTTCGAGCGCATTAATGTTCTACCGTTCACTTACAAAGGAACAAAAAAGCAGATGGATGGATTGACTGCTATTTACAGAGTAGTGTAGAGAAGTATTTCTAGTAGCGAGCGAAAAGGGCCATGGATCTGAAGAGCGATGCATGCTTCTACTGGATAATGCTCCATCTCGTGTCGCTGCCAAGGAACTCAACTCCATTAGTGTAATATGCACTATTGCATATTTGCCACGAAATGTTATAGCTCTCAGTCAATCTGTATACTAAGGTGCGATTGACAATATGAAGAGAATTTTTAAGAATAACATGCTCTACAAGGTTATATCGCTCCACGACGCTGAGAATATTATGCAACTTTTTAAACCGTGGAACATGCTCAGCCATTTTCCCATGCATGATAATATGTAAAAGGGACAAACATTAAAATGACATGGAAAACCATATCAGAGTAACGATGATCCAACTATTGAAGAAGTCCTTGAGTCAAATATGTTTTCACACTTCTGGCATAAAGTACCTCATGGTGGTGAAACAATACTCGATGACATTATTAAATGGCTAAACCGAAAATGGCTGCCGAAGAGGAGGTATAGATGGTTCAAAGTGGCAGCGAAGAATACAGTCTTTCCAGAAGAAGCTTCGCAAGGACATAACAAATTCGCGAGATGATTTCCAAGCAGATGGGATTCCACAGTGGATCACGTACATTTATTGCAGCAATTTCGAAATTTCACATTGTTGTTTATTTGATCACAACAATCATGCGATGTAGAATCCTGTTTTTTCGTATAAAATCACATCTAACAATAATTATGTGTCATTGGCGTGTTGCACCTTATAACTCTTAAGTATAATCATCTATGGAGGTTATACCTAGCCGAATGGCGTCAATAATACGCATGCGTGCTCGGATGGTGGGGGAAGCTATGAGGCTGGCTGGGCCTTTTTGGCTGTGATCGAACAATTATAAATTATGAGAGGTCCGTTCTAGAACTTGGGGGAAGTCTATATGTTAACGGAGGTTCCGCAGTAGGTGTCTGCTTTTTGAAAAATTTTAACTTGATAGCTCAAATCATTCTCGAGATACAGAAATTTGAATTTTCATAGTCTTAACACACACATCCATACGGACTTTTTTTGAACCTTTTTTATCGACGTTTCAGACCATTTTGAGTACCCAGACGGGAAAATATTTAAAAAAACAATAGATGACCGGGGTAAGGGATTAGTGCGCGCGAGGTGCGCAGGGGTGCGAAGTCCCCCTTATCTATATAATAGGAAGGACCATTTTTAAGGAGGTCTATCGTTGCTCGTTAGATATATACGCTTAAATCTTTATCTATATAAGTTCAAGATTAGGTTTTCAATTTTTTTATAATGTGTTACGTCCCCGAAAAATGCAACACTTCTGTCATCGTTGCATGCCTTAACCGAGGGGCGACTGCAGTATGCGCTCAGAAAGGGGAAACGGACCCTCTGCTCGTTTGAGATAAGAAATAAACCTCGTTCTAGAATATCGGGCGCGTGAGAGATGGGAGGGTCCAGTCAACTAGGCATAAAGAACTTGCTCTCTCGAACCCTTTTTGTGACTAAAAATAAAAACTATTGTAGTATTTTAAGGGCAGATTCCTTGTAAGACACTAGGAGTGTGGGAGACGGGGAGATCGTAGCCATTTAGAACCAGAGGAAATTGCCCTCTTCAACCCCTGCGTATAGCTGAGGGAGGTATCGTCATAGTATAAAAGGGCAGTCATATGGCTCTTTTAAGCAGCTCTCATCGTTCTTGAGACCTGCATTTAACATCTCTAACTAGTGTGAAGCAATCAGTAAAAATAGTCGTAAAGAACAAATCCTTGGTTCGTTTAGTGTTCATCCTCAAACCCTGCGCCAGAGAGTAACGCGGCCCACCATGAACTCACCAATTCCAACTTTCTAATACGGCGAGTAAGGTGATCCACCGCGGACTCACCATCCCAACTCCCTACCTCAGACAGTAACGCGGACCACCGCGGACTCTCGCACTTCTCTTAATTCCATTCCGAACAGAGAATAACGCGGCCCACCACGTACTTTACGTTCACATTCCCATTTTTGTGGTATCGGAATTTGACTCATGAATAAACTCGAAACTAAAATCAAAATCGTTTACCCCGGATCCCTGACCAATTAGCTGTAGCTAAGGTAAAAAACAGAGCAATTCTTAGCGTTTTGTTATACCCAGACGTAACAAATGAAAGCACATGATTCCTTACCGACTTTTTGTCTGAGAAATTCATTCTCGAATTATGAATATTTTACATGGCTCATTATGAAAAAACTGTTCAATTTCAAGTTAATGTTCGCAAAGTTAAAGTGACAATCGCGACGTACTGGGAACCCTGATGAAGAGCTGACAGCCAATGGCACGTAATATTATCAATTGAATCAACAGCAATACATATTTCATTTAATACTAAATAACTGGTACATAAATATTAGTCTCATATACGCGTTATCCATACGTGAAAACATACATACACGTGTATATTTGCTTTCGTTTTAACTCGTTGCTGAACCAACTGTCATTTGAATTCGATACACCCTTCCTAAATCTTTTTTTTCGACTCCCATCCCTTTCAAGTACAAATTTGAACTTTCAAAAAGGACAGACTCAATTCATACAACACTGCAGAGCGGGTGGTAAAAGCTCCATTTTGATTCTACACCGATACAGGGTTGTTCTCTTCACTTCATAGAATTACTTATGTAAAAATATGTTACGATTTAGCGTACATATAATTGAATCTATTATCTGAAAGTTGGTACAATTTAAACACGATTTATCAGTTCCAAGTCGAGATAATTACAATTCAAGTTGGAATGATTAGCATATATCTCCTATAGCAAACACACACAAACAACACATCTTTCTTCCTACCATCTGAACGAAATGAAAGTATTGAACAACAATTAAGATTGTTTTAGATAAGTATAAACCAAATATGCTTATAAAATTTGAGATTGGATTACCGTTTAGTTTATGAGATAAGTGAAGTTAAATTAAAATTGTGGTAGCGCGTCAGAGGCACTTTTTAGTGATGGGAAAATCTACTTCATGAAACCCCGTTCTGCGCTAGAATTTCTGGCACTATAAGCTTAAGTGGCTTTGATTTTAATAACTTTTAAAAATTTAAGACAAATACATTTACTTAAGCGGTTTCCCATGTACAAATCGTTGCGATATAAACTGAAATCATTGATAGTACGTATTGTCAAGTACATATGTTGTTTATTAATCAAACTCGGTGGAAATTTGTGTATACATGACATTATATATTGTCACGTGTTATCCCCTTAACCAAAAACCACATACGTATTTATGTATGTCGCGTATCTTGGTGCACAGTGCTGTTAGTCTTAAAGATAATCTTTATTTAATGGCTATACTTAATCGTGTCAAGTGATTTTGCCGTTCCAACCCCTTAGACACTGTATATTGACATGTGTTGACCCCTTAGCCAAAAACCAACTACTGATTTATATATGTCGCGTGTCTTGGAACACATTGCAGAGACGGGACATTGATGTTAGTCTTAAAGATCATCTTCATTTAACGGCTGTACATAATCGTGTCAACCGATTTTTCCATTCCAACCCCTCAGACACTGTATATTGACACTTGTTGACCCCTTAGCCAAAAACCAACTACGGATTTATATATGTCGCGTGTCTTGGAACACATTGCAGAGACGGGACATTGATGTTAGTCTTAAAGATCATCTTCATTTAACGGCTATACATAATCGTGTCAACCGATTTTTCCATTCCAACCCCTCAGACACTGTATATTGACACGTGTTGACCCCTTAGCCAAAAACCAACTACGGATTTATATATGTCGCGTGTCTTGGAACACATTGCAGAGACAGAACATTGATGTTAGTCTTAAAGATCATCTTCATTTAACGGCTGTACATAATCGTGTCAACCGATTTTTCCATTCCAACCCCTCAGACACTGTATATTGACACTTGTTGACCCCTTAGCCAAAAACCAACTACGGATTTATATATGTCGCGTGTCTTGGAACACATTGCAGAGACGGGACATTGATGTTAGTCTTAAAGATCATCTTCATTTAACGGCTATACATAATCGTGTCAACCGATTTTTCCATTCCAACCCCTCAGACACTGTATATTGACACGTGTTGACCCCTTAGCCAAAAACCAACTACGGATTTATATATGTCGCGTGTCTTGGAATACATTGCAGAGACAGAACATTGATGTTAGTCTTAAAGATCATCTTCATTTAACGGCTGTACATAATCGTGTCAACCGATTTTTCCATTCCAACCCCTCAGACACTGTATATTGACACTTGTTGACCCCTTAGCCAAAAACCAACTACGGATTTATATATGTCGCCTGTCTTGGAACACATTGCAGAGACGGGACATTGATGTTAGTCTTAAAGATCATCTTCATTTAACGGCTATACATAATCGTGTCAACCGATTTTTCCATTCCAACCCCTCAGACACTGTATATTGACACGTGTTGACCCCTTAGCCAAAAACCAACTACGGATTTATATATGTCGCGTATCTTGGAACACATTGCAGAGACAGGACATTGATGTTAGTCTTAAAGATCACCTTCATTTAACGGCTATACATAATCGTGTCAAGTAACTTTGCCATTCCAACCTCTTAGACACTGTCTATTGACACTATATTTTATAAGTTAAAATCATATTATTTAATGAATCTAATTGTAAGAAAAAATGTCGACTGTAGTACTTGGCGAGTTCACGAAATGTAATGAATTATCGTTTAATTGTACAGTTTTCATATAACCAAAATAACTTGCCACGTATTGCAGTCAACATTTTTTTTACAATCAAATTCAGGAAATAATATGAATTTAACTGATAATACATATTGTCAAAATAGACTTTTTTTCCATCAAGTGTAAATAATAAACTATTATAATTGATAATACGTCCTTTGGATGTTTACTGTTTGTGTGACAAATTTTTTGTAAGTATGAGTGACCTCTTATATTAATGTAGTCGTCTCAAGTTTTTTACACATTGCCCAGCAGGATACAAATTGCTTAAAGTATATATTGGTCAATGGAGAACGCGTGTGATTATCGCGTGTGACTCAGTTTGATAACTCGCGGCTACTGTCCCTCGTTGCATCGAACGTTATACGTTTCATGTAGTAGTAAAGCTCACCGGATGGTCGGGCTGCTCGGTCTTTCGGCTGCAGAGAGCCAGTCGACGTTCACCGTCACCGCGCTAGCTTAATATGTAATATACCTATGTGTGACATTTGGGACGAGCGTGGGCGAACCAACCTTACGCGCTTCTCCGACTATGTACGCGTAGGTGTATGTAAGTATGTTTGTATGTATATATGTATTGAAGAGGTATAGGTATAATGCAAGCGTGCGACACGTTCCCATCGATATTCCATTCCAGCGACTATCCATGCATCGATACTTCTTTTATTAAAGCGTGGGGGAGAAACAGAGAGAGAGAGAGAGAGAGAGACTGCAGCCATCAATCTCTCATCGAGGGGGATGAAACGCTTCGAAATATGTATTACGACAGAAGGCCGTGTACGATATATTAAAAACAATAAATTTTATAGACGAGAGATCGTAATTCTTGTAATGAAATATATTGCATTAAAATTCAATTGATTGATGTACATTTATTTTAAGTATATATAGTAAACGTATGACGTAGAAAAGAAATTGCTAGGGCAGTAAGAATTTTTTTAAAATACGGTTAATTAATTTATAAGGAAAATAAAATCACAATTTCGCGGTAAGAATATTTATCGACTGAAGCAATTTGCTGCATAAACCAAACAGACTTTGTTCGCTATAAAAAAAAATAGTTTTTTTACTATACCAAAATAGTTTGTTTTAGTAACAAACATAGCTTTTTTTTATTTTATTCAATACTTTATTCGCTTGCACTAACAGCAGGTATAGTTTGTTTAGTTTCAACTAATACGTAGCAGTAACAAAAATGTTTTTCTCGTGATAGCAAATCCAATTAAGCATTTTTAGCATTTTTTTTTGTGTCCGTAATTATGATTTTGTAACTTGAACAAAGTCACTTTTAGAAAGGACATTTCGTTCGAGTAACAAATACATTTTCTTACTCGCTTACTTAATTGATATGTTTTTTCTATATGTTAAGGAAAATTGCATTTCCTTCTTTTTACAAAAAAAAAAAAAAAAAAAAAACGTAGAACGTAAATTGCAAACGTTCTTCTTAAAGATTAATTGCTAATTATAATAAAATATAATTCAAAATATTATAAAAATTGTATTCGTTACGTGGAGATTTTTTTTTTTTTAGCAAATGAGTTAATCTTGGAAAAAATAATTTTTCAGATCTTTATAGATTTTTTTCGATAGCGAATAAATAATGAAATTTTATTTGTGCAATTTGTTAACCACTGGCACGCCGTAAACGGTATTTTGCCTGTTTCGTGATACTTGTTGCTACAACATTTACGTTTAATATGAAGGGCCACAGGCACCACATCCAAAACCGAAACCTATAATATAAACCGCCGTACAAATATCGTGAATAGAACGTAGCGGAACGGCGTTGATTCTCGGCCCAGTTCCACATTGTTTTCCGGGCATAAACGAATTCGGTAAATCGGGTTACGTACCTTGTTTTTGCTCTGGCGAACCATCGGTGCCGTCGCCTATGCTCGTAGCGAATTTTGCATGGCGCGAAGGAAAGGTCACGAGGGTAATCGGAAATAGGATATAGAAGCTTTCTATGTGAAATGGGAATGAGGAACAATCTTCTCCAAACCCTCTAGTTACTATCATAGTCGATTTCATAAACCACTCCATGGCTCGTTTAGCCACGCCAGTCAACCCTGTCGACTCCTGGCTCTCTCTCTCTCTCTCTCTCTCTCTCTCTCTCTCTCTCTCTCGCTCTCTCTCTCAGTACCTCCCCCCCTCTCTATCATATACTCGGAAAAGACCTTGAAACATCGCTGCTCAAAGCATCACAGCTGAAACCTCCAGCACCGAGGTCGCATCACGGCGTGTGTCAATAACATCTACGAGTTTTGATGCTTTTTAAACGATCGCTTTCATCAACTCCGTTTTTCGGAAGCATTATATTTTTAACCCTTTGACGACAACTGAAATAAAAGTTGCTCAATTATGTTGTTATCAGCTAAACAGGGCTTGGATACGTCAAAGTACATTAAGTACGTTAATCAAATGCATTTATTGTACTGGGAGCTGTTGAAAAATTTGTTAAAATTAACAATTCTTCGATAACGTTTACATTTCTCGTAGACTTTTTAAAATTATTTTGCGACATTACCTTTGATTGATTCAGATATTCATTGAAATCAGTGTGTAACGGTCGTTATGCCTCTATTTCATATGTACAAAAAAAAAAAAAGTTTAAATAACATTCAACGAAAAACTTGATACAAAAGTAATGAGAAATACCCGGCTCTGTTGCTTCCCTTATATTATAGTTTTTTTTTTCGTTGACCCGAAAGTATGAAACACGACATCACCGGTGGATCCGACAAAGTGCACTTTGTACAAGGGTTCCATGCTACTGCGATTTTCCTGTATTCGACCTCGCTTCCATTCCTTTCTCGCCCATTCCTGTGTCTATGCAGTATCTCTTTTGCGTTTGCTCCGTACACTATGAAGGTATTGATATATGTACCAGAGGTATACCGCTGTGCTCGCTTATCCATCTGCTCTGTTGCTACGGTGCAGCTCGTTTCTCGTTGCGTCACCGCTAGATTATTAATTAATGCGCGCTCGCGAAATGAGCGACGTTTCTCCTCGTTACGGGGAAAATCTACAGGAGGATAGGGATGACGACGGGAACGATGATGATGAGAACGAAGCGACAGTTTCAGAGAGGGAGCAGAGCAGCAATGCGCGGTCTCCAGATCCTAGTTCAGCATGAAGGTGATTCTCGAATCGCCTCAATTCGTATGTATCTACTTCTTCTACTACAATCTACAATTACAGATACAGTTACTGAAAGTTATTTAACACTTGTGGATATCGCAGTATCGCTTTAGTTAATATTATTAATAAATAAGTTTGTTTGTAGCGTGTAGTTGTACTGTAAGAGCAAAAATGTTGTTACAGTAATAAATTTGGCTACCCTGCTTAAAATATCTCATTGAAACCGATTGAATCTCATGAAATGGACAGAAATTACATTGAAAACTAATTGGTTCCAATCGGTTTCAATGTGATTTTTTGTCCGTATAATTGGTGTCAATTAGATTTTTTAAACAGGATACTTGATAGAGGAACAAGAAAAGTACTTTGTGACGGTTGTAAAATTGTTTCTTCGAAGCGATTTTCTTCCACAACAAAACAAATATTGTAAAAATCGGCTTAGTTCATTGTTCTATCAGCAGGCCCAGTTTGTTTAGTGAACTAAATCCCAGCAGTAACTTAAAAAGTTTTGTAGTGATGGTAAATCCAATTTTTCTTACGTAGCATTTTTTTTTAATGCAAGAACAAAGTAATTATCCGCAAAATACGTTTTGTTAACAAGTAATAAAGTCAGTTACAATAACGAAATAGTTTGTTATAGTAACAAAATGATTTAGTTCCACAGTTAAATGCATTAATACTATTATTTTGAATCCTTTTTTCGTTTCCTCTGAACAGCCTGCGCAGTTTGTTTCTTTAGAGCAGGGGTCTCCAAACTACGGCCCGAGGGCCACATTCGGCCCGCGGACAGATTTTGGACTATTTCACTTTTTACCACCGGCAACAATGATAATATGGTTTTGGCCCTCGGAACTTACTGGAGTAATCAGTATGGCCCTAAGGCTGGAAAGTTTGGAGACCCCTGCTTTAGAGTAAACGAAATCGTTGAAGTAATAAAAAAATTTTTGTCGTGACGGCAAAATCAATTATACCTGCGTAGCAATTTTCTTTGTTGTTTTATGGTTTTGCTACAGGATCAATGTTATTATCGGTAAAACACACATTTTGTTACAGTATCAATTATTCTCCGTACATCGAAATTTTAAATAATTTTATATAAACGTAAATTTAAAGTTTCACGTAACGGTTTAACGATCCGAATGATTTTCCGCTTACGTACTATTTCCAAGGCACCCTTTAGGTGCGGCAGTGTGCGATCAGGCGCCAACTGTGCAATGCGAGAATTTGAATTTCTTTTTTCGCGAGAACGATCGGGGAGTCGAGGATAGCGGCAAAGCGAGCGGGCATGGGGGTTGGGGGCATCGGTGAATATTGATATCGAGGTTCTCATGACAGTGTCCACACTGGTCGATGGGGGTTATTGCGTGTTATATGTGCTATTACAAAAATGTAATATATATCGCAAGGACGCAAATTTGGCTCATTTTGTGGAAGCAGTCATTAATTAATAATCCAGCGTCGAAATGATAGAATTTTCGAGCTGTACCGCTTCACGGCTAACTGAACTAACCCGGCGACAGTCGACGGAAAATCGTAAACGTGCTGAAACGTTAGTGTCAGTGGCGTTATATCGCTGATTGTTGATTCGATACGAACGTCGAGTAAAACTGGCTCGAATTTCTGTGTCCGAACGTACATACCTGCAGTCAGTCGATACGAACGATTGTGGTGCGCAGCGATGTAGCTACAAATACGATGTCTATATATACGGTACTCTAACTGCGAATATAGTAGACGTACTGTATGTAGAGAAATAAAGAGAGAGAGAGAGAGAGAGAGAGAGAGAGAGAGAGAGAGAGAGAGAGAGAGAGAGCGAGAGAGAGAGAGGTGATAGAAACCGCTGAACTTTGAAATCGAGATGACATGCTAGTGTATGCAGTCGGAATAGTGTCGGAACTTGGGATCTTCAGTGAACTACGTTAATGATTTAATACCATTTATCGCTGACACTGGTAAAACCCAGCTACATAGTCATACACCATGATGAATTGTACTGTAGCTCGTTTCGTCGACGGACACCAGTCAGATGTAATAATAATAATAACTAATTTACTGTTAAAGCTAAAACGTTGAGTGGACATAAAACGAAAGACGACTATAGTTTCCTTCAATCTTAGTAGACTTATTAGGGAATCCAGAGGAGGATGTAAAATGGATAAACCTTGATATAAAACTTTAAATATTTTATATTAAAAAGAATATATGATTCACTGGAATTACCACAATTGTTACGTTAATTAAATGACGTGTAAATGATTTTTACATCGATTTCCTGTGGGATCCTACGAGATTCTAACACAATTTCCTTCCTCTTCTTAAGCTCCTGGTACACGAAACTATGTTGGGAACATAAACGTGACGACGTGGTAACAAGCACGCACGGTTGACCAACCGCGCGACGGTCGTATTCCGTTAACGTGTCGTTCCTGTAAGTATGTAACTTGTCAGTGATCAATCTACGGGCTACGTAGTTTTATGTACGAGCATTATTTTGATCGTGGTATTGGTTTCGCAGTGACGGAGCTAGTTCTGTCCCATTTGATGTAAACATTGAATGAACAAGAACGAGTCGTTGATCGTTTGTTCTGTGTTTGGAGCTTTGTTGTATCAAATTGTTCTTAACAATGGAACTACGAGACCGGAAGTAGAACTCGTGGCAACTTCGATCTTTCGCTTTGGCGTTTGTGCTTAGTACGCTAGCTACTGGATCGAATTACCGGTTAATGAAGGTTACACCGCGTGTAAGCCACGAAGAAAACAACTACGCCACTTCCATGTATATTAATTAGAATAATTTTATTATTTATCTTGATTTTAGTAAGAAGAGATCGATGCACGTAAAATGTCGATAATCGTTGAATGTATTTCCTTTGAAAATTCGTCGTTATCTCATTGATAGATCAAATTAATTAATCGTATAACTGATTAAAGTCGATACTTGTAAGGATTCGTTCTCAACGAGATTAGAGTTTGGCCTAGACCTCCATGGGCTTCACGTTTACACGCGTTGTCACATCTACCGAGCACGGGCTCAAGTATCACTTTGCAAATTTACGTTTTGTAGAAAAGTACCGAGGATAGACGCAGTGTTTTAATAATATTGTTGCTTTCAATTATAACTTAATCTTTCCGAAGAAAGATTAATTCTTCGCGGTTTTTTCGCCAAGTGAGTGACTTGGTTAATATCTTTGACTTCCCCTCGGATAGTTGACCCCACAACTTTGTTTTTTTTTTTTTTTTTGCATTCAGGAGGGGTGAATAATTTTTAGAAAAGACCAACGTATTTTATTTCCGTTCCTTTCAGCCGTCGAGAGAGTGGTAAAAAGGAACCAGGGAACGAGGGAACGAGAGGAAGGGATATTCGATCGTTTGGATTTTGCCCAGCTGCCGCGCGTCTTACCACGCACGGGTGGCTTACTACTTTCGCTTGACGGACCGACGTCGACGCCACTTGGATACGTAAGTTGAGATTCCCAATACTACATTACGGTGTACTGATTCTACACTGAAATGAAAGCACAGATGAATTATCGTTTTCTTAAACTGCATATAGTTTCACGTAATGGAAACTAATATTCACTCTGAGTTTTTAAATCTTGAAAATAATGTTTTCAAAGTAAATTATCAATTTAAAGAAAGTCGAATGTTTCATGAAATTTTAAGAGAAAAATTTCTTAAGACTATCGCAACGTACCGAGAGATTTAAAGATTCTTTTGAAATTCACTGGAGCTGTAAATTCCATTAAGCGTACAAGCAACGTTATCACATAATATCTCGTAGTATAAATTAATAAATTACAACTGTTTTCGTGTTATAGAAATAATATATGCAAGACTATCGATTAACAATATAAACTATAATTTTGTGTTAACGATAATAAATACAAGTGATGCGTTAGTGTCCGGAGAAAGAGAGAAATTCTTCTAATGTGAACTCCGTAGCGATAGATGGATGATCTTATTTCGAAATAATAAAAATTCTTTTATCAAGTTCATCATCTTTTCTTTGATAGAGACAAGAGAAGTCTTTGAGTTTGTATAGCGTATCCTCATTGGCTTGTTGTTGATCTTTACATCAGCAGAACTCATTGGTGGTCCCGTTGGGAGACGTAATTAAATAATTTTCATGTGTGTAAATGTGTTTGTTAACCAATATTTCATTGTCTATCGTATATATAAAATGTTAAGCATCTCGGACGACGCTCCAACTTTATGACATTATTATTTTTATTAATTTTATTACAATAATTATAATTTTTCTAAGTTTTTTCTATTTGTCATGACATTATATTACGAAAGAATTTGGCATTGTTACAGTATAGAAGAATTTTCAACTGTAAACCGCGAGCATATACAACTACACAATATATATGAGCAGCTTGCCAATACTTTTCTATCAACGAGATCAAAGAACAACGCTTTCGACATTTGCTGTTCTTCTTTCCATCGGAAGCTCTTGGTCTGACTCAGTGCGTCGTAGATGTAAAAAAAAAAAAATTGATGCAATTCACTCTCGTTTCTCTCGCGTGTCCCCTCATCCTCTTTCCTTCTACTTTAATTTCCCTTTCTTCCTGTTTCTCCGCAACTCATTTCATCTTCCTCTATTCCATGGTCTCTCTCTCTCTCTCTCTCTCTCTCTCTCTCTCTCTCTCTCTCTCTCTCTCTCTTACTCTTTTGCGCGCGCGCACACACACATACGCAACGTATGCTTTCAACACAACTCTTTCCATCAGTAACTCTTTCCACAGATTCCTCTCGCGTATCTGTGGTAATTTTCCAGTGCCACATGCCCCGGGACCTCAAACTCCCGGCGGCCAGCTCCACGTTACGTGAATAAATACTGAAGGGTTAGAAAAATGCGCATATTAATAAGTATAATTTCTGGTTAATTGACAGAAGATCCTTAAGCTTTTCAGTCTCCATTTCCTATTCCGTTATTTTTGAAGTTTTCCGGGTTCGGTTCACGGGTTTTAATATTCCCGGTGTAATTTTTCTTTTTGTTACAAAGGTACAGACGATATGAGACTTTTTGAATCGAAAACGTCAGGTTGGTATAAATTAGCAAATCAATTGGTTTGATTATATTATAATAGAATTTACTTTTTTTTTTCATTTACTGAACGTAAATCGTGTCGTTTATGATTATGAAATATACTTCCAAATATTGAAAGTATCGAAGTATCGAATATCGAAATCTGTCGTTCGGTACGATATAACGATTTTCGAGCTTGTTTTAACGAAGATGGACGCATCTATAACCTACATGCGGGCCAGTTCGTGCTAGTTTTTAACTTCAGATTGCCTTGTGGCAAAAAGACGGTTTTAGTGTTGACCCACAGATCTCACTGGGATTTTTTTTTAATCAAATGGCTTCACGAAACACAGAAGTTCTTGATAACAGTTAAGCAACTTTGAAGAAAGGCAAAACTTTCTATAAGCCTCTCTCATTAATTTTTATTATACTGTCTCCCCTTCGTATTGGCCCCTCTTTGTTTCCTCATCTTTCTTTTAACGTTTTAATTCTTTCTTCTTTCTGCTTCTTCTTATTCCGTCGACCTATCCTTGTCCCTTTTTCCTTACTATCGGTCGATCCGAGTAATTTACACTTCTCAGCGCGTTTTATTTCCTTGGATTCCGTCCACACGGTTTTACTTTCCTAAATTCTTTTTTCTGCTCTTAACCTTTTCCTTTTTCTTATTTCTCTCTCTCTCTCTCTCTCTCTCTCTCTCTCTCTCTCTCTCTCTCTCTCTCTGTCTCTCCGTGCCTGACCGGCCACCAGCCTAACTTCTTTCCAAAAATTCTTACACCCGCCCACTCATGCCCTGAAATCTCACTCGCGACATTTTTTTTCACTCTCCGGACAAATTCCACCCACCCACCTGTAGAAAACCAATTCCAACATCAAAATATCAAAGTTGTCGAGCGCGATTCGATTGATCGATTCTCGAAATTGTGTTAACGAAGATGGATGTACCTAACCTACAGTCACGACAGTTCATGATACTTTTTAATCAAATAGGTTAAGGAAGCACAGCAGTTTTTTATAATAGGCATTGAAAAAACTTTGAAGAAAGGAAAAATTCTCTTTTAAGCCTCTCTCCTTAATTTTTGTTATACCGTCTTCCCTTCTTAGTGGCCCCTCTTCATTTCCTCACCTTTCTTTTAGCACTTTAATTCTTTCTTTTTTCTGTTTATTCTCATTCCGTCGACCTTATCATCCTCCCCTTTCCCCTATTGGAGGATTCAAGTAATTTACTCTTCTCAGCGTGTTTTCTTCCCTCGTATTCCTTTCACACGATTTTCCCTTAGCGAATTCTTTCTTCTGCTCTGAACCTTTTCCTCGTTTCTCTCATCGTCTCTTCGTGCTTCATAGGCCACCGTACTAGCTTCTTTTCCACGGATTCTTTTACCCACCCACTCGCGCCCAGTAATCTCGCCCGTAAATTTTTTTTTCACTTCACAGCTGAATTCCACCACTCACCCACCCTCCGGCAGTTTTTCTCACTGTCGGTGATAGTCGTGTGTTCCCCGTTGTGCACGAGTACATATGAGGAACAGAGCGATCTTTGTACACTTTGAGCCCAGGTCGAGCTATGAAATGTTTCCGTCCCTTTTTTTTTCGGGATTCTATAAGTAAAAAAAATACTTTGTGTACTTTTTTACATACGAGTGAGCACTATTGGCAAAAGATAAAAACGAATAATCACATTTCGAATCAATAACATTGTCAATATTGACAGCACCTTCCGAATAGAATATTTCCGAGACAATCGATCGGATGTTTCGGTATTGCGTCATTATTTATGGATAATAATTATTTAAGTTCTCCGCAGTAAATTCTGCCATTGACACTTGATTGTTATATTTCAAATGAAAAAATGTAATCGCCACCTAAATAATTTAAAGAAATCATTAAAATTAGTTCTGTGTAGTCAATACATCATTTTGAATAATCGTTCACATCGATTATTTTTCAATTTGTCAACTACAACACTCCAAACAAAATATATTTTTATGGACTCGGTAGATGCGGAGAGATTAATTGGGTGACAAATTTAAACAGAAGAAATTAACGACAACCTTCTGTCAGCAGACAAATAAAAACAAAGATGCAAATTTGCACGTTGCATCCTCGTGATTCTCGCCGACCCACAAATTTTCCTCTACGGTTAATGGTTGTCTCAATTCTGGCTTCCTCATACAGGAAGTGTTATTAAAATATCCACTTGTAATATAATCGTTCACATCGATTATATTTCAATTTGCCAACTACAATACTCCAAACAAAATATATTTTTATAGACTCGGTAGATGCGGAGAGATTAATTGGGTGACAAATTTAAACAAAAGAAATTAATGGCAACCTTCTGTCAGCAGACAAATAAAAACAAAGATGCAAATTTGCACGTTGCATCCTCGTGATTCTCGCCGACCCACAAATTTTCCTCTACGGTTAATGGTTGTCTCAATTCTGGTTTCCTCATACAGGAAGTGGTATTAAAATATCCACTTGTAATACCCCGAGAGCTTGAAAATACCTGATTAATTTTCAAGCTCAAGAGGAGTATTCGGCGGATTATTTTTTTCACCCGAATTTCAACCGATAGGAGTTTGGTATTTAACATTTTTCAATGTTTCTGACATTCACGCAGGTTACGAGCTAACGAAAATTTTTTGTTTATCACTTAGCAATAGCAGAGAAATTATCTTAAGATTACCGATATCATTTTGTCCAGTTGATACCACGTGATGTTAAATACCACGTTCCTGTTGGTCGAAATTCGCGTGAAAAAAATAATGAATATAACTAAAAATTAAGTAAAATTGCAAATTTCATTAAGTTTAACCCTTCGATCGATTCTCACCAAATTCAAGACCAAATATTCTTATCTCATAGCCAATTCGTATGCCAATTTTGAGTTAGACAGATGAAAATTTATGAAAGTTAGAGTGAAAATAGTTTTTTTTCTCGAAAAATGATTAAAATGCCAGACACGATAAAATCTAAACGCCTTGATCGATTCATCCCAAACTCAATACCGAATAATCTTATTCCCAGGCCTATTCTTGTTGAAAATTTTAGCCCGATAGCTCAAACTTTACGAAAGTTAGAGAGCTCACACCCTTTTTTTTCTAAAAATTCAAACAACCATAAAATGAGAAACCCGTTAGCGATTTGGGTGAAAAATGCAGAAAATCGAGGGGTATTTCGACCCGACTCGTGTGGAAAGTTTCAGGAAGTTACAGTAACCCGTTCTCGAGATATAGCCTTTTCAATATTATAAACTCATCACACGCTTACGCACGGACATTTTTTCTAAATATAATTTCTCGACGTTGTCGATGATGATAAGTATTCTGACATAAAAATCTCGAGAACACTCTTTGTCACGATAACAAAGCTTCCTTTACGAAAATGCACAAAATTATATAGTTGGATCTTATTGAATTTCATTTGTCAATATAATTTTAACTTTGAAAGTTTTGAAATGTTGTGTCTCAAAATAAATTCAATTAAGCTAGTTTAATATAGTTGATTCAACTTTTCGTGAGGTTGGATATAATGATTCTCACGTCAAGAACCAAATATTGCAGTTGAATCAACTATATTTAGTGAGTTCAATTAAATTTTCGTTGATCTAATTAAAAAATCCAATGGATGAAAATAAATTTCAGTTGACTTCATCTAAATGGTTTTTCCTCGGTAAAATATTATCAAAGGCCAATTCCAAATGTGTATCACTCTCATAATAGATCAATCTACCATACGATTCATCTTGTTCGACCAAGCGGTAACTGAAAATTTGATGGAAGGCCCAGATGTAGTAGCTCGATAAACACAGTAGGGAGATGCAAAGTAAGCGACAGTGACAAGGGTGTAAGATATATTCGTAAAGCGAGACAATATATATGGAACAGGTTAAAGTTGAGACGTCCCAAAAGAAGCGATAAACAGGCAAAATATATTTCTAATACTTCCACCAAAAAGTTTAAAAAATTATAATATAAATATAATCTGTAAATTATTTTTTTTATTAAAAAATACATATCCATTCAAATTCAGATGAAAAGTATTTATATTCTGATATCAAGTTGTTGAGTTATGAAATAAAAACGAGATGACTTTAAAAATTTTTATACGTTTTGACGCTTCGCCCATTTACGTTTCTCGCCGGTATTTTTATTCTCTTAATACTATACTTCACTTAACGCGGTTACGTCAACTCGCAATCATGGCGTCACGATTGACAATTCGTTATCTTACACCACGAATATTCGTTTGATGATCTCCACAGCAAACAGTATTCTATATTCGTATAGAATTGCAGTGAAATTCTAAAGCTCTCGTCCATTGCTAACTTTCTATTTCACTCTCATTCGCTGGTATCTTGAATATGAATCGGTTATTTGGTCACCTGCCTATTATAATCACAGTAACTCGATAAAAGAAAGTCTGGATAGCTTTTTGCAGTTTGTAAATTGTCGAACTTGGCAGTTTGATGGATATATTTGATCATGATAACAGTGCTGGTATTGAATCTTCTTGAAATTCATTCGTTGGAGTATCGGGAAAATCATTGGGGAGATCTTATCTTTCTGTAGAAAATCATGAATAACAGGTTTGACTCCCCATAATCTCGTTCGATCGAGTGTTGCACCGTGATACACTAGAAATGCAGAGCTTTTTGTGGGACCTTTATACCGTGCGAATAAAAGGGTTTGTAGTTGGCTATCCCACAAAATCGAATTTCGGTAATTGCTATGCTGTCACGCTAACTCTCTGGGATATCATTGGTTCGTTTTATCCTGGTTATTTGGTTTTATTTTCTCCACTAGCTAGTTATTTTAATTGCACTTAAGGTACTGTATTCCTCTACCATGAAAATTAGTTATTAATTATTAATTGGGATTCTTTTAATTTGCTCTGTACTCACTTGTTTGGTCTATACTCAATCAATTGCCGAAGCTTTCTTATCCAACCAATGGTACCCATAGTTTATTATTTAGCTTCATCTGTTTATAAATAAATAAATATAATAAATATAAATATAAATATTTCTTTGCGTCCCGCAAGATGCACCAAGTGATATGAAAGACTGTAGTTTAAGGCCAAGAGAAGATTCATCCAAAATTCAGGTTAATAGTAAAAATAATTATTCATTAATATTATGTCATTGATCAGTCAATAACGATGCATTTAACATTACGATTAATAAAAAGAGGAAAATTACCCTTATGGTAAAGATTCGTCGCCAAAGTACTTAACGAAGCGTAATGCATCTGCAACGAAGAAAAAAAAATGTAATCAACGAGAAATAAAATGTTCTTAGTAACTAAAAATCTAAGTGCCAATGAGGTAAAAGAACAAAGTCAGGTAGACGGAAAGAGGAAAGAAAATACATATCGCTCTCCTCTTCTCTCTATTTGGTCCTCTTAACGTCACCCACTCGCTTGGTAGCTTCTAAGCAGCAAAGTGCGAGTGAGACGGAGTGTATACGAAAGGAGAAAGAGCAGGGAGGCCAGCCGCAGGAGAGAAGAGCTTCCGGGATACCACGAGCTTCTGCGACTTTTCCTCGCTGGCCCAAGGGTTGCGCGCGCGCGATCTGGCTGGCGTCGGCGGTAGCGGCATCGGCGGCGGCGACGGTGGTGCTGGCGCTGGCGCGGACGTACGTGCGCCGGGGGTATCTGCCACGAGAGGGATGAAAGCGTGGGAGCTTACTCCGGTGTGAGGGAGCGAGCTTTGCAGCGTCGTCGAAAGGTCCGAGAGAGACGGTGGAAAATCCGAGTGAACGAGAGAAGGAAAGCTCGTCCACGCGCGGATGGCGCGATAGAGGGGTAGGGGGTTTGAAGCGAGCGAGCAGAGGTGGCGCGGGGGAGGTCGGGGTTGCCATGGGAGCTACCCGGCCGGGGCGCAGAGCTCCAGTCTTGCCGCGGCGACTCAAACGCGCTTCGGTCGTCTCGTTCCTCGCGCGAGCCGAATGCTCGCTGCTGTCCGGTGTGTGCGTGTCGTGCGCGTGTGAGAGTGTACATGAGTGTTTGCGTGCATGTTCGCGGAAATTCCTTGCGGACACTCGGCGCCTCTCCGCGTATTCTCGGTACGTTACGTACCTCTTCGTGCTCTACGCGTGACGAAACTGTATACATTGTGTATCGTACCGTAACGCGGTAATGTACCCAACGGTTCCACGAGCCCTTAGGTTTAGCCTCGAGCTACACGTAAGAAACAAATACACGCGGCTGCACTATTGTAACTTTATACACAGTTTCTTTCGAGCGTTGGTATGCAATCAGTTTTATATACTTGCGTGGGATAGGGTGCATGAGAAGGGTAACGCGTTGGCGGGCTTGTCCGACCAACGCTTAACCTTTACTACTTACGCGGTGTCTCGTTGATCCCTCGACTATGACTGTTCACTGTCGCATTGGGCTTCTCGGACACGCGACGCGACCCTACAATCCCGTCACTTTATTGCTACTAACGAGGTACGAGGATTGTTGGTTGAAGCTCGTAACAATATCGATGGCAGTGACCTCGCTTATTACCAATTGGGAATGTTGCCCGGTTGTCATTCGAATTTCTAATTATATTGATATCCCAGATAATAATTATTCTCACAGAATTCATTTTTATATTTAACGTGTTTATCATATGGAAATATGTTGAATATACAATAATTATTTATATATTTTCAATACATCTTTTTACGTATGAATTAAATGTAAAGATATTTAATGAGTTGTTTAACAATATTTCCATAATTGCCAGACTCGTTTTAATTTTTTGTTATATTTTAGAGGTAGGCGATAGAGATTTAATGCTTCTCTCGTATATTACAATTCGATTATCACCGTGTAGGGTACGTTTCAGATTCAAGTAAGAGTTAATGACTGCAGTGATAAGATAATAAATTTGCTTATCACCGTGTTAAGGTGTAGGTTTCAGTTTCGAGTCAGGTGAATGACTGCAGTTACATTCCTGAAAGTGAAATATTTTCATTTTCCCTTTTATTGTTTAGTTGAATTAGTTTCGGACTAACATTGCCACAGTGTTTGAAGTAATAATTTATCATTAATATTTGTCACTGTGACTTCTACATTTGAGCTTCAACATCAAGAATTTAAAGAAATCGAGACACACGTGATGTGTCTATTTTGCAACAACGCGCATCACAATATTCCTTTAATCATTGAATCATAGCAAAAAATGTTCCAAGTAAAATAAACATTTTGTTTTTGTCGTTGATGTAACGGAATTTAAAAAATGTACAATTTTTCTCTTACCAAAAGAACACTTTGTTCAACATCCAAGGACACGCATTGAAATAAAATACGGCAATAAACCTTCGTAATCTTAAATTCGTTCGAAAGTTAGACCTCGATTTTACCATCCCAGGTTAATACTAAGTAGAAACATAAATATTGTGTCAGACATTCACCTCATCTGTAAAATAAATATAAATTTTTAATAATATAATTTCTCATACATATTAATCGTTTTTTTTTTTATTATAATTTTCGTTTGTACCAAAGTCTCAGTTGGGTCAGTTGAATTTATTTTAATTTGAAGAGATGCTCAACTCTTCTCAACCTTTCCTTACACCCGGTGCTCGGTACAGGTAAAGCGAATGTGTAGCAAGTTGCAGAGTTTACAGCAGGTGAGAGAATGTCGTTGCTCTGCTCTCACCGAGTCGAGACGTGCCGAGACAGGGTGGAACACGGAAACGGGAAAGATAGATGAGCGAGGGGTGCTCTCCAGTCAACCTCATCGTCGTTGTCGTCGTTCTCGTTCTCGTTCTTGTCCGCCTTGTCGTGAGATTTTGCAGAGTGTGGCTTTGTCCTGTAGCGGAGGTACAGAGTGCAGCGACATATCGCGAATACGCAGACTCACTCGTGACCAACGCCAAATCGTCCGTGTATATGCACGTCGCGCTTTTTGTTTCTACATCCCTTGTACTCACACATTTAAACGTAACAAATGTCGCCTTTTCGCATTTATAGTTTAACTTCCTTTTCACGTTGTTCTTCGTAACAATACCAACGTTAATGATAATAACGTTAAAGAATAATAGGATTAACGAAGTTGTTAATGACTGTTGCGTGATCCCGTGAAATCCCCGTGTCCTGCACAATTATTCCGCACGTGACAACTTGGTGAGTTTTAATTCCCACGATTCAATGTCATTTAAAAAAATTACCGAGTGCAGCTTCGCTACATCAGATATTGCAATAAAGAATAAATAGAGTTTTGTTAAAAAATTTTTAATACTCTTGTTGCATTTTATATTAATAAAAGAAAAAAAAACGATCTCTGGGCTTTGAAAAATTTTTAAGAATTTTTATTTACAATCAAAATATAATTCGCGAAATTAATAATTCAATCGTAACTTAAAGTATTTTTCGATTATTTACGATATCGACAATCGGCCACATTCGTTGAGCCAATAAAAGAATTTTCTTTCGACATAAAAATTTTGATAAAAACAACCCAATGGCATAGCACGAATTTTTTTTTCCGTTGGGAGATATCTCTTTAACGTAGTGTCCTCGTCTATTTACGGTTATAGCCAGCGAGTACTAAAGAGACGACAGAAGAAAGCAAGACAATAGGAGATGCAATATTGAAAAGGTTCAGTGGTCCACGTTGAGTGTGCTTTTTCTCGATATAATAGCGGCTTCGCTATTACTCTTATCCTTTCTCACTCGACATCCGCTTACACTCTGTAATGATTTAATCTGATTAAATCTCTCGTTTCTCGATATACAGTCGACACTCGTGAACGGGTGAGAAACAGAGGGACACAGAATCCAGGAAACAAGAGAATAGGCGATGCTTACAGTTTGAAGATTTTTTTTTATACCAGTTGCTTCCGTTCGCCAACCAGTTGCTTTCTCTCGGGCCGACACGGATTTGCCTCTTTCGGAGTATTTCTACTCTGTCTTGGTCTTCACCGAGACGCTACCAGACTTAGACTACCCAACTTGTTTTGAAAGTATTAATTTTCACTATTTTTTATATTCATCATAATGTTTTAAAGGACGTAAAACGACGTAGAATAACGTAGACGATTTTTTAAAACTTGAGTAATGGTTTGTAAATAAAAATAAAAACAATTTTCGCAGGTCACAATTTTATCAATAAATCTATAAATATTCGATATGATGTCGTAATGACTCTCGACAATTGTGCATAATTACAGAGTTCGGGGAAATGATTAGATTAGAAAAAGAAGTCGATATCCAGAGTTACAATTAGGTACGGAAATGAATATTAATGCGTGTCCTCACCACCCTCGTTAATTTCATTCCACACGATAGTACGCTTAATCGTTCGGGGTTAAAATCGTAAACAAATCGCGATGGCACGTTTCAAAAGCAGGAGGGAAATCGAATTGTCCTCTGGAGTTGATGCGTGTAAATCGACCGCCCTCGATGCCTTATGCTTCTCATGGGCGATCGAGGGAAATGATGAAGGCGTCGGAAGGGTGGTTTCGACAGATAGCAATGCCAGATAGCAGCTTGGAGAAGTATGCAAGATCTTTTTCCGTCAAGGAAAAAAAGAAAAAAATCTTCCATAAGTAGAAGATAGCTTCCATTGATATAATATCAAATGGCGGATATCTACCATTTTGTGTAGATCATACATTTACAGCTGCATTTTGTTTCACGATTTCGGTATCATACTCATGTTTTGTCACAGTAATTTATTTATCTACCGAAAACAGGGCTCAATGACTGTCATGCATAGGAGATGCATTTTATAAATTATTGGAGAGTGAGATGTCTACAATTTTTCTTGTCGGTTGTGCTTTATATACTGAGGAAAGGAGCTGATCAAAATTACTCTATGTTACCTGAAAAAAACTGTCAATAGTCAGCTGGTAGTATTTGTAAATTTTTATTATATTCATAGGAATTACCTTATGTTACCTGAAAAAAACTGTCAATAGTCAGCTGGTAGTATTTGTAAATTTTTATTATATTCATAGGAATTACCTTATGTTACCTGAAAAAAACTGTCAATAGTCAGCTGGTAGTATTTGTAAAGACATCATCTGTCAACAAGTGTGAGATTTTCCAATAATTTTTCTTATATTCATAGGATTTACTTATGTTACCTAAAAAAAAACAGTCAATAGTCAGCTGGTAATATTTGTAAAGACGTCACCTATCAACAAGTGTTAGATTTTCCAATTATTTTATTATATTCATGAAAATTTCCCTATGTTACCAGAAAAAAACTTGGCGACATAGTAGCACATTACAAGATAACTAAAGCAGTTTTTCTGCGGTAAATATATGATTATTTTCACGGAATCCTTCCGTCCCTGCGTATAAACTCAAGCAAGTTATTCGTTATGTGTGAGTCAAATGGCATCGCTGACGGTGTAATTCGGCAAATTTTGCTGCAGTAGCGTAAGATTTTTTCATACGGAGATATATTCCCAAACGTTTTCCAATTTATTTAAATCAACTTCATCAATGAAATCAAATCAATATTCGTGCTACGTAAGCTTTCATAACATAACTCGATTCGCAACTGCATTCATAAAAATAAATCGTGTTATTGCAAAGTGGTTGAAATAGATTTTTCGTTACTTTTCTTATCAATTTGGTGTTAACTTAGCTCTGACTAGCTTTTCGCAGCGATCCTTGTCATCCGAACGTGGATCTGCCTAATCCAAAGACGGATAACCTCAAAGAATATACTTGCTTGGTTATTTTTTTGTAACCAACCTATGCACATTTCTTGTTGCTCAGTTTTATAATTGACTTTCGTAAACGAAGAAAATGTAATTGACCAAATTTTCTAGAGGAAAACATTTTGACCTGACGACACGGAACAATTTAACTTTACGATGTATTAGAAAATGATTATTGTCACTCCAGCAAAAAGTGCTAATCTTTGCCACCATGGGCGCCATGAGTCTTATTCAGCCGCTATAGTATGACACATCGCACATAGCGAATAACAAATAGAAAGCTATGTGTGCAGACGAAGCAGGTAATCAGAGAGCGGTTGTAATACAATTGAATCCCGAGGCCGTGTAAATGTCGATACAATGTCTCACACTCGTACAAAGTAGATTTCAATTATTACGCATCACCATTATGGGTAAGTTTATTTCGAGATTCGTCAATGGGAATTGAAGGTAGAATATTGGTTTTAGCCTAAGATTAGGAGCAAATACACAGAGAGGCAGACGCCTCAATAGAGCAGGCCAATCGACCTGATTTCGTATAAGTTTTATACCCCATAATACAATAGCATAAGTTCCTCCCTCAGCTAGGGTGAGCGTCTTAATATTCCCACATAGCAAGAAGTTACAATATCGTGCGCTGAGGGTATATCGTCTATCTTCTACCAAAGTAATTTCACTATTTTCCTCTGGTATTCCTCCATAGCAGGCACGTACTAGGAGACTAGACAGGTGACGAATATTCGAGTTTCGAACGTACCAAGCTGCAGTGTAGCTTCAAGATAATTATCGCAGGGATATTGAATTATCGTGCCATCCTAATAAGAAAACCTTGTTCTTCTGACTGACTTCTGGCTAATACCAGGTCTATAAATATGAAACCGGAATTTTTGTATAGAAAATACACGTTTATTGTATGAAAATGATAAAAAATATTTTATTCGAAGTATTGCCCATCGCTAGCTATACATTTTTCCCACCTGTCTGACAATTTGTGGATGGCATGCCAAAAAAAGTGTTGCTCTTTTGAGGCAAACCAGTCATCGAGCCATTTTCGTACATTTTCGTAACAAGTAAAGCGCTGCTCAGCAAGTGCGTGTCCCATCGATGCAAATAAGTAGTAATCGGACGGAGCCAAGTCTGGCGAGTAAGCTGCATGCGAAAGTATTTCCCAACTAAACGCCTCAATCGTTTCCTTGACCAGTTTTGCTGTGTGCGATGGTGTATTATCATGAAGCAAAATCATCTTGTGTTGCCTTCTTTGATATTCTGGTCGTTTTTCACGCAAAGCTTGATTCAAATCGATCATTTGTTGTCGGTAGCGTTCAGTATTAACGGTTTCGCCAGATTTTAGCAGCTCATAATAGATCACACCCTTCTGATCCCACCAAACACAGAGCATTGTCTTCCGTCCATAGCGATTTGGCCTTGCAGTCGATGTCGATGGTTCGCCTGGAGTTACCCATGATCTTTTAAGCTTAGGATTCTCAAAATATATCCACTTTTCATCGCCAGTCACAATTCGATGGAGAAATGACTCTCTTTTGTACCTGGCGAGCAGCATTTCGCAAGTGGTTTTTTGGTTTTCCTGCTGTCTTTCATTCAGTTCATGTGGAACCCATTTTCCCATATTCTGGATCTTTCCCATGGCTTTCAAACGTATGGAGACGGCTTGTATCACATTTAATTGATCCGCGAGTTGTTGTTGCGTTTGATCGTCATCCTCATCCAACAATGCTTGCAATTCGCTGTCTTCAAACTTTTTCGGTGGTCTTCCACGTTCTTCGTTTCTCACGTCAAAATCGCCACTTTTTAATTTTTTAAACCACTCAAAGCACTGTGATTTACCAAGAGCATGCTCACCGTAAGCTTCGACAAGCATTCGATGCAATTCAGCAGCAGTTTTCTTCAATTGGTAACAGAATATCAATGCTGTCCGCAAATCGTAGTTTCCAGGCACCAAATTCGACATGTTCAACGCTATTACAAACTACGCTGTTGTATGAAACTTGTATTGTTGTGAGTTGAAAGTCTTTGTCAGAGATGTCAACAAGGAAATGGCGCCAATGACGCGGTTTGACAGTAACTACATTGACAGCTAGAGCCATCTATAGGCAAATTCCGGTTTCATATTTATAGACCTGGTTTACACCCATAGAAATGAAGTATATTCGAGATATATACAGGATGTATAATTATATAAAAGTGCAAAAAGTTGTATATCCTGTATGTATCCTAAAAAATATATGTTAGATATATCTCAAGATATATATGAGTTATAAATCAAGGCAAAAAGTTCTATATCTCGTTTATATCTTTGGATACATCGTTGGATATATCTTTGCAAATATCTTTAGATATAGTTTTGTATTTATCTTTGGATATATTTTTGAATACAGCGTTCGACATAGCTTTTAATATATCCCGGGATATATCTTTGAATTCATCTTTGAATGTATCTCTGGATGTATCTTTGAATATAACTTTGGATATACTCGTACTTCTTTTCCATGTAAGTATATTCCATATATTTTTAAATCTGTCTGATAATATCCTGAAAAATATATAACAAAATATATTTTTACGTATATTTCACAATGTATGTAAAATATATGTACATATATATGAAAAATATAGTAGTTTTAAACGAAAAATTTTACTTCTAAAAATAGATATTCTATATTTATGGGGGTTCAACGATAGCTTCGGTACAAACGTAACACTGAAGTCGTGACATGAGATCATTCTCTGGAGAATTCAATTGTAGCAATAATAATTAACAACTTCAAGGCGAAATACATTACTTTGCATTTACTTACATTCAACGTTCAACCATTTGTCTTACGTCAAAACGAAAATACTTTTTTTCTGTTTGGCAGAGCAATATCATAACCATCAGCCAAACTTTTTAACGTATTAGAAAAATTTCAAGAAAATTGTATCATTATCTTAAGGTTATATCATTAAAGTGATGATAAAAATAAAAATCAGTTATCCCTGTTCGTAATATTCTTCATAATATCCTTCGATACTCGAATAGTTAACCGAGGCACTCAAAGCGCAATACCTCATACCGTAAAAAATGAGATACGAATTTGACGGATTCTTTTAGTCGGATGAGTCTGGATTTAACGAATTTATTCTCGTATGACTCCTGCAATTTGATAATATCGATAATTCCCTTATCAAACCATCGAGGTTAATTCCTTTTTAGCCTGGAATCTTTATACGTCGGAATATTCTTCTGGAAAGCCTCGATAAGCGCTTCATATAGAATCGATTGCAAGATACATCGACATTGTCATTATCATCAAGACACAAGGCCAACGCAAGCCCGCCATTTCAAAATACAAACTAGGACAGTTATGCTTCACTAAAGTTTATATTAGATGTAATTATAATGTTTAATTAATGAATAAAAAAAAAAAACAAATTTAATGAATAAATTTAACGTAAAACTGATAAGTTTGTACAAGAGGTTCAATAGAACATATCGAGCATCGTCCTCAGTCTGTTGTATACATATTCGTCTCGTGTGTACAATTTATCGAGACGTTCCTGTCTCTTTCTTGCTCCTTCCGTCTCTCTCTCTCTCTCTCTCTCTCTCTCTCTCTCTCTCTCTCTCTCTCTCTCTCTTAGGAGATTCTCTCGTAACTCGACCCGTGCCGCCTACTTACCCACTGCACCTTGTATGATCCGATTGGGATCGATCTCTCGAGAGCCGCACGTCGAGGTCTTTGTGGACTAAACCTCGTTAGCGCATCGAAGACTCTATCTATCTAGGTATCACGGGGTGAACAGCATCGGAGACCGGGCAAGGGTGAGTCACTGAGGGATGCTGAGGTAACTGAAGAAAGAGTGAGGGAGAGTAAGGGGAAACAAAGTTATCGATGAAAAGGATGTACACACGTGGGTGGGCATCCTTTACCCGTAGCGACCCCCAGGACACTATGAATCATCTGCCGCTACTATATGATCCAATTCATTCCTCTTCCACCTATCGGTGAACTTTAATCCATTTGTCACCACAGCTACTTGTGGTTTTTTTATTATGTTTTCACGTTAAAGCCAATAGGGACACTGAGAAAGAAAATGAACTAAATCGACTTGATCCGTCATTCTGGATGGCGAAATAAATATTTAATTGATTTAGTCGATCGAACAAACTGAATATTTTGTTAATTCAATATTTCGTCGATCGAGAAAGGATTTCATTCAATTAACTAAATATTTTTAATACAACTTTCTCACAGTGTAAACATAAAAAATGTTGGTTGAGGAAAAGCGTGTGAATATGAAATCTTTGAAAGAAATCTCGCCTCGTAATAATACAATTCGAACACAGTCAACATAATGGTTTTATTGTAATTAGTTTAAATGTTAATATTTACGAAAATAAGAAATATCAATGGATCATGAATGTTAGTCATTTCAATGCAATTTAATAGAATTTTTTTTATTAAAGTAACTTTAGTTAACTGTGTATTTCATTTTTAATTACGCTTGCGTTAATTGCGTCGAGTTTATTAACCAGATTAGCTCGACAAGATAGTGAGTTTACTCATGCATGGGTACAGTGACCTCGAGTGAATGTAATCGTGAAATATTCTGTAATAGTAATGCGATTACGCGACAAATATCGCTAATTAAAGCTGATAAACGAGTGGAGACTGGAGGGCGAAAAGGCAATCGGGATATGATGAGAGAGAGAGAGAGAGAGAGAGAGAGAGAGAGAGAGAGAGAGAGAGAGAGAGAGAGAGAGAGAGAGAGAGAGAGAGAGAGAGAGAGTGAATGAGAAAGTAATGAAAAAAAGAAGAAACAGAGAAACGAAAGAAAGCACGGGCTTGTCTAGGATAAAAGTTCATATTCAAGCGCCCGAGCAAATGGCGTACAGACTTTTCCACTTCGGAGGACGAGCTCTGTGGCTCATTCTGCTAGCTGACTCGGTTTCTCGGTGGTGTGTCGCGCGACGTTAGCCAAGAGAAGAGTAAATGAGAAGGAGCTACGATAGGATGGGAATCAGAGTGAGAAAAACCGTCGCGTCGTCGGAGCCCTTGCGACAATATGATATTTCTCAAAGTTGCGCGTATACGAGATTTTAGTTTCATTATCGCGGGTGCGCGGGAATTCAGCCGTTGAAAACTTAGTGAGATAAAACCACGTCCACGATAAACCGTGTTGAGAGACAAAAAAAAAATTTTCACTGCAATTTGATTAAGTGTTAACAGTTCTGTGCAGATAAGAAATCAAAAAAATGATAAAATTGTTGATTCCTTACGGTTTTTTTTTGTAAAAAAATAATAATTCATTCTCATCAAATCAGACTTCGAATAGTTCTCCTAAGAATAGTTCTTGAAATTCATACAAAGTTCCCGGCTGCTAAAAGGGCATTGGATCGTCAAGGTAGAATCTTTTATTTTAATTATTTTTATTACATGGTTGAGTGGATTTAAACGTGTTAACTCTTAATAAGTCACAAGAATATCCTCAATCTTCGACTCTACCGTAAGAACGCGTTATCACAACAATGCTATTCGTAGTCCCATTCAGGGACGGTTTCGGGTGGTGTCACTTATAAAGGGTTAATAATGATAATAATAATACAAAGCACACACATTCAATTATCGAGCAGGGCGGAAATCAAAACTTTATTATAATGAATGCTATTTCTCGTAATTATTCTTTGACAGTTGGCTTCTACGTCGACATTTTTTTACTTTGTTTTTCCAACGCCGTTTCCGATTGTACCGATGGTATTTAGCCGGTTATTTGCTTCAAGCGAGTAAGCGAATAGCGTAAAATGATTACCTACAATGTAATATTTAACTACTTTTATAAATTGCCGGAAGCCCTTAGTACTTTATCCGAGTTTTGAGAACTTTTGCTACATATTGAATATCGTTTTACTGTTTGCGACGATTAAATAGATAAATATTAGCGATCAAACTGAAGTTTATCGTTATGGCTGAGCTATTAAGGCAAAAATTATAATTACAAAATTATTATTAACATTTTTATTCGGCACGTAGAGCAACCTGAAGTTTTATTGATACAAAGATCAATTTATTACAATGTCAAACAAGCTGGCTTAGTAGAATATCGCGTCTTGTTTTCTCGTAATTTTCCACCTTTCGCAAAGCTACCTTTATCCTTTAAATATCGATCGATTTTAACTTCGTAGAATGTATTTGTTGACTCATAGAGAAAACCTTGTGAAAGATAGAAAATAATGAAAATGCATCAATGTGCAAGATTTAATTTTGCAATGTTATTTAAATACTTAATACATTATTTTATCTGTTAAACATTTCAATAACTCAAGATTTGGTAAATTTATGATATTCATAGCAATTTGTAGTACAATTTAAAAAATGAAAAATCTCGTTAAATTGATAAACCGTTTGTTATTAGATTTGAACCTAATATAGTCATTTCAAACGCTTGAATATTTGTATAAACTTTTAACTTGGTAACTAAAAATTTGTTAGACCGAGGATCTTTGTAATAATTATTTATAAAATGGGAAAAATTCAAAATTTCAGAAAATTTAAATTGTTCGATCGATTCTCTACAAATTTAACGACGATCATTGATCGATATCATTTCATTTGTTTAGAAATATTTTATCCGACCGTTCAAAAATCTTGAGAACAAGCGTGTTAGCAGATATTTTTAATAAAATTAAAAACCGCGTAGATCTCAATGATTGCAAGCATTCAAAATTTGGTAAAATTAGGATATTTATAGTAAAATTATAGTAAAATTTTAAAAATGAAAAATCTCGTTAAATTGATAAACAATTTGTCACTACATTTGATCTTAACAAATCCTTTTCAATCTCTTGAATATTTGTACAAACTTTCAGCTTGGTAACTTAACATTTCGTAGACCGAGAATCTTTGTAATAATTTTTTTGTAAAATGGGAAAAATTCAAAATTTCATAAAATTTAAATTATTTGATCGATTCTCTACAAATTTAACATCGATCATTGATCGATATCAATTCATTTGTTTAGAAATATTTTATCCGACCGTTCAAAAATCTTGAGAGCAAGCGTGTTAGCAGATATTTTTAATAAAATGAAAAACCACGTAGATCTCAAGGAATACACGCATTTTCATCGTAAGTTGGAAACAATGAGAATTTACACCTCTGCGTGATAAATTTCAAGTTGATACCTTAAGGTATTTTCAAGTTATAGAGGAGACACGCACAAAGCTCACTTATTTTGTACTTTTGACAAATACATCCTTAATTAGCTAGAAAAAGGTATTTTTAGTCATAGCGTTGAGGGATCGATCTGTAATTTTGTAGGCAAGGATCGAATTGAAAAGCTCCGTTTCCCAAGATTTCCAACAAGCGAGGCGTAACATTGAAATTGCCTCGAGCGAGATCAGACGGTGGCATTGGGATGAAGGCACGACTGATAGCGAGATAAAAGAAAGGAGAAAATAAGTGAATGAGGAAAACCGAGAAAAACTATGAAATTGAAAGTTGGAAACCAAATTTTCAGGTTTTTTTTCATTAAAATTCGCTAGTTACCTTATATAATTTTTTAAATGTATACTGATACTTAAGGATAATTTTATTTTGAGTATCCGTCACCGTTGTTTTACTTGAAAGACAAAAAATTAATCAAAATTCCAAGTAAACAGCTTTGACGGGAATACATTTTATTTTACATTCTTTAAAATTCCATTAAGACTTCTAAATATTTTTTATTACTCACTGAAGGTTTAGGAGAATCTTTTCGGCATTTGGCACCAGAGACAAAACAAATATATAAAGTTCTAAATGAACTGCCTTAATACAATGTTTATCTATGTGTAGATACGAGAAGCGTGACTGAACGTAAGGATGAGAATGAGATCGAGTGAGATCGTGCAAGAAAAAAGTCTATCTCGAGGGAACGATAGATTCTAGCGAGTTGAGTGCGCGAGGGGGAAAACGAAAAAGGAATAAAAGAAGAAGAAGAAGAAGAAGAAGAAGAAGAAGAAGAAGAAGAAGAAGGAGAGAAGAGAGGGAGAGTCGTGACTGAGGTCGATCACTTCCTTCGACTTATCCCGCTAGTCAGTCTAGCGAGGAAGGTAGAGTGTACTGGTGTTTGTGCACCTTAAGCAGAAGCCCAAGTCCCATGAATGATACATACTACGAGTGTAGAAGAGGTTTACCCATCGAATGTGCTTTTGATACACCGATATATATATATGACCGAAGACTTCCTTGAGCAAAGAATGTGTCGGATGTCCTCAGGCTTACAGCACAATTTTGGTGAAGTAAAATAATTGTCCGGTTCCAAAATTAGCTAATTTTTTGTGTTTCAAAACACTTTTAACAATTTCAATACTTACAATCATAAATTGGTTCACGTAAAACAAATAATTTTTGGTAATATATATTCAATAATAATAGTATCAGGGGTACAAATTGAAAATGCGGGTTTGATAACAGATGGCGTTACTAACGCTATACGCATCAGGCAGTACTGTGACTATGTTCATGTCAAAGCTACGTCTTATAGCTTTAATTTTCAGTATGTGTCAATTTGTCGCAGTGTCAAATTCATAGTTTTTTTGAGCTCTCAATATGTCGAGTTTCGTGCCAACAAAACAGCATTTGCGGGAAGTTTTAATTTACTTCTTTAATTTGAAGAAAAGTGCTGCTGAAGCACATCGATTGGTCTCCGAGGCTTATCCGAGTCATGTTCCATCGGTTTCAACGTGCGAGAGATGGTTTGTGCGGTTTAGAAGTGGTGATTTTGACGTTGAGGACAAAGAGCGGCCGGGCCAAGTGAAAAAGTTTGAGAATGCTGAATTGGAGGCAATACTCAATGAAGACTCGTGTCAAACTCAACAAGAGCTCGCAGATTCATTGGGAGTGACACAACAAGCCATTTCCCATCGTATAAAAGCCCTCGGAATGATCCAAAAGCAAGGACATTGGGTGCCGTATGAGCTGAAGCCGAGAGACGTCGAGCGCCGTTTTTTTGCATGCGAACTGCTGCTCGAACGGCAAAAACGGAAGGGTTTTTTGCATCGCATTGTCACTGGTGATGAAAAGTGGATCCATTACGATAACCCGAAGCGCAAAAAATCATATGGTTACCCCGGCCATGCATCATCATAGACGGCCAAACCAAATATTCACGGCGCCAAGCTCATGCTCTGTATTTGGTGGGACCAGCTGGGTGTGGTGTATTATGAGCTATTGAAATCGAACGAAACCATCACAGGAGCACTATACCGAACTCAATTGATGCGTTTGAGCCGCGCACTCAAAGAAAAACGGCCACAATACGAGCAAAGACACGACAAAGTAATTTTGCAACATGACAACGCTCGGCCACATGTTGCAGCGCCGGTCAAAACATACCTACAAACGCTGAAATGGGAAGTCTTACCCCACCCGCCGTATAGCCCAGATATTGCTCCTTCCGATTACCACCTTTTCCGATCGATGACACATGGCCTAGCTGACCAGCGCTTCCATTCTTACGAAGAAGCCCAAAAATGGGTCGATGACTGGATAGCAGCCAAGCCGGTCGAATTTTTTCGCGACGGTATCCGTAAATTGCCAGAAAGATGGGAAAAAGTTGTGGCTAGCGATGGACAATACTTTGAATAATTCATTTGTTACCATTTTTTCAGAATAAACGTTCAAAAATAGAAAAAAATCCCGCATTTTCAATTTGTACTCCTGATATATGACACGATACGCCGAGGAAAATATTCAACGTATTTTACACTCTCATCGTCGATCGTGTGGACTGCGTTATTTGAATTTTAATGGGGATTTTTGTATTAATTACGGAATATCAAGTGTTAAAATATTTTAAATCTTAATCATTCGCGCGACTAATGCAGCGTCATATAATTTTTAATTAACTTTTACAATTTGAAGAGAATTATTCTACGAATATTTTCTACAACCAAATAGAACTTTATCACACGTTATTTTTTTAATTTAAAAGGAAAAAACTCACTTGCAGTATTCATTTTATGTACAGAACGCCTTAACCCACTTGAAAAACATACAATAGCAAGTGGTAGTGCGAGAGCGAAATTTTGAAATTGGCATAACAATTTAATTCTGTGAGAATAATTGATATCGAATTATCGACTTCTCGATGTAGAACTGAAAAATCTGTCTGCTGACAAGTAAAAGCTACAGAATCAGGTGAATGCGGATTTGACGCTGCTGGAAGCAACAAAAAAAAAGAAATAGAGACAAATGCAACTGAATCCGGGGCGGCGCGGCTTTCGACGCGATTTTTTTTTTTTTTTTTTTTTTTAGAGTTAATTGAATCACGTCACTAGTGGCAATTGTATTTATATAGAAAAAATAGGAGAAAAAGAATCATCCAATCCCTGCCTCCAGCTACTTCGACTACTGACCACAGCCAAGTGCTTCATTCACCGAATATGGCTTTTCGATCAAAATATTTATAGGAAAAGTAGAAAATTTTATTCCAAATTTATGTTTCCAACTGAACGGATAATTAATTTGCAAAATATCTGACAATATTTAAATAATGATATTGAAAGAAAAATGATTAAGATCGTTAAGTTACAGAGCTTGAAGTATCATGGAAAATGTAGATGAATTAACAGTTTCAATTTTTATTCATATTTCTTTATTGCTTTTTACAAAAATACGATAATTCCACGTTTAATCATGATTAATAGATTACTCTCAGTCAATTTAATTGTCTCTATAATAACAACACGCAGAATTCAAAAGCCTATATTTTGTAGAATCAGCATATGCCTCATACCAAATAATAATTTTTCTTAAGGGATCATTCTACTATAAAAGCTACAAACATACCTCATTTTTGGGCATTTTTTAAAAACAAAACTACGAGATGTTGAGATTTTCTACCTTTTTATTTAACAACTTTGGTACAAGATCAAATGTTGATAACAATAACAATAGTTATAATAATAATAGTTGGAAGGATTGCAGAGTTGAAACTTTTATTGAAATACATCTCCGTGACGCGGATGATAACACTTCGTAAATTAATCTCAAAGAAGAAAAAGGTCTGCAAATTCGAAATATGAACGTTACATCCTCGTGATTCTCACCAATCGACAGAATTTCTTCAACGGGTAATGGTTCTCTTAATTCTGGCTTCCTCATAGAGAAAATGTTATAAAAATTTTCAATAAAATTGCATATTTCATAAAGCTTCAACCCCTCAATTGATTCTCACTAAATTGAAGAGCAAGTGTCCTCGTCCCCTAGCCAATTTGTATTTCAATTTTTAGTTTGATAGATAAACATTTTTGAAAATTGGAGGAAATTAGATTTTTTTCGCGTAAAATTATAAAAATTCATGATTCTATCAAATCTGAACGCCTCGATCGATTCTTGCCAAACTCAATATCGAATAATCTTATTCCCTGGCCTATTCTTGTAGAAAGTTTTAACTCGACAGCTAAAAATTTATGAAAGTTAGAGAGCGTACATCCCTTTTTCGAAAAATTCAAACAACCATAAAATGAGACACCCGTTAGCAATTGGAGCGAAAATTGCAGTAAACTAACGGAGGTTGCGATCCGATCCGTGTGCAAAGTTTCAGGATGATCGAGTAACCCGTTCTCGAGATATATTCGTTGCAATTTTGCAAGCTCAACACACACACACACACACACACACACACGCGCGCGCGCGCGCACAGACCTTTTTTTTATATATGATTTCTCGATGTTTTGAGACTTTTCAAGTACTCTGACATAAAAATCTCGAGAACATTTTTTTTTCACGAAAACATCTTCCTCTATGAGGCAGCAGAAACCAATAATATTTTTAATCAGTATGAGTAACGTTATCGTCGATGCTTCGAAAAAAAAAAGAAGAAATTACCTACGCTCCCGAGAATATTGAGTCCATGGTGGGGAACGAAAAGTGCTTAATTTATTGGAACTATTCGTTTCTCACTGTCAAACATAGAGCAGCATACAAGCCTGATATTGTCGTCTTCGATTACGAAAGTAAGAATGATTTACGTCATCGAGTTCTCGATTTCCAGTGAGGCTAACATTAAAGAGAACGACAAACGAACAAAATATCAACATCTCCTAATAGTTCTCATAATAAATTGGTATTCTCGATGGAACGGAAGCGTCGTTTGTTACGAATCTGAAAATGAACCCCTCCTGTCGTCAACATGCCGACTCACTGGCAGGATGGATGCAGAACTCCGTTATCCGGGATACACTCCCCTTACCCGGATCACACGATTCTCGACGAGCTGATTGCTTACCTCCGGGTTGAAGTAACAGTCCGGTAGAATGATTTATAAACATTGCCAGTCCGTTCCTTATGCGAGTCCAAGTCCTACAGGGTCGGTCGGATGAGAGCTAATAAAGTTTTTATGTACGACAACAACAACGACAATAATAATAATATATTGTTGTACCATCACAATGGCTAAATAAAAAAGAAAAAGAAAATGCTCAACATCTTTTATAGTTATCGAGAGAAAAAATTCTAGAATAAAATTTTTTTTTGATCTTGCGGAGCGGAATGATCCATTAAAGCAGGGATTAGCCAAAAAATCAATAAATGCTTTAAAGTAATGAATGTAAAATAATAATTTAAGTGTGTTTAGTCTCAATTCACCTGATCCAAATGAATTTAATATCCGACGACAAGCAAACTCCTCGATTGTTTTTCAGAAATATTAAATACAGCAGGTACATAGCGACAAGTATATAGAAATATGAATATCAAGGACGAGAGTTAAGTGTCGGGGGTCGGGATGAATAGAGTGAGGCGAGGATATTGAGAGCCGGCGCCGAGGGTGGTGGACACCGTCATCGTCGTCGTCGTCGTCGTAGTCGTTGTCATAGTTGTGACGGTAGTGGTAGCCCCGTGTGCCGTGGAGTAGTGTCTGGGGTTTCGTTGAAAGTGGAGTGTCGTCGTGTTGCTGCTGCTGGTCGGTGCACTCGTGTTCACTTCTCGTGGCAGTTACTCGTACACCGCAGCTTTCCGCATGTACATCGTTGGAATTGCTATCGCGGTGAAGGTCCATTTTCGTTGAAAGTCAAAAGTTCCGAGGTCTATCCAAAAGTGAAGATGGACCGAATGGTGTTGATCGACAAGAGGAAAGATCCAGAGACGAGATTGGTCGTGGATCGTCAAGAATTTCGATCGTTAAAGTGCGCGGGCACAAGGGGCAGATTCTCGTCGAACGCTCAATTCTTGTTATTATTTTTCGGCGTATCAGCAGCATCCTCAGGACATAACGAATTATTTTTGTAATTTGTGTAACGATCCGTTGTTTGTACGGCTACGGGTACTCGTACTATTTCCACGGCTGGTTCTGCCGCTGGTGGCGGTGGTCTTCCTACCGCTGACAAACGGCGATTGTGTTTGTGCAACGAGAGAAAGGAGCGAGATACGCGAAGCGGCACAAGAATGCATCACGGAACCGGATACGGAAATGGGCCACAGGAGCGAGTTCACCAGGTATCGAGATCAGCCGGTGGTACTCTCGACAGCACCAAATGTCCCTACGAGGCTTACCAGGCACATATACCGGACTGCTGCGCCGCTGCCGCTGCTGTTCAGGATCCTTATCCGAGACCACCGAGTGGCTATGATGGCAGATGCTATGACGAGTGCCATCGCATCAGGACTCCGTACCAGGATGACTCGTATTCGCAGGTTGGTTGAACTCGCATGTACAATAATCGTTGTAATTATTCAGTTATCCTGTTAATTCTTCACGTGCGATGTCTATACAAAAGGACATTCCTGTCCTAGTTATCGGGGTCCATATAGCTTAAAGACCATGTTTTCATCGAAATCTCTGGTTCCGAGAGGATGTGCTTCGTACTTGAAGCGTAAGGATCGAATAGATAGTCTTAAGAAAAAATGTACAAACTCAAACTTAAGTTCTATTTAAATATTAAAGTGAAACTTAATTTTTTATTCAAACTTAACGTACAATCGTGAGTTAAAGCAATAACAAAAATTCAACAGATAAAGCTTTAAAACCTTTAGGTACGAATAACGCACCGGTGCGTCATACACATTCTAACGAATCGTTCAAGTAATACGCTGAGAGTTGTCAAGCGGTTGTCAAAAAATTTCAAAATCGTTTGATAAGCCACGTTAAAGTACATTTACGTTCATTGTATAAAATAATATTTATTACAGACACAGGCGAATTGTTCTTATAAATAAAATAAGATATCACTCAGTCCGTTTTCAACAAAAAGTTTGCCATGTCTGAAGGATTAACAGGAAAAAATGAAGACATAAAAAAATATTAAGAGCCAATCCGAAGCGCGTACACGGACAAAAATGGTTTTGTTACTCTAACAACATTTATGTTTTGCTAATAATTACCTTCCCGTGAGCATAATAACAGATATAAAAAAAATAGCTGCAGAGGCGTATTTTGCTATTGTGACAAAAGTTTTTATATTCGTTACTGCAGCAATATAATCAACTACTGCAACAAACTGTATTTGTTGCTGAAGCAATCGAAACTAGGATTAAATAAAAGAACGAAATTAGAATGTTTTTTTTTGTTTAAAACAAATTATTTTTTTACGGTAAACAACATTTGTTTTGTTGTCGTAACAAATAGTTCGAGTTAAAAAATTGTCCTACCGTAACAAGGTAGTTTTATTTTGTCACTAAAATGAAGTAGCTAAATTAGTAACGGCGACAAAATAATTGCTGTCGTAGCAATTAATATTTGTTTCCCGTAGAACAATGATGAAAATTTCATCGAGATTGATGTATAATCAAATGACAATGACAATTTACACACTTGAGTGGTTACTTATAAATTTTTGTGGCCTTGGTCCGTCCGAGAACGTTGTTTATCTTGGTGTGAAAATATCGTTGGGCTTTTCTATCGTAATTTATTAATGAGTATCTGCTTATGAAACGGTAAATTTGCATCGGAAAAATGTTTGAAAGTTCAGTTTGTACACGTGGGTATCATATATAAATATATATGGGAGCCTTTGTGGTGGAATAAACCGGTGGATTGCGTGTTAAAGTTGCCAGTAGTGGCGGTTCAATAAGGAACATCATCATACGACACTTCTTGTAGCGTGTGCCGAGCAGTGTCACGTACCGCCACGTGTACACGCGTAGGCAGATGCCCCGACACGAATCGACGGAGAACTCGTTTCACAATTTCTCATTCTCATGTTCCTTGTATATTGAATCAGCTATACCGGAGACAAGATGAATATAAATACGAACTTTTACATTACGCTTTCACATCGTGCACGTATCCCATTTCGTTGAAATAAGAAGTTCGTATTAAAAATAAATTTATTCCCTATAGTGTTTTTACAGAGAAAATTGAAAAAAAAAAAAAAGAAAAAAAATATATTTCATTCGTATACAGGGAGAATGTGACTTGCTCGAAGTAGCAAATTTGTTGAAAATAATAGAGAAATCTCGTTAATTAAAATGTCAATTAAATTGATTGTCACAACGGTTTCGTGAATGTAGGACAGTAGACTACCGTTGTCGGTTAACGTTGGCCGATATAACGCTGCCTCTGCTGCTGCTGCTGCTGCTGCTGCTGCTGCTGCTGCTGGCTTTTCGTCCTTTTAAAGTGACCTAGCCCCTAATTGTTTGCTTTTGCAGGACGTGCCTCCAACCCTTCAACGGCCACAGTCGAGGCTCGGATACGACGAGCGGCCCCAATCTCGCGTCGATTACACCTCGGACTCGAGGTGCGCGAGTAGACTGGGCTACGATGACACGGGAGGGGGTTACTTGGATCAGAGTGACCCCAGAATGTATTGCACCGGTAGCTACTGCATGGGAGACACGATGATGGCGACCGCCAGAGGCGTCTGCGGCGAGGAGGTTGAGCTCGACATGCGGAGACACATTCAAGCTTGCGCCTGCACCTGCAATCACATGGGTTACGGGAATTACATGGACTATCAGGTGAGACATAGCACCAATCACCGTTTACCTTAACACCATGCGTTGACACGACGAGCAGCCTCGTGATAAACGAGATGACAGCTAAAAGGCTTTCTTTGCGGTTTCGTAGTAAAAATAAATGTAGAATTCATGGCAATTTAAAATTAATTTTAAGTGGTTGACGACATAAAAAAAATCTTCAAAATGATTAAATCATCGCATGCATTCATTAATTCATATCTTTGCATACGACAAGGCATTTTAAAAAAGTTTTATTACAAGTAAATCGTAACATTGGTTCAAATTTGAATTATAATACGTCATTTCGAATGTTGAAAATTTTTCAATTACATAACTGAGTTACGATTTCTAGAAAAAAATAATCATATATGAGTCATGTATGATAATTTTTTCCTGATAAAAATTATTCATTTACCTAACAGAGCATCTTTCAACAGTCAAAATGATATAATGATACATATCAACTTATTATAAATTTATTTCTACGGTTGAAATGATATATGATTCATATGTCATCATTTTTATTCCGGGAATATTAATTAATTTATCTAACAGAGCATTTTTCAACAGTCGAAATGATTTAGAAAAATTCAAAATGCTTCATTATGCAGCTGAGTTACCTTTCCTGGGAAAATATGATAACATATAATGATATATGATTCATGTATGATCATTTTTTCGGTATTCTTAAATCGATCCGAAGTAATTTCGTTAGAAAAAATCCTTATTCGTAATACAATAATATTCAACAATTATTCGGTAAGTATTACACAGATTAAGTAGATCTCACGAAATATCGCAGCTATCGCATTAATATCGCAAAATCATTTATAAAATTCTTCTGGTTGTATATTTCTTTATGATAATATTATAACGCTTGAAAATTGTTTGACAATTATCGATTACCCGATGTGACAGTGGAACTTTGAATACAAATAGATCGTGTTGTTGTTGACGCAATGAGAGTAATTCCTGGTTGGTGATTCAGTCGGCCAATGCGCGCGCGACGAGACAGCATTAGTACCGTCTGACCAGTTTTGGACGTATCCACTAGACATTCCTTTGATCAATATTTAGGTTGCAACGTCCGATGGTATCAGAGACCGCAGTGGTACACTGCCGGAAAAGTTGAATTCCTATATCCCTCTCGGCAATACCTTCATCGAGAACGTTTAATTTTTTAACTGGAGAGTGGCAGGAAAAATCGTTTGGACTTTGAGGAGTAAAATCAGGGAACCCTTGCACCAGTCATTGGATTTATCGTATGCACTCGGACACTCATTGAATAAAACGAGCGAGGAATCGAGCCTGTCAATTAATTTCTTGCAGGGTACTCTGTCAATTGTGGTGAAAGCTAATTGATTCACCTTATTCAAAGATTTGACTCTTCATGTATCTTTGATTATTTAAACAAAACAATAATCAGGAACTCTCTACTCCCCGTCCAAGAAAAACTCTATCCACGATAGAGTTTAAAGAAAATCTTGTCATTCTGGTAATTATTAAGTGACAACTATTGACTTAGTCTATTGGACTATTTGCATAATTGCATGAACTATTTTTATTGTAAAACCAATTGAAGGTACAGTTGCTGTAACTATTGGAATAGTTACATGGACCAAACATTAACTTGATTATCATATTTTATAATTGACAGTACCATTTTTCTTTCTCAGTGTATTAACGGATGTAATCAATTGAATCAACATAAAGTACAGTGTAGTCTATGATTCTAGACTTCTCTATAGACTTCGAAACTGGAATTAGAATGCTACAAGTCTATAAAAAAATGTATTATAAATCAATAGAGGTATCGATAAGTCTACTCTTTGGTAGAATTTTTGAATAACTAAAGTCAGAAGTATGTACATTGAATGCTTTACGTCCTTCACGTATCAGTTCCACGTTATGTACCGTGTATCATAGACTTCCCATAGATTATAGACTTACGCTAGCTTTTACGTAGACTCGTAGTATTCTAATACCAGTTAAAAAATCTATATGGAAGTCTAGAATCGTTCATTACTCTCTGTAGACTCAATTGAGAGATCTGTTAACGCTTTATAGCAGACGTTTTTTTATTTTTACACGTCGTTCCATCACGTATGACGAGACACCAGAGATATCTGGCACTAAAATCTCCGTGTACGCTTAAACGTGATAGATCGTTAACGATACCGATTACAAATTGGGGATTTTAAAATTCAGTTTCACTATAATTGTCATCGGTATTACAATATTGAAAATAATTTGCTTCTCCGTGTATCTTGTAATATTTATCGGGGATAAAATGAAACTGAATATTGATTTTAACAGTCTGTTGTAATATTATTTAATTTTTTGTTGAAAAAATAAGATGATGTGATCATTCATTCGTGTCTGATTATTCAAAAGGTTATCTACTGAAATTCTTTATACATTATTTTTACTTATTTTCACTTAACTTCATGGAACTGTCAATTATGTTAAGTATTCTGGTAAATTGAGTAAATTGTGAAATATATACTAGAAGAGTTCCCCAGAAAATTGTGTTGAAACTAATATTATTTTCGTTCCGTCAAGTTCACGTATGTGAACATTAATAAATACATCGTTTGATTCTTAGTTTAAAAATTCTTTATATTTTGCATTACAATTGTTATAACTCTAATATCTTTTGCCAATTTAATATTTCTTCACGTTATGATTAATTATCTCGATGTATTTCTAATAGAACAATTGACTTAGATATTAATTTATCATCTATCTTAAGGGGCAGAGGGAGATTTGACTGATTTCAGTAAAGAAAAGTATTTTATTTGTTGTAATAGGTAAAAAAAATTCTATAAAAAATCCGATGCGTTTGATTGTTCGTAACGGATTGTTCGTAACGAATTGTTCGTAATATCATCGTTCTTGTAAAGAGACACGGAATATTCGTGACAATGAAATGTCACAAAGATTTAATTAAACTTCAATGTTATAAATCCTATTTCATCCAGAATTTATAATTATTGGCAAAAAATAATTTTTAATATTTTTTTTGCGGATATAAATTTTTTCTCCATAGATGGAAATAATTAAATTTCTATTAACTTTCACACTTCTGAACTAATCCCATATAGAATATGCAAAGAAGTCTCGATTACCTTGACGGAAAATCGAAATTTTAATTAAAAACTTATTAAAAAAGAAAAATATATATATCTAATACCCCGATAAATCGTTGGCTATCGTTAGAGTTTAACGAGCGCGATCAATACGGGGCTTTGGTTATACGGTCAGTTGCTTCCAACCCGTCAATTATTATTAGCAAAATCTGGTAGGATTGGTGGTGAAGAGAGAGATGACCGGATTGGTACTGGTGAGGCGCGAGGGGGTTGAATGCGAGAGTGTCGTATAAAGAGTATTGGCAAAGTAAGGTTTGATCATTATGGTAGAATGCACATAGCTCCACGCCATAGCTATACAATTGGGATGTTATGTACGTGCGTATAATCGGTAAAGCCGCATAGGGGTGTGCCAGAACAGTGACCAGGAGAAAGAGGATGAGAGAGAAAACGCTCGAGGGTGAAAGTTTCAAAAGCCACTCTCCTATCCGCTTCGGATCGTGGTGCGGACCAAATCGGAGCAGGCACAGTTCGGACGTTGGATGCCTCGTTTCTTCTGCTGCTGGTTTTCACCGTCAACTCCGAGCTCTGCAGCTGCCAGCGGTGCACAGGGACGCTGCAATGGCAGTAGTATTAACGGGCCACAGCGCGGTCTTCTCCGCGCCTTTGCTGCAGTGCAGTTGTGGCATTTTCAAAGTGGTGGAAAGCTGGGCTTGCCGAGGTAGCGAGTTTGGAGTACAGAGAAATCCAAGCGACGCTTATTCTCTATCTTACGATATACGCAAAGCGCATGTTCTGAAGTAAACATGTGTATGATATGAATATATATATAAACGTTTATATATATATATTGTATGTACGTGTGGTGACCGTCTGCTGGCTTGGTCCACATCCGTCTGCTCGTTTCTAGCTACTCGTAATGCTGTATTTCAGGCCACTGTTGTCTACGTAATTAGGGCGTTGCACACTAAATCGACTCCTTCGTATCATACTCTCGATGATCTTAATGTTTTTGGCGTTGTTGATGTTGTTAGTTATGTAGAATGATGCAAGAGCATATCAAAATAATTGGTAGATTGTGCTGAAATAAATGTAGGAAATTGATGCAATAACGTACTTCATAAAATCCATTGAATTGTAAATGAAAATATAAAGTTCAATAAACCCTCATCCGCTTTTCCACGATATTCCAATCGGAAAACATTTGTTTTTACAATGAGAATCATGACTACGTCGATTCAAGTACGAAACGTTTCATACATGAGTATATAATGTAACGTTTAGCGAATGATATAAAAATATTTTTATAATATTCACGAATCGGAATATTCGAAAGTGTAATAACAAATTATTTTCAAATGTTATGAAGCTATAGAGATCGTGTGCGGGATCGGCTTTCTTCGTGTCGTTTTCTTTGGAATTTTTTCGAAGATAATGCGTCTTATGAAATATTCATTAATTTGATTAACGCGAACGAAAATTAATTATGTTCGAGTTTGACATTATAATCTTTATTCATCGACAGACTTTTATGACAGGTTGACGCATAACGTATTACGGTTGTAAGTCGAGCAACCTGGGCTGGTTCAAGGTAGAAACATTCGACAAACAATATATACAAAGACAGGAACGCGAGCATGTGAGCCTATTTGTTCGGAGGATAGCGTGGCTGGTGGATCAAACGATGTCAGCCACGCTATGTAAGTTGAAGAGGCACACGAGTACTCTTCCGTAGATGACAAATAAGTGAACAACGCTCGCGGGCTCTGATAAACGAGACCTCGAGGACCGGAGAATCGAGAAACTTCGGATATTCTAACGACTTCAACCGACTTTCACCCGAAATATCGCCGGGGGTACAATGTTCCGTTAGAATCTATGCAGGCAACAGGCATATACTCATCTCTCGACGCATATCGTCGTATAGAATCTAATCGTTATGATTCGCATCCACGCCAACACTTCTCTCAGCTTTTTCACGCGAATGTAAAATAATAATTGCAAATCGCACACGTGTACTCCTACCTCACTCCTCGCTATCTACTCACGCGAACTCGTTCCGGACATTTGTAATTTTCAAATATACGAGAGAATCGCGCGAGATTAAATAATATCTCGACGATGAATTTAATTTTCATCGTTATATTAAGAGTTATATACGTGTAGTATGCATTACCCACAATATGAAATACCTATTGATATCAGGAAGGGACTGTGATGGATTATCGAGACGGAACTTCGTATCAATCAATTATTACTTCGATTACCGTCAGTGATTATTTAGTTTTCATTATATTTTTATGTATTTATTTATACAAAACGAGGTCATCCGGCGCATATTTCGCGCGACGTATTAATAACGATTACTCTTTCATTTCAATTTACGTAGACAGCTTTTAATATTCTCGAATATACCTCGGCACGGATTCGAAAACTTTTTCATATTTATTATTTTAGTATTCGCATTTCATTTTTATTTTAACAAATTTAATTCTTTTTCTTTTCTTAAATAGCAATTTAGGTTATTGCGATTTTTCTGTATAATATTTATCTGAAATTATGTAAAATAAATTATGAACAAAAATCTCGATTTTCTATTGACTCGTGCACGAAATTTTGTTTTTAGTAAGAAAAAAAATGTTCGTGAAATATTCAAAATTCTGTATCTCAAGTCGAAACCAAATTAAATTTGGTGTTAAACCAGTGATGATCCTTTCTTTGGGCATAATTTTTATCAAAGGTTGTGCGCGGAATGACATATTATGACGTTTTGGGAAAAATAACTGTCGCGAATCTTCGGCTACCGAGTCATATATTTTTTTATAATTTCAATTTTTATAATGGAATATTACATTTTTTGAATTATCTACATTATTCCTTTTATTTATGTAAATTCTGAAGAATTAAAGAATTTTAATTTCTACAGAAACGCTCTAATAATATAATAAAATATTAATTTAATATTGCAATAAAAATCAATTGTATTTGACGTTCAATTAGGACAAAGATCGGTAAAAGGATTCGGATTTTGTAACAATTTAATTTTTTTTTTAACATGAAGGGTTATTTTATATAAAATTTGTTGAAAAATCGATCAAGCCGTTCGAATAATAAAATGTGTGTAACTGTAAAATGATTGATTCAATTGATCTAAGATCAGCGTAAATTTCTCGTTGTTGATAACAATTTTCGTTATAATTTTAAAGCGATAAAAAATGTTTCCATCTCTCGATCGCTTCGCTAACGTTCAATTGTTTAAATATTTCAAAACAACGTTTGAAAGTAGCAAACTTCCATATTGATACCTCATTATTTATAATTTTAACATATTTTCCTCTACGAGGAACCCAAAATTAATTAACCTAGTTCCATCAATGTGTCTTTACGAAATATTCAATATAATAAGCAACAATATGCAACGTTGATTCGTTTTTTTTTTTTTTTTAACAATTTTCGCATGGAGAAACATTTTTTCCATTCAATTTTTATTGAATTTCATCACGGGTGGCAGATTTTTCTTTCTTTATATTGGACGCATTGTCATGGGGTGAGAATAATGAAAGAAGAACTAAATGTGAAAAAATTAAAATATCAAAAATACACGACGCGACCCGAATCCGCTCTACGTAGCACAACTAGTATTTCTATTATCTGAATTTCCGATTTACGTTAAATCCACTACAAATCATGGAGTCGTGACTCTGGCCGATCGAAAAAGTTTGTTCGGGCGAAATGGTACCAGCGCAGCATAGAACCGTAGCGAAAGCAACGCTAGGTGAAATACTATAAAATATAGAATATATATATATATTGGATAGCAATGCGACCTGAGCGAGGGGTTGTTTTTCTGGCTGGCGAAGCGTGCTGATCTGGAGGAGGTCGCGAGAGGACGATTGTCACGAGCGGACATTGGAATGTTGTACAATATACTATATACTGTTAGTGCTCGTAGTACTGTGGAAAAGTTTTTTTTCTTTTTTTTTTTTTTTTTCGTAAGCTCGAGGGGAGTGTTTAGTCGTTCGATTTTCTTTTACTATTTTTTATTTTCGTAAGCTGGGGATTTGTAATTCTTTGTAACGGAAGACTGATTTTTTTTTAAATTGGTTTTTTTTTTAATTATCCCATGCAAAAAATGTTGGTGCGATTTCGTTCGTTATTTGTTTTAATAAGATTGTGTAGATGTTGCGATTGTTTTATTGAATTTGTTTCTTATAGAAAAGGCTTTGTTTTCGTGAAAAAAAAATGAAACTTTTGTGGCAAATTACTAAAAGTTGTAGTTGGGAAATTACATTGAAAAAAAAAATTACTGGACGAATGATTCATCAAATTTGTACAATTTAAACCCGTGTAACTCAAGTTGTCTTTGATGCATCGAGCTGAAATTTCATAACCGTGTAGAGAGTTTCAACCGAAATTTACCTTAATTCTCGTTACATTGCGCAAAGTAATAAATAATATTACGTTGCTTTGAATGTTGTTCTGTATACGCTTCTAAACGATTGAACTAATAACGATCGTACATTTTGATAAAATCGCGAAATATCGATGGAATCGTTTGAATTTTAGTAGATTTATTAAATTTTACAACAAAAAAATCCCTCTAACGATCCTAAATCTACAAAATCTCTCGAGCAATCGAGCTGAAAGTATGCATTACGTTGCTTTCAATGTTGTTCTACACATGCTTCTAAACGATTGAACTAATATCGATTATACATTTTGATAAATTCGCGAAATATCGATGGAATCGTTTGAATTTTAGTAGATTTATTAAATTTTACAAAAAAAAAATCCCTCTAACAATCCTAAATCTACAAAATCTCTCGAGCAATCGAGCTAAAAGTATGTATTACGTTGCTTTCAATGTTGTTCTATACATGCATCTGAACAAATGGACTAATAACGATCGCACATCGATACATTCGGCAAAAATCATTGGAATCGTTTAAATTTTACAAAAAAAATCCCTCTCACGATCCTGAATCTACAAAATCTCTCGACCAATCGAGCAGAAAGTATGTAAAAATGTTTAAAAAACTGAAAGATCGAATATAGTAACGAACTGTGCGAGGAAACCATGTTTCACGAGGTTATGAATTTTTCAAATTTGACAAAAAAATGACAATTCAGATACCGATACTATAAAAATGAGAAATTTTGTGCAGATGAAAGAAATTTAGCAAGGTGGAATCTTGCACATTGCTTTCTCATTATTTTTCACCCTCCTTGTCTTGTTGAAAAAAAATGTAAAAATATCTCATATTTTGTCCCTTTTCTTATAACGTCCCCTCGACTCTTGGTTATGTAAAATCGGATACGTTTTCTAGAACCCATTTCTAGACCTCTTGATGAACATTGTTGAAAAACATTAATTTGTCATCCCTCATTCTCGACACAATGCCGACGAGATTAGATCAGGAAGCTTCTGTCTAGAGATTTTTATACCGAGACTCGAAGTTGAGGGTTGGTTTCTTTCCGTTGTCCGGCTCGAGTGGCTGGTTATTTTGTCTTCTTTCTGTGTTGCGGTTGTAAATAGAGGGGAATCTGGTAACGCCGGTACGTGTGTCAGCCCATAGCCCTTCTACACCTTGTTCTCCTCCTCAATGTCTCGGCAATGCGTTTTCATTTTCATCCTCCAGACCGACCCCTCGAGGTTACCAAGGTCCACCGAAGAGTGTGAGTGAACGAGCGAAAGAAAAAGAATGGAAAAAGGAAATAGGATGAAAGAGAAAGAAAGCGTACAAGGGTCTCGTCAAGAATTCGAGTGCGACCCTTTTGTTTGCACCCTTCTTTCCATCGTGGCAAACCCACGTAGCCGGACAACCCTGAAAACGATTCAGAGCCCAGCCGCACGAGGGTCCTTCGGCAGTTTGAAATATTCAGCTCTATCTCTCTTTTGCCCACTTTTGCCGAGTCAGAGACTGGGACGTCTCTTACCCGCAACACTTTGCTTTCCACCTCTTATTCGGCCCAGCCAGCCAGCCAGCCAGCCACCCAGCTAGCCAGCCAACCAGGCAAACCTTGCCTGCTTCATTGGTTTGAACCCGCACCTCCGAACCCAGGGTGAAACAGGTGGAGAAGTGAAATGGACGGTAAGAATGAAATATGCGAGAAACGAGAGTAAAATCCCGTGGTGTAACGAAGATTGATTTATTCGCAGATATGTTCGTAGAATGAGAATTTTTGAGTCAGAAATACATTGAAAATGGAAAAACGAATTTAAACTTGAGAAATAAAATCATTGAACGCATTAAGAATGAAGAATGTAAACGGATATTGGAAAATGGTGATTTCACATAATTACGCTAAGAAACAATTTTAAAAGAGCACGATACACGGTAATTAAAAAAAAGTACCAACCGTCTTGTGCAGCGATAGATAAATGCCCTAAACAAAACTAATTAGTTACTTTTTTGTATTGCAATAAATCACATTTTTAATTAAAAACTTAAAAACTACTGTGTTGCTTAAAACTTAAAAATATTAATTAACACAAAATACGAAATATAATTTTTTAAATTTGTTACAATGTCAATCGTCTGGATAAAAAGTTTTTTTTTTATTGGTATGCCATTGTTTAAAATTGATGAATCTAGCAATTAAAAATATACGGTCATTCGTTAACTCAATAAAAAAGATTCTATGAATAGACAACCGACGGTTAACGATACCCGAAAAAGTAACTGAGAAAAAAATTGTCCGACAAGATGACGGATAAGAGCGAAAATTCGATATCAACAGAGAGGAAGAGTCGCAGTAGTGAAAAACTACTCCCAAGATATATATACAGGACAAGATAAAGGGCAAGAAAAAATGTTGTAACACTCATCGACGGTGGAGTGCTTTGTCTTTATTTTTTTTAAGGAAACGTAAATTGAAGTGTCTCGAGGTAGATGATCGATTTCTGGGATATACGAATACGGGCAATTCTCCACCCTCGTCGATATCTCCCAACGGATACAAAACGATCGGCCTCGCTCACCGGCCACTCGGTCTTGTCAAATATTCAGGAAGGGCCGATCCCGTGAACGGACGTGTTATACGGGAACTTGATACACATTGAGGTGTATGTAGGAACGTTGAAAGTTTTCGTGAGTGGCCCGTAAGTGAAATTGCACGTGATGGAAACATTAAGAGATACCCGAGGAAAAAGTCATACACGATCATAGCTCTATCATTTATGATAACGATCATATGATTTATCAAAGTTTCTTTGGTAAACAAAAAACGAATAGGGTTGATTAATCAATTTTAATTAATTGATTCAAGCAATGAGAGCCTATATGCGTAAATATTTGAAGTCGTAGAATTTAAATTGAGCCTCATTTTCCCGCACCTAGAATCGCGATCACATGCTCGTACCCTGAATTATTATTTGCAAATTTCATGTTGATACAAGAGCTTGATACACGTTGATGTGTATGTAGGAACGTTGAACGTTTTTATGTGTAGCCTGTAAGTGAAATTGCAATTGATGAAAATATTCAGCGATACCCGAGGAAAAAATCATACACGATCATAGCTCTATCATTTATGATAACGATCATATGATTTTTCAGAGTTTCTTTGGTAAAAAAACCACGAATAGGGTTGGTTAATGAATTTTAATTAATTGATTCAAGCAATGAGAGCCTATAAGCGTAAATATTTGAAGTCGTAGAATTTAAATTGAGCCTCATTTTCCAGCGCCTAGAATCGCGATCACATGCTCGTACCCTGAATTATTATTTGCAAATTTCATGTTGATACAAGAGCTTGATACACGTTGATGTGTATGTAGGAACGTTGAACGTTTTTATGTGTAGCCTGTAAGTGAAATTGCAATTGATGGAAATATTCAGAGATACCCGAGGTAAAAATCATACACGATCATAGCTGTATCATTTATGATAACGATCATATGATTTTTCAAAGTTTCTTTGGTAAAAAAAACGTTGAATCGGGTTGATTATTCAGTTTTAATAAATTGATTCAAGCAATTAGAGTCGATATGTTTAAATGTTCGTAGTTGTAGAATTTAAATTGAGCTTCACTTTCCCGCGCTCAAAATTGCGATCACGTGCTCGTACACTGAGTTGTGATTCGTAAATTTCCATCCTTCTGACCGATGATAAACGATGAAACTAATATCAATGTTAAGATCTACATGATCACTAGCCTAGAATTACTATGATTCTGCATGATAATGTGTAAGAAACGAGGATACAAATTAGGACCTCGCACATTGCTTCCTCATTATTTTTTAAATTTTTAACAAAGTTATCTCCATGAGAAAATATGACGATAAATTTTGGCTTCTACATCCAAAAAATTGTATGAAACATGAAAAATAAACCAGGAAGCAATGCGCAAGTTTCTACTTTGCGTCCTTGTGTAAAAAAATGTTATTAATTGAAATTCAATGAAAATCATTTTCGTTAAATTTCGAATAAAAAACGAATCAAAATGAATAAATAAGAAATTAAGCAATTGAAAGTTCTATAAAATGTCATTGCATAAATATATTTTAGCGATAATTTTAGCCAATAACGAGAACTTACCGTGTCACTCGTGTGTCATAATTTTAGAACAATTGCTCAAGAAATTTACGAGTGACAGTAATTGTATTTTTGTCGGCCTCGGAAATCGTTGAATACACAAAATGCGTTGTGCTTTAAAAATTCGTACGCCTCTATCGATTTTCAACAAATTTGAAATCAAATATCTAACGATGTTATCGAGTACCATGAGCTTTACAAAACTTAACATCGCAATGTTGAATTCAACGGATCACGAATTGAAAGAAATAAATAATTGTCTCCTATAATTCTTAACTAATTACACTGAAACAATTCGTTATATTATAAAATTCTATAAAATAATTAATTCTCTAAAATTCATTTTATAAAATCAACAAGTTTAAATACGCGCAATTGTAATTAAAACTTATTTACTCTATAGAAATCCGATAGAGATCGTGTAATGAACGAGCAGACAATTGTTTTGTAGAGAAAACTTCTTCGGGAGACATAATAAATTCAATTTTCGCGAATTAACTCTTTTTAAAGTTGAAATTAGAATGTTAATTCATCGCCAAACATGATGAAAAGAGATAGAAAAAAAGTGGGAATGGGTTGACAGATCACGACAGCCATTTTACGGTTGTCAGTTGAGTAAGCCGAGCTGGCTCAAGAAAGGAGAACTCAACAAACAATAAAGGCAAAGACAGGAACGTAATCCGGAGCTTTACTCAGAGGATAGTGTGGCTGGTGGACATGATACCATGAGCCACACTTGGGTAAGAATGAGTAGGAGAGGCACATGCGTGCTGTTCGGTAAGTGACAAATAAGTGACGCTCGTGGGCTGTGATATACGAGATCTCGCGAAGCAAACGAGTGGGGAAAACAGTTGAATATTTATGTATTTTAACGACTCTATCCGACATTTCACAAAAGATTTTTGAGAGTATAGGGTGATTCGTTCTAATTCACTAAACATTATAAATATTAATTGCATTCTTCGTAGGACAAACAATTCACAAGTGAATTAAACGAATTTGTGAACTTTTTATCCATAAACTGATAAATCAAATATAAAATTGATGTGCGGTATACTAAAATCGTTCTAAAAGTCGTGTTTAAGGTGTCTCAAGTTGCGTTTTATATCTACATATGAGCATACATGATCAAATATCAACAAATATAAGTTCATATATAGTCAGGTATCGTATCATATCTGATTTGACATGATCCCGCAAGAGTAAATACACTTAGATATCAATATCATTTATGAATAAACTTTATACATCCATCATAATGAATGTATGAAGCACACATATCGTATACTGTACATTGTGACGTTTCCAATATTTTACAATTGGTAATAAACAACATTTTTCCAAGTCAACAACGTGTTAAGAATACGTCATTATGTATCAATCAATAACGTATTAAGTGATTAAAAATTTAACAATAAACTTCAAGATACTCTATACGTTATACTCTTCACTTTTTGTATATAAACAACATTAAATTACTGTTAATTAATTTTTAAATATATTCTGTAAACTTGAGTTATATATTTTATGCCACAAAATTATTATAAAAATTATATTTCACTTAGATAAACTTCCATGCGGGCAGTAAGCTTAACCCTAACTTCAGAAATCTATCAGTAACCTCGTACACTGTAAACACTTTCTTCATGTAAATTAATGTATTTTTATATGAACTTTTTATCCATAAACTTATAAATTAAATTTAATATACAAGTATGTTGTAAAATTGGTCTGCGTAATACTAGAAACGTTCTAAAAATCGTGTTTAATCTGTCTCAATTCGTATATATGATCAACATTCATAAGTTCATATATGGTCAATTCGTATATATTATCAACATCTATAAGTACATATATGGTCAGGTACTTCATCATATCTGATCTGACATGATCCCGCAAGAGTAGCTACATTTAGATATCATATCATTCATGAATAGATACGATTCCACATCATGAAATTTAGGGGTATGAAACATACGTATGGCTACAGTTGCTCCTTTAGCCACCAGCTGTAGCAATGGCAGGTTAATGAGCGTATCTAATGGCATGTACTCATGACACCCGTTATAACCCTTCATGCCAGACTTTGAATGCGCTTGAAGCTGTCCATAACCTTTTTTCGCAATGTCCTTTCCCATCGTACAACGACCCCGTATTCAGGATTACCGGAATTACTACGGCCGCGTGGAGCCAATGCAGTATCTTGGGGGTGCTGAGACCCTCTCTCAATATATAAAACCATAAAAGTATATCGAGGGGGAAACCATTTAGTCTGCAAACATTACAAACCTTCTACTTCCGAGTGCTTGAATTTTAGTTTCCTCACGGAGGAAGCTTCGTAGACAACGGACCAAAAGAATGAGGAAGCAACGTGCAAGGTTGCTTCTACTTTGCAACTTTACTTTTACACCTCAAGGAGTTGTTCTTCCGTATTTTCTCAACAAATTTGAATCCAAAGTTTTAGAGAATCAGAGTTATCGAGTTAAAAAAGTTAAGACCTCATAAAATCTTATTGTTCGCGTATAATTTAACGAGCATTGCCGCTGATAATGAGCTTTTACAGCTTTACTTGTATGCCACATTATGGTTCGAGTGATTCCCTGATTCTAAATTCATTGTTCTTGTTTTGTTTTTTGCTAATAAGAACGATGTCTAATTAAAAAATGCACTTTCGTCATAACATTCGAAACTGTTTATTGGATTCAGTCAAATTATATACCAAATATCCTTGAACATTATTAGCTCCTTGTACAAATATTTAGTTCGCCACCTTAACATTTTCGCAAGTTAGAACGATTGCAAATGATAACAATTCTTATAAGATACGAACCGATGTATTAATTTTAACAAAACTTTTTACCAAACACCATCGATCGCTGGTTCGTTTATGTAGAAAGTTTTACGTCAACAGATCAATTTTTGCGGAAATTTTACCCTAGTAATTTTTTTTTTTTCACTAAAAATGCCACACAATCTGGAGTTCTGTCAAGAAGAACTATTAGGTTCATTAGACAAATGTTTGCAACAGTTAAATCGATGATAGGTATTTGAAGAAAATAAAAATTATAAATTCCAGAAAATCTTAACATCTGCATAGATTTTGATAAAAATAACGACAATCAAAGAGGAATTATCGCGTTGCTTCTGTACAAAATATCAGCTTCATTGTTCCGTACGTTCTTGAGATACAAACTTTATAGTTTAAAGGCTTAAAACGCGCACTAGCCCGTACGTATGGGTTTTTTTTCCAAACGACTTTTCTGGACGTTTCAAAATATTTTTATGGTTTAGCACCCTGACATTGAAAGGTCGAAAAAAAAAAAACAAATTGTTTTCATAATAACAAAGCTTTCTCTACGAAAAAGCATAAAGAAGACGAGCTATAAGAAAGGTAAAAACCATAGACATCCCCAAATCGGAAAGCACGAGTCGTTCGAGCGAATCAAAGCCACAAACTGTTTCAGGCTACTCCGATTATTATCAATAATCAATTTCCAAAGTAGATCTACCGGTACGATCGGACACTAAAAGACGACATATCGGCAAGGCACATGGAAGAATCGAGAACCTGACGGAGGGTGGAAAATAAAAACAATCAACCGAAGAGGGTATATAACAGCGACAGAGGGAATAGTAAGAAGTAAGGGAGGAAAACGCGAGTGTCGAGCAACGATTTGGTTCTATTGATTTCGCGCGTCGCCCACGAGCCGACCGAGATGGAAGACCTTGACATCGATACCGGGCACAACAGCATCCCACCCACTGGCAAGGCCTTGTTTAACTCTCCAGCTCCCCTCCATCTCATCCTCTCTCTTTTTCGATCTACCTAGATTTCTCACCAGTCTCGCTTACTCTTTAGCATCCATCGGTACCAGCAGCATCTCCTGACATACTCCGTCGCCTTCCACGCAGCGCGCGATCCCTGCGATTGCCGCCAGCCAGCATCCCCTGTGACTTGTTCTCCTCGTCCCTCTCCTCTTTGCTTATTCCACCCTCATCCACCACCCAGCCGTTTCTCACCTATACTCGGGATTTCACACGGATCTCACTGTCTCAGTGACGAGATACGCGAGTCGGTATACGCGCATCTGTGTGTGCACTATTTCGCCCATGGCATCAACAATCCTATCCTTCATCCCTGACCCTCCGAACTCGGCCGAAATTTCTTCGACCACCTTCGGTTCGTTCACTAGACTGGAGACATCTGCCTCAAATATAACTTCCGGTTCTGAAATACCGGCTATAATATCGGACGCCAAACAAATACTTTACTCCTTCGTTCGTACTCAGGTTCTACGTCGAATAGACATTTTGGTTATAAAAGAACACCGACTAATCACATCTCAGTCTCTACTTTATGTTTTAAACCGTTGTTTATATTTTAAGGATGCTTTTGTAGCTTTTTAAAAAACAAATTAATCGATGGAATTGCTAATTGTTGTTTCGGGCTTTTGAAAAACATATTTTCCCAATAATGTTGTTTTTTTTTTGTTGTTGTTGGATTGAGCACTCTCAAATCTCTCTTATTTACTGTTCAACCCGCGTGAATATGCTTTTCGATCACAATTAAATAACGCGACATATCGGGTTCAATTACAGAATTGGTAAAAAAAATCTGAGGTTATGACTTTTCATGCGTACAATGGGATTTGATAATTGAAATGGACTTATAGCGGATATGTCGAATGAACAGAAATTTGTAGATACCGTTAATCAAAGTTAATGAATTAAAATCCTGTGTCGAATATTTATCACTGGCACGATAATACATTGCTAGGTAACTTTTTTTTAATCACATTGAATACACTTTTATGAATATTAAATAAATTTAAGATTTTCCTAGCAATTTTCAAAATGTACGTAACTAAGAAGAAAAATAATTTTATCAAATGAATAATCTCTATTGAAAAATGATATTTCATGTACAAATATTTTCACAAACAATCTTTTTGTCCGTCGGGCAATCGGGTTAAAAAATTGATGTGAGATATGTAAGGTCGACACTAAACGCCTAATTCCCGTTTCTTTCCCCGTGGAGCAATCCGGAGTTAAGCAATCAAGATGAAATCTGTAAGGTCGATGATAAACGCATATTTTCTGTCTTCTTCTCCGTCGGGCAATAGGGAATTAAAAAAAAATTTATGTGAGATATGTAAGGTTGACATTAAACGCATATTGCCCGTCTTTTTCCCATGGGGCAATCCGGAGTTAAGCAATCATGTGAGATATATAAGGTCGACACTAAACGCATAATTTCCGTCTTTTTCTCCGTCGAGCAGTCGAGTTAAAAAATTGCAATGAGATCCGTAAGGTCGACGCTGAACGTCGTCTTTTTTCCCATGTGGTAGTGCCGAGTTAAAAAACTACACTTTTATATATTGAGGAACATTTAAGTGTGCTGTAATTTATTTATACGTCTTATCAACCTTCAGGCAACGCCATATTTACTGTAAACCTGTTTTCAAATCATTAGCTGCTCTGATAGGTTCCGTATTGTGATTTACAATAAGTTTTCCGCATCCACATGCCGTACATACTTCCTCTTGCTTCTCCTCATCTTAAGTGCAACGTATAATATCTGTACACAGCTCGTATATCATCTACCATAAATATTATGCCAAATACACTCGCAACGATGGCATACGCCCACGTATATATATATATATAAGCGTGGAGTGTCTCCGTTACATTATGCGCAAAGTGTACGTATGTAAGTGAATGTAATGCATCGGTGTGTTTGTATGTCTGGCAGTACATGGTGCACGCTCGATAAAGGGAGTCTGTCTATATGCATACATGAAACTATGTGTACGTACGCTTATACGTTTATTTGCATAAATTAAGTTCTCATAATAATAATCATGCTTGCTCTCACGGTAAGATATCCTCAAGAGTTCTCTACGACAGTGTACAAGTGGGAAACTTCACCGTTACCTGTACTTAAGTGGCCAACTTGCCTTTTCCTCGACTCGCTCGTGTTCATATAGATAGCCCCTCGTTCTTTCATCCCTGAAATAAATTCAAGCGCGCATCTTTCAAGGGTCAAAGTGCACGACCCAACGCAGAATATTTCCCCCTCGATTATGCCCCGCGATATTCATGTCGCGCAAAAACGTTTAGTAGGGAAGATAAGAGATGGATGGCCTGAAAAATTCAATGACGCGAGGTGATCACAACTGTCCTCAAAACGAAGTCCGAGTATCTTAGATTCACCTTCACGACGTTGCAGTCAAATATAAACGATGTACAAAGATGGAATAAATACAGTGGCTCAGTCATATTTTAAGACACACAAATATTATTTTATCAAAAATTCTATAAAATAATTCAATAAAAGCTATTTTCAAGCCTGATGTTCACTCATTTTGTGTCGCACTATCTACTTTAACTTTCTTCATTTCACAACGAAGATATCGTGCTTTTTTTGTGTATTCATCATCGTATCAACAACACAAGCTATAACCGTTATGTTCCAATGTTGAATCCCCATATAATTGTTGTAAACAAAAACGCTGAAGAATACAGAAAATAAATACGATGGCTCAATCCTATTTTAAAAACAAAAATTCTGTTACATGAATGCTAGGAGAATTTAAGCACGATGGACGTTCTGCGGAAAAAAAACTATTTTGTGGCCTTACGTTCACGCGTTTTGTATCGCAATATCTACTTTAATGTTTAATTAGTAAGTGTTTAATTTGCTATTTACTTGTGTATTTATCGTCGCGTCAACAATATGGTTACAAGCGGTGTTTTCCTATGTTAAATTACCATATAATTATGGTAAATGAAAACGTTAAAAGATGCAAAACTTTTGCGAGTTTCTTTAAAATATATCTAGGGTATAATAAATAATTTTAAAACGCTTGTGAATCTATGTCATATGCAATTATTTGAACAACACATATATTAAAATTGTCAGCGAATCCAACATATATTTTAAAGTTGTCAAGCAACTCAACGCAGTAATAGACTTTAGGAAAATAAAAACACCGAAACGTTTGAAATTAAATAATTCCAACAGAACGTAAACACGTACCGCTGCAAAGTACAACCTTGTAAATTGCTTTCTAATTTTTTTACAATGTTTAACAAAGCTACCTCTATGAGGAAGTATGTTAATTAATTTAAGCTTCCTCATAGAGAAAAGCTTTGCGAACTGTGTAAAAAAACGAGGAAACAATTTGCATCAAGGTTCTACTTTACACACTTTTTTTGTATACCGTGTACACCAGCTGAGATCAATAACTCGAAACGTGCGAGAGTAACAACAATCCGCCATTAAAGAATTATTGCAAATTGCAATTTTTTGAAGAGCTTGACTTTAAGAGGTTACATATATATTTTTTTAAATTCCATAAAAACTTCAAATTTTAACGAATTCTTGCGAAAATTGCACCAATAAAGGGCAAAGGGAGCGTGACGACCTACTTGTGTGCCAACTCTGAGAGCACAATCGGTGGAGATGTTCTCGAGATGTAGCCGTTTAAGTTTTCCAAATGTAAATCACATTTTAGACTGACGATTTGAGATTTTTTAAGCACATTGTGGCATATAAATCTGAAACATTTTTTTGTATTTATGAAAACAAAGCTTCCTTAACGTATGATAACCAATGTCTCGATGACTCAATCTCTCGAATGGCTTTTGACCGACACGAACGATTGATGCAATTCGTCAAAATGCAATTCGAGAGATTGAGTCTTCGAGATATTGGTTACCACACTTTTAAACGACCGAGCAAAATATGGTTACATGGAAAAACGGATCCCAATGAACGTACCAGTGCTTAAGGTTTTAAATAATGAAAATTTCGAAGAATAAAAAAAAAAAGCCTCGCGGTACATCTGGATACGTAGCTCCAAGTCGTGAGAATAGTAAAGCTCAACCGGCAAATATACCAGAGGAGAACAACGAGCGGATAAGACGAGGGTGCTCTGATTGAACGGATTTTAATCGTTTCGTTGAAGCGTTAAAATAATTCTTCGCAGTTTTATTACGTGAAAAAAAGAGGGTCGCGTTGGAGCGTTAATGGGCTAAAGGGAAAGTGGACCCAAGACGAGGACCCAGAGTTATTACTATTTTATTAAAATTTCGGGGAAAATTTATCAGAGAATTAGCGCCGCTCGGTAACTGGCATTCCTGCTGCGTCCTCCTTCCTAAAGGCAGCATCTTTGCCACCTCGGCGAACAATTGCTGTCTAACTCGACTCTGAGCTAAGTTGTCACCTATATACAGGGTGGCCGATTTATCTGAAGACATTGAAATATTCCGAAAACTACGCTTAGGATCAAAAAAAGTTCTAAATAAAATTTTATGTTCAATGTCTTCAGATAAATCGGCCACCCTGTATATGCAACGTTGGGTAGATCTTGGATAGCTGCATCAATTTCGATTAATCAAATTCCATCAATTGAATGATCGGCATGCGTGAAAAGATTTTTTCTAGTAAATCGCTTAAGTATTTTTAATCTTGTTTTTTTTTTAAATAGTTGAAAAAAAAAATTCTGAATCGATAATAATACATTTGACATGACGAAGAAAAAAATTGAATTGAATTTTCGTCTATCCACGATAAAATTACGTGGCGCGAAGGGAGACAATAATTTGGGAAACTTATTTCTCGGAGATTAGGTAAGCGAATCATGTAATTGCTATAGAGGCTTACAGTTTGCGAAACGTTCTAAGGAAAACAGCTTCTTTGTAACAAGATGACCTCCTTTTGCCTGATTCAAGAAACCCCGATCGACCCTAAAATATATACTCTACATGTATTTGTGTGTTTGTGAAGTTTGCACAATGAAGCAACGAGCCACTACGGTGGCAGAGGAGGCATGGTACAGTTCCTCCTCTCTAAATCTACGTCGCAACGGAAAATTAATCGCCGGCTCGATAGCGCCGGGTACGAGCCTGGATTTTCCGGCGTCCCCGTGGCGCTAGCTCACATGCAGTTGCAACCACTTAGGCGTTGCCCTCGGGGATGGACTGCAATATATGTGTATGCGCGTGTGTGCGCGCGCGCGTGTGTGTGTGTGTGTGTGTGTGTGTGTGTGTGTGTGTGTGTGTGTGTGTGCGTGTGTGTGTGTGCGTGCGTGCGTGCGCGCGCGTGTGTGTGTGTGTGTGTGTGTGTGTGTGTGTGAGTGAGAGAGAGAGAGAGAGAGAGAGAGAGAGAGAGAGAGAGAGAGAGAGAGAGAGAGAGAGAGAGAGAGAGAGAGAGAGAGAGAGAGAGAGAGAGAGAGAGAGAGAGAGAGAGAGAGAGAGAGAGAGAGAGAGAGAGAGAGAGAGAGAGAGAGAGAGAGAGAGAGAGAACTAGGGATAGTTTTTTCTTCGTTTCGTTTGCCTCGTTGGCCGATTTTTCATCGTAGCCAAAATGCTGGCTCAGTTAGTCAGCCGGTGAAAAGAAATCCAAGAAGGGTTTGCTACGACGAGCGAAGCTAAAAGGGTGGAGAGGCTGAGGATAGTGAAGCGGACACGAGGATTAAGCGGAAATGCCAGTGTGATATCTTAGGCAAAGTGCCACCGCACGCTCGCTTGCAATGCTAGAGTAATATACGTATAGAATGGTGGTTCACAGTTACGCTATGGAAGTTCAAGCTCCAGGGGTCAATGGTCGAACGGTTTGAACTTTGCTCGGTTAAACTTTTTTTTTGTCGACTATGATAACGGAAGAAAATATAAAAGAGGCTTACGATTCATTAAATTTCACTTCTCAAAGTTTTTAAATAATACATCTGCACGAGATATTTAAAAATCCCATAAAACCACAAAATTAGTATCCACACTTCGTACTGCTTAAAATTCTTCGAGCACGGATGATGGTCGTTAAATAATCATCGAGAAATATCAAAACAATTTGAAGTTCCACGATAAAGTGTCTTTACTTTAATTCTATAAAAGAAGATTAATGACGTACAGGCTCGTCTTACAAATAAAATCACGCTGTTCAATCCCAACGATAAGTTCACCGGCTTTGAAACGTTAAGTTACCAAAGAGAAACGATACTTTAATATCATTTTATCTCCAATCGCCTTGACGTTTATTACATAATATTGAACAATTTGAACATTAACATTACGACTCCAATCGTATAACAATCGTTGATAGTGCTGTGGTCGCTTATTCAAAATTATGCGACGGTCCATAACCACTGTCGAAGCACCTATACCATAGTTATGATATAACTCCGATTGCGTATGTTTTACGTGACATTAACGAGACAATTCTGTAGTACAATGACGTAGAAGTGTCTCGGACTTCCACACAGTATACTATACCTCTGCTAGAAACATTGGTAGTGGTGTACATTGAGCTTCATTCTCTATCCCTGTATTTGGTGTTCATTCGTTCGCCTCCTATGTCTCTGTCCGCTGCCTGCCTGGTACATGCATTCTGTGTTGCTTTGTTCGACTAAATACGGGCGAGTTCTACTGCCTCGGCTCATCGATATTTAGCCCCGGGGCTTCGACGACCTGCTTTAATTATTACCGCTGTCAATTATCATTAATGGAATATGCACACCTTGCGCGCTCGACTGGTTTATACTCTTTCGATGATTGCCTCCCTTCATATACAATATACAGGGTGATTAAAAAAAAGTGACCGACCCGCAGTATGCCGATAGCTGAGGTCATTTTAAGCACAATTACTTAGCGGTTTTCCGAAAATCTCAAAAGTTTATTAATGAGATGCAATTAAAGTCAAATAATAAATGACCAATCAGGAGCACATACGCTTCCCGCGCCGGAAGTCGGCAAATGTTCGATGGAAACCGAGACCTCGGTCTGCGGCAACGTCGGACGGGATAGTATAGTAGAATGACGCATGTCATTTCGCGAGATTCAACTCCTTATAAGCGAACGATTCCAAATAATAACCCTTAAAAATATTATACCGTCAACCGTAATATGCTACGAGTATTTACGTGTTACCGGCATAACATCTTGTAACTGGACCGATTTTTTTTTTACTACATTTACAGGGACACCGAAAATTGCCCTTCGTCTTAACTTGCTCTCTCCTTGATCACAAGCTCCTCTCACCTTGATCTCACCTCACTCTCGCCGTCCGCTCACCTTGCTTTCACTTTCCTCGCACCTCACTATCATCTCGCTATCACCTTATACTTACTAACCACCAACAATTTGGAGACTCAAGCAGCATCGGCAGGGCAGGGCGATTGATTTTGTCGTGCGTAGCTATAAGAAAAGTATAATAGAAAAGTCTTATAGACGTTGATGGAAGCGTCTTCTGGTCCTAATGCAGCTGCTTCAGACAGATTTGGCACCTTTGGTAGCATCGCAGTCTCTTCTGCCATGCATCGATGTATCAAGTGTTACTTAACTTTTCTTATAAAGGTAAAAACATCTCCTCATATTAATGAAGCTGTCGTTAATAATTTGAAGCTTCAAGTTGTATTGTCAGGTGCGAAATATGACATTTGTCACGCATACCTACTACATATCTCATTTCTAGTGGCGAAAGGCATTCGCTAGTTGTGACTTTTTATACGCTATAATTTGTGTCATGAACACATCATAATTTTTATCATAATTAAATACTATATTAAATGAACCATGGCCTAGGAGATTCATTGCATTTTAATTATTATCATAGAGATAACAGTTATAGAGTGCCACACATTTCAATGTACAATTATTTATTTAAAGAGAACAAAACACAATTACAAACACTATTTGGAACGTTTAAAGGTTAAGACATAATAAATAATTACATCTGGTTAAAGTATTATTAACATTTTATTCCCATTTTTTCACTTTGGAACACATCACGAGCACATCACCTTTCAATTATTTTCTTCGATCGCGCATAAAAAAACCCATGCGAATGAACAAATGACATGCGTCATTCTACTATACTATCCCGTCCGACGTTGCCGCAGACCGAGGTCTCGGTTTCCATCGAACATTTGCCGACTTCCGGCGCGGGAAGCGTATGTGCTCCTGATTGGTCATTTATTATTTGACTTTAATTGCATCTCATTAATAAACTTTTGAGATTTTCGGAAAACCGCTAAGTAATTGTGCTTAAAATGACCTCAGCTATCGGCATACTGCGGGTCGGTCACTTTTTTTGAATCACCCTGTATACGTAATATAAATTCCATAGACATATATACGATATACGATATATATAGAATTTACATATATATCTCATTTACATGAGCATTTACATATAGCTGTAAACATTATAATAGTTGTGACTTTTGATAATCTTTAAATATTTATTTTCATGAAAATTAATGTACTTTTACAGGGATTTTTATCCGTAAACTGATGTCATACATTTAATAAACAACAATGATGTACAGAAAATGTACTATAATATATAAAACACATTTAAAAAGGTGTGTTTCATATGCAAGTACATTCATTTCATATTGTAATTGTACATAAAGATTAATTATATCAGTTTGTGCATAAAAACTTGCAAATACAATTATTTTAAAAATATTTTGAACAGTCCAATCAGACATTACAATAGTCAATTAATAATATGAATATACAACTTACATGATCACATATGTATATATACAATATATTTATCTCTCGTGTAATTAATAAGCTTCAAACATTGTAATAGTTGTGACTTATAAGTTGACGCATAAAAAATTACAAGTACAATCATTTAAAATATATTTTCTACAGTCTAGTCAAACATTACAATAGTAACAAAAAATACGGAAATTATTTATTCCTTTGTTTTATAATATATAATATATTTTGTTGTATAACAACAATTCTCTCTTCAATAGCACGTTGTAAAATACATAAAATAACTAGCTTTGAACCAATCAACTACAACTTTTGGATTTAACTGTATAATCAATCGATAGGATCAAAATAACGCATCGCCATTCGACGTATTGCTGCGTCTCCTATTGGCCATTCTATGCATTATTTCATACAAATCCCATTATCCTTGCTTCGATTGCATATAACAGTTACACGAATAGCGTTTTGTCATTGAATCATAAAATATTAAATAGCCGAATTTTCACTGATTCAGTAGTAACCGTCAACGTGTAATTTAAATATTAATGGATTCTATAGATATTTACAATGGTACATTGCTTTTTGATACTAAAATATTCAATACTGCGTATTTCAATGACTATAAGCCTTAAAATATTTAGTCAGCCCAGTGATGAATTCAAAAAAGGAAATCAAGAAAATTGATGCAAAAAAAAAGTATTAACAGATAAAGATTTAATAAATGTATGAGTCGAATTTATGGGAGAAACGTCATGAAACCACATAACGAAAAATGTTTGAAATTATCCAAAAATATTTTCTATACACACGAGAAGACCATTTATAAAACGCATTTCCATCATAGTTGGACCGCTTTTACGGTTAGCTTCCCAAAGTGTAATGAATGAACCTCCTTGTACAATTGATTCATCTGCGTTACATTAATTATTTATTCTTATTTTCTATTATTTTCTGTATGAAGAATTGACGGATCTGGTTGATAAACTTCTGAAATGAATTCCAAGATGGTAGAGATACCTTGATTGGAACACTCATGATTTCATGAATGGACTATCTATTTCATTGAATAATAATAATGAATGTAGAGAAGAACTAGGAAAAACGGGCAGCCCAGCCTAAACGACGAAAGGGTCGACCTCGTCCAAGGAACTTAAATTCAACGACGACGTCTTTCGCGGGTTACCAATGGAATCGAATATCGGTCTCGGGATCTTCGTTGACAACGACATTGCTCTGGCGATCCAAGTCAGCTACGGAGACGTTTTTAAAATCGAAATCGGCTACGTTGCCATTCTCGGAGTCCAAGTCAGTTAAGACGACGTTTTTAGAGCCCATTTTGGCTAATATGTTCTAAGTGTTCCATCTCATGTTCGAAATCTTGGTAAAATGCAACCTAGCTCTCAAGATTCTTGTATGATATCGTTCTCCGGATACCGATTGACCCTCGTTTTCACTGCAACCGCAAGAACAACGTCGATGTCAACTGATTCCTCGATAACGATGCCGTACTTAATCCGAACGCCTCTCTAAGAACATCGTCCTGGTTGATTTAAAGGCGCGACCTGGAAAATCTTTAATTTAGATCTTGAAAACGCAGTTTTCTTCGATCTGGACCCGGATGTTAAGATTTTGGTCGATCTAGAAGCCAAAAATTGCGTAGAAGATATTCCCATTTCCTTGGATGCCGTATTGTTCCCGCAATCCAAGACCATAGGTACTACAAAAGATATAGTCCAGTGATGCTAAACGTCGAAGACGGCTTCGAGAATTATCAAGACTGTGAGAAGTATTACCTGATCGATCTTAATCTCGAAGACGGTATCGTAGACTAACTGGACCTGACATTGCTCTTTTAACCTAGACGTAGGGGATAGCATCCACGATCGCCTGAACTACAAAAAACACAAATTCTAGTTGAGCTACATCCTGAAAACTACTTCGTATAATAAAACATTGACTTAAGGTATAGCACCACCCTGAGACACTCGAAACGGCATAAAAATTTACGAATTTTCTTTGTTTAAATCGACTGAATGAACTTTAAATGAACATCTTTTCTTATTATGTTTAGAGGACATATTGATGAAAATATTGTAAAAATATTTTTTAAGTCTCCAGAAGTTTCTTTGCCATAAAGCGGGTAAATGACACGTCGAATTATGACGCCAAGGTTTGTATATATTGAGTGAAACCATAGATATTGTTGTGTGATTGACGGTAATGCATCATTCAGCCAAAAGTAACTTATCCGTTGATGACACCTCTCGTCGTCTATACGTAATATCGTCCTTGGTACGTTCATGAAATTATTAAATATCTCTAGACGTAGCATACCTTAAGCAATATACCACCGATTATTAACATCCGGCTACCAAAACTGGAGTTAACCGCGTTTTACTGCGATCACTTGTTGGAAAAGTCCAATAAATTCTTAACCAAGTATCGCACGCCTGCTCAGCATGTTACGCAAATGGGTTCAGCGCCATTTTTTGTTGAGATAAGACACGAACTCATGGATAAAAATCATTTTTCTTTATAAGTAAGATTCAATCTGCTCAATGAGTGGTTGAACTTTATCGTAAGTCTTGTGCTTTACTTGTAGAGATACTAATGATTGAAATTGGCTCATCGAAGACAACTCTATTTAACTACAATGAAGCGCGTTAAAGACTTTCTTACGAACTTGCTTTTAGCGTCAACTTATGTCATAAAAATGATTGTTAAAATGTTACCTTCTGACCACTCAAATTAAGTCTGACTCCACCCTTTCGCGACCTATGTTTGCATTATTAAGATCCAAGAGTGGTTCATTAATGAGGCTGGTCCGGACCATTCAGTTTTTTTATTAACTAGTCCATTCATGACAGCATTAGTGGTTCATTTACAGAGCTGTCACAAATCTAAGGAAGTAGAAAGCTTACCATAATGAGCTACCGCTTATTTTGAAGTGACCACGTTTCGTAATGCGGGAAGGTACCTTATCGTAGGTTTTATACTCGTCGAGATATTAGGGTTTGAACAGGATCGATGAAGACAACGTTTATTAACTCAAATGTCCAAGTTGAGGACTTTGTGATGCCCTTGCTTTTAACGTCAACCTATGTCATAAAAATGGTTGTTAAAATACCACCTTTTGATCACTCAAATTAAGTCTGACTCCATCATTTCGCGACCTATGTTTGCATTATTAAAATATAAGAGTGGTTCATTAATGAGGCTGGTCCGGACCATTCAGTCTTTTTATTAACTAGTCCATTCATGACAGCATCAGTGGTCCATTTACGAAACTGTCACAAATCTAAGGAAGTGGAAAGCTTACCACAATGAGCTACCGCTTATTTTGAAGTGACCACGTTTCGTAACGCGGGAAGGTACCTTATCATAGGTTTTACACTCGTCGAGATATTCGGGTTTGAACAGGATCGATGACGACAACGCTCTTGCTTTTAGCGTCAACCTATGTCATAAAAATTGTTGTTAAAATACCACCTTTTGACCACTCAAATTAAGTCTAACTCCCCTTTCGCGAACTATGTTTGCATTATTAAAATATAAGAGTGGTTCATTAATGAGGCTGATCCGGACCATTCAGTCTTTTTATTAACTAGTCCATTCATGACAGCATCAGTGGTTCATTTACAGAGCTGTCACAAATCTAAGGAAGTAGAAAGGTTACCATAATGAGCTACCGCTTATTTTGAAGTGACCACGTTTCGTAACGCGGGAAGGTACCTTATCGTAGGTTTTACACTCGTCGAGATATTAGGGTTTGAACAGGATCGATGAAGACAACGTTTATTAACTCAAATGTCCGAGTTGAGGACTTTGTGATACTCTTGCTTTCAGCGTCAACCTACTCATATGTCTTAAAAATTGTTGTTAAAATACCACCTTTTGACCACTGAAATTAAGTCTGACTCCACCTTTTCGTGACCTATGTTTGCATTATTAAGATACAAGAGTGGTTCATTAATGAGGCTGGTCCAGACCATTCAGTCTTTTTATTAACTAGTCTATTCATGACAGCATCAGTGGACCATTTACGAAGCAGTCACGAATCTAAACAACTAGAAAGTCCGAGTTGAGGACTTTATGATGCCCTTGCTCTTAGCAACTATCGATTCGAGCCAAATTTGGTTTATAATTTTATTTTGATTTGCACCGTATTGCGATCCATCGTCGCATTGCAGAGAAACAAGAATCGTCCATTTGGTGCAACTGACCGAATCACGCAGTCACTGCCCTTTGTAGGATTTAAATATTAAAAAATTTCAAGTTAAACTATAATATGGCTTTAGAAACCTTGACAGTAACTTGTGATTTTATTCCCATTTAAAAAATACTTTAACGTTGGAATGTGAAAGGATGAAAAAAATTATTTGCAAATCGGTCAATTTGCTGATTAAATTGATTGATTTGCAGCTGAATTTTCTCTTCCTTTGATTCATTAACGGCCGCCTACTAATTTTCATTTTTGAAAAATGAAATTGTATAACATTAAATGACAATGACATTTGCTAGGTTAAATCAGATATGCATTATGACAGCCATTGAAAAGTACGTACACGATTTTACGATTTTTATTTTTATTACTTCAAATTCCGACCTTCGGTTTATTTTTTCCTGTGTCATCAACCTCGGTTTAGAAAACGAATCAATGTTGAATCAAGCTTGCGACGATACATCCGAAGTTCATGCTGAACTTGTAGCAGAGATGCAAGAGAATGGGAGGCAGAAGTGAAAACAAACAACAATAAAAAAAAAACAGTATAGACCCGGGCAACACGAAATACTAATGATGGCGATGAGGGTTTGTTGGACCATTCGATTGTGATGGCGATGGTGTCGACGGTCCAGGACCCGAACGCCAGAAGAGGGGTCTGGGAGTTATCGCGCGACATTACCTCGTGCTCTTTCGCTCCCACTGTTGTACTTCCCTCGGCAGCTACCACCCGCAGCATACCGTTCAACAGGGGTTGGGGGGAGGGGACGGAGAATCCACTGGGTTGGGGATACGCTCGTGCTGTGTGCTCCATTCTTTCGTCTGGTACAACTATATCCGCGAGAAAAATGCCACAAACGTTCTCGCCTTTCACGATGATAGAAAAGATATCATAAAGGAGACAATGTCCTCTCAAGAAATAATGTTTTACGTATATATACTTGCGGGTAGAAGGTTCTACATATAAATATATATATATATATATATAATAGGTGTATATAAAGATAAAAAGAAAACGGAAGTGGAGAAGAAGAATTCGGCGAGGGTAGAGAGGAACCGCAGCTTTATAAATCGTTGTAAAATATATCAATTTATATAGCTGGATATAAAATGACAAGAAAAGCACGTACCACTGTCACCTTCGTCTGAGAAAATAAATGCTTCTTTACCATTCTTGGATTACTTTTTCGACATTTTAATAATGAAGGAACAAACGTATAAACTTTGTAAACGAATGCTCGTATTTTAATTTACGAATGAACAGCCCAGGGATATTGTGCCGTAAACGAGATCAGTTTCCATGAGAAATAGGTATTTCAATGAATATAATTAAAGTAATAAACGGATATAAGCAACTTCAGACATATATAGTGAAAAAAAACGTGACATTTTTACTATTGCTTCCTCATGAAGGAAGTTTGTGTTTTTTACCATTTTAACATTTTTTAAAAATATTTTGTTCTCGAGATTTAAAAAAAAATGCACAGAAAAAATGTCTGGATGGAGTATTTTGATTTTGTAATCTTCTGATCACACAAATGACATTTATTTTCAGTTTCTATATTTTTTACTTCCTCATAGAGAAAACCGTTTTCGTGAATAACATTTTTTGTCGAGTTTTTTATGTTCGAGTAATTAAAAAGTTTCAAACTGTCGATAAAATTATATTTTAAAAAAATGTCCGTATGTCTGCATGTCAGCGCGCGCGCGCTTGTGTGTTTGTTTGTTTATTTGTTTGATGTTTGTGTGTGTTATGAGCTTGCAAAATTGCAATGGATATATCTCGATAACGGGTTATTCGATCATCCTGAAACTTTGCGCACAGGTCGAGTCGCAACCTCCGTCAGTTTGCTTCAGTTTTCGCCAAAATCGCTAATGGGTGTCTCATTTCACGGTTCATTGAATTTAAAAAAAAAGGATGTACGCTCTCTAACTTTTGTAAATTTTTAGCTATCGAGTTAAAGCTTTTTATAAGAAAAAGCCAGGAGACAAGTATATTCGGTATCGAGTTTGGCAATAATCTATCGAGACGCTCAGATTTTGTAGAATCATATATTTTTGTAATTTTTTCCCGAAAAAAAAAAAATATTTTTGCTGTAACTTTCGTAAATTTTCATCTATCAAACTGAAACTTGGCATACAAATTGGTTAGGGGACGAGGATATTTGATCTTGAATTTGGTGAGAATCGATTGAGGGCTTTAAACTTTATGAAATTTTCAATTTTACTTCATTTTCAATTTTATTGAAAATTTAAATTCGATTTAAATAACCTGTAGATGAGATTCCGTGGATTGACGAGAATCGCGAGGAACAATGTACAAATTTCAAATTTGCACGCCTTGTATTTTTTGTTAAACAACGATACACGGTAGCACATTGTTTTCTTATTATTTTACATTTTTCACACATCTTCCTCAACGAGAAAGCTAAAATTGATAATTTTACTTCCTCATAAATTAAACTTTGTAGAAAAATGGAAAATATAACGATTCAGCATTGTCCAAGCTTCTACTATGCATCCTTATTTTTTTTTTTAGGTTCCATCAAAATATTATTTTTATTCATAACCGATGAAAAACCCCATTAAAAACATCGTAATTCATGTCTCATCAGGTATAAACATATAGAATTAGCAAGCGTGGAAGTGCGAGCATTTTTTTTTTTATTGGAGTAAAAGGTGGTAAAAGCTAACAGAGTTTAGAAAGCAGAGCATACACGCTACATCAGTGATGATATTCGGTTTTTATTTCTCTCCCTATCCAAGCACTTCTCGATAGGCGACAAACGCGCGAGATACAATTAGTATCGAGTTTCCATCAGAGCCTCGTTTGCTTCCAGCTTGGTCTGGTCTTCTCTCGTTCCTCATGGGGTGCTGGTGAACCCTGTTCTCGGGTCGATCTAATCGGCGCCTTCTATTTCGTAACACGTGGCTATGTATTTAATATAACGTGACGCCGACACCTCCACCCACCTTGGTTTCCACCTCTTCCCACATGATTGTCCAGCACTCCGGAAAAACCGCAATCCTCCATGCTTTTCCTCTCTCCACAAAACTTTTCTATTGTATTCCTAAGCTTATCGAAATAAAATTCAATCGGATACCGTTGAAATTCTAATTAAACGTTATTAATAACATTAATTAAAATTCAAATTCATAATTATTGTAAAATTAATTTATCTTTAATAGATAAATCAAAGAATATTTTCCAATAAATATTTCATTCAAAATAGTGATTCAAACACCATTGCAAATTCTTCTTGAATAAAAATTCAAGCGTTATTAATACGTTGAAGGAAATAATAAATATCGAAGCAATCCGATAAAAATCTCAAAGTTGCGTGATGCTGGCTCGAATCGAGTTGTCGTCTTCCACTTCTCTTGAGAAATGTTGGCCTGCTGTTATCGATATACTCGTACATCGAAGTAGGAGAGTGGTTCTCGATGCTAGGCGTACAATAGGGAACGATCAAAATATCGAGTGTCTCCGTTATCACCGTGTGCGCGTCTTCACTCGCGTCCACTTTTCTTCGCTGCCTTGTAGTGGTCTTGCACGCCCGGGAATCGTCTCCCATACAACGACTTTTCCGTTGCACTCGATAAATCAACGTTGACGCTCGTCGTCTCACTCCTCGAGTCTTCTGTATTTCGTTGGTAGCATCTCTCTCCCCCCTCCCTGCCCCCGCCCCCAGTGTTGATCGAATCTGTAGGGCGCAAACAATTGGAGAGTGTGCGAACGATGGAGCTTCCGGTTTCATTCATTGCCAATCATCCGCTGTATAAAAGTGCGGTAAAAATTGTCTCAAAAAAAAAATCCCGTTAACGGATTAAGTTATCGTATCATCTTCATTCGTATTAATCATCATTTTGCGTATATCAACAGTATATCTATCTCAATATTTTCTATAATAGAAGAATAAGTGACATGAAAATAATGTTTCGATGAAGGATTTAATAATTTTTTTTAATAACCGTTGCATTCGTTTCATTCCTTTTGCGTATTCGGCGTTTACAGAGCTCAAATTAATGTTTTTTTTATTTCAACAATGACGCACGTTTAAGTTCGTATTTATAAAAATAATTGCATACCGTTTACTATCTCGTTCGGCCAATTGAGAAATATAAATGGTCGAAAAAACCAGTTAACCAACTAGCATTACCTAACCCTTTCATCCAACAACTTCATCGAACCGTATTTATATTTCCGTTGAAAGAAAATAACAAAATTTGATGCATAAAATATGAGTAAACAGTTTAAAACCCTCAGGGATAATTATGCTTTAACCGTTGGGTTGGGGGGAGGGGCGAAAAGAGTTTAATTCGAAAGCATAATATTGAAAAGGCTATAAATGGCAACTGATGCGTATTCGTTATATTTACGTTATTTTGTTGCGATATGCTGTACTCGTGCAAAAGTATTAAATTTTACAATAATAATTCAATAGCTAATCTCTATTATCTCACTAATGGAAACTAATTGACCGTATAATATAAATCGATGTTCAAAACTCGACAAACAAACGTGCAAGCTAGCTTACAGGAGTAAGAGCAGTATCGATATCAAGGCAGGATTATAACAATAATAATACATAGTACGCGTGTATTTCCAACGTGGAATTGCATATTGTGAAATGCCCTGGAGGCTCGATCGTGACTTTAATGTCTCATTCGATTTATAATCATAAATACATGTATAGAGTCTGTGCTTTATCGCAGTTATCTCCACTTCATCCCTCTTCGTCTGAGATCCGTCCACCCGAATCTCCGTATATATGTAACAAGGTGGAAGAATCAGTTAACGCCTCGTCGCTTGTGAATGTCGTTACATAATGTCGACTGCCTGTGGCTACATTACTGCCAGTCTTGTGAACACACCTTTGTAGCTTGTCTCTCTTCTTCTTCTTCTTCTTCTTCTTCTTCTTCTATCTTTGCTATACTAGCTCTCTCCTTCCTTCGGGATGTTTCAGTAGGGTCGACGGACTTGTGTATCACCTATAGCGTCCGTACTGTATCCATCAACGGTATGTATATATCACGAGCACTTTCCACGTGCGAAACATCAACCCCACGACTGGATACACTCCATGTATCTATCCTCGTGCTGCGAGGGATGGGGCGTTGTACGCAGACAGAACCTGAGATAAACGCTACATTCCCTCTTCAGTGAAGTCTAGCCTGTCGCTCTGTGCTCGACATGCAAAAACAACAAAAGTTATCGTCGGTGCACTGGTGCTACTTTAGATCTGACTGAAATCTCTCCACTTCTACGAGTCACCGTAAATATGTTAAGTATCAGAGAGTCACAGTGAAGCACGATATCTCTATTAAATAATTGCATAATTCGTTCAGAGATTGAATTTACTTGGAACTTTTCGTCGATACAATATCTTGACAAGATAGTTTTTACGATCCTGGACATAACTAAACCAGTTATGATAGACTTGTGGTTCGAGTTGCCAACATTCAAGTAGATTTGTCGTAGATTTCTCATGAATCTCCTCGAGATTGGTAAAGAATATTCGTGAATTTATTACGATTTGCCATAGAATATAGGAAGAAAATATTTGATAAACAGGGTGAGATGGAGTCTGTAACGGAGACTAGAGAAAAGTCTAAAGAACAATCTGAAATAGAATTCAAGAGGTCGTTCGGAATGTAGTCTGACAGATTCGAGGATAAATCTTAGGAAGGAGTTTCAAAGTCTGCATTCTGAAGAACAGCTGTAATAATGTCGGAGCTCAAGGAAATACTATCGAAAGGATTTGAAGAAATATTTTAAGGACAAGTCGCGAAACGAGCCTGATAAAGACTGTGAAAAATAGCCAAATCTGGAATGAAGCTACAGATAGGAACTAGAAGTTCACTGATACAAACTAGAAAAGCAATCTGGTAACAGAATTTAGGAAAAAAGCATTTCATATGACACAGAACTTTGAAACGTCAAGTCTTCGTTAGTCACTGTGGAGCACGATAATTTGATAAAATAGTCCCTCGATCGATTCCAAGGCTAAATAATTTGAGTTATGAACATATTGAAAAGGAAACAGAATATTTTGAATGTCTTGTCACATTCGAAGGAAGTCGATTGATTAGAAACCATCTTGAATGGATCGTAGTTTTCCATAGAGTATGGGAAGAAAGTATTTAAAGAATCTGTAACAGAATTCAAGACGCTAACGTCTTGAATGTTTCTCGAAAGATTTCAGGAGTCTCAAATGAAAGCTAGAAGCTTACTAATAAAATCTAACGAAGCATCTGTAACAGAGTTTGAAAAAAAGCACTTGATTTTGGTACAGAGCTTTGAAATGTCTTTTAATCATTTGTAAAATTTTTCAAACGTTTGAACTTGAATTATCGCTACAACGTTCAAGAGACAAACCGTTGATTCGGATGTTTGTCTCCTTCAGTAACAGAATCACTTTTCCTGTCTACTGTATGAATCCTTGCGATTCTGAGAAAAAGAATAATCGGAGTGTATCATGAAAATCTTGATAGAGAAACAGATAGAGAACAGCATCATCATAGGCAGACGCACGTAAATGCACGGGGAATGCGAAGACACAGATGAAGGAATACCAGGCGTTCACGAGAATAAAGAAAAAACGAAAAATAAAGAAAGAAAGAAAGGGAAAGCCGTCGAAAGGCGACCAGTCACGGGTAACAGGGTCGAGCGAAGAGGCGCACGAAAGTAGTTCGGAGTCCGGTTACCCGGAAGCCACATTTTAAGGGCGAGAGTCTCTTAAAGCGTTCACTTCCCCTCGCTGCCTTGCTTTATTTCTTGTTTACGTCTCTCTTTCTCTCTCCTTTTTTCTATCTCTTACCTCGACAGCTTTGCCGCAAAGCTACTTGATTGGTGCAGTACGTTATACGTTGGCAAGTTTGGCGAAGCAAAAAAAAAAAAAGAATTTCAACCCCTGAAAAATAAAGTCAAAAAGTTGTTATAAGAAGAGTAAGTAATTTCGTAAACAACGAAAAGTTTTGTACTAATTTCCTTAAAAACTGAAGGACCAAGGGTGGGTTTGTACTCCACTGAAATTTCTCATGCACACTTTGACGTGGAAGATATTTTTCAAAAGAAACTTTTATATCACCGACAGTGCAGGAACTTTGCGAACATGGAAAATACATGGAATCTCTTTTATTGTTGAGATCTTCATTGTTGACAGACATTCCGCACATTCGATATTCGTGGGTCTCCGGAATAAAGGACAATTCTTTGATTCGTCCATTGCAATATATATATCAAGTTGTATTTCTTAAAGTTTTATCCAAGTTGCAAGCGAGACTAAACGTTTATTATTTGGTCGTGTACAAAAAATACGCAATGTAAATAAATCGGAGATGTTGCGCAACCGATACAAGAGGCAAACACATTATTCTCACAGCGTTATGTCGTTTGGCTGACACCAGAAAACTTTGAATAGTATGAATATAAAGCAGTACATGTATCCATAACTTTTTTTTAACATCATTGGAAAGGGAGGTCGGTTGAATTAGAGCCATCTACGAGAGGGTTCATATATTTATGTCAAACACAAACTTCTCTCAACAAAAAAAAAAGATGTACTTCAACTTTGTGTCATATTCTTTGAAATATTTGAAGGTTTTGGCATAAAGCGACTGTCTTGTTACTTTCTTTTGATGAATAAAAAAAAAAGGAACATCCTGTGGCTCCCATTACCTCAATCACACCCATATATTTTACAAAAACCTGCAACTCGTATGAAAGTACTTTAAAGATAAATGAAATACACTTTGGAAACAATGCTCAACAGTCAGACACCGTAAGTATATCGTCTGCAAATAGAAGCAAACAACAATGTTATTTCCAATTGACTCGGCTGTGTCGTTAAAGAAAACGACTAAACCGCACTAACGCCTGTAGAATCTTAAGGGAACGTAAATACACTGTGAATTGGAAGGCAATAACGTTGATTTACGGCAATGCTCTTTCCGAACATACATTGCAGAAAGACCGTAGGTTTGTGACTGTAAACTGTCGGTCTTACTAATCCGAAACAAAACTGCTGACTCTGCAACGATCTTGACACGATATACATTGAAATAAACAAGTTATTTACTCGTTAAATAATTTATACATGAAATCTGCGTCTATTGTTGCATCTTGGAAATATAATATTCGATGAATGATGAACGATTTGCGACAAAAATTCATTTGTTTGGCTTGCAGTTTACGGACTATTTGCAGAATGTGTGAGCTTCGTCTCCGACATGTCTGCCAGCGGACCACAGGGGTCTTGTCATTATAGACCTAGCATTTCTGTTTTTTCATATCTCTTCTCCTATAATATATTTATACATATAAGCGTTTCTCGTTCGTTTGTCATAGGAGAAGAAGAAGAAAGCTTATTTATAGCTTGATACAGCATAGCGATAAGAAACGAATAAAAGGGACGAAGAAATAAAATACGAGAGGAAGACTACAGGAAAGTAAAGTATATATAGCTAACGGCGAAGCATCTTATGACGACAAATTGATATTCCTGGTGAAAGCTCTGTGTAGTATATATCCAGTACATGTATTTCAGTATATGAAATGTATAGTATTGTATGACAATTGCTGGTCGGCATAACCGACAATGGAGGAAATACTAGTGCGTCGCGTGTACTTCGTGGAATTTATGATATAAAATTCGATACAAGTACATGAAGGATCTCTTATTCCATGGACGTACGTATCGACACGAGATGCAAGAGCAAAAACAGCATCACAATCGAGAAAAGAGAGAAGGACGAAAGAAAAAAAAAACGAAAAAATTGACCTCAAAATGAAAATAAATTGAGAAAATAGCAAGTATTGACCTCGGACAATGGAACGTGGACCCACGGTTCGTGATATCTTGCTAGTGACCCTTTCACATTTTTTTTTTTTACTTGTTCCGATGATATAGTATTGAAAATCCAGGGTTTCAGAGGCGATTGATGTGGGCTTTTCATCTGTATTGATCGATTTTGCGTTAATAATAATACTTTTAACAATTATTTGGATCTTAATTAATGTCTGGAATGAGTCGATGAAAATGAATAAATTTTTAGCACTAAATAAAGAATTATGGCACAAATATGATGCATAAATGTCATTACATTGAATTGCATTGCATTAATCTACTTTCAAGTAAAATGTGTTGAACGTTTTGAGGTTATAATGCAAATTGATACCGGCCATTGAAACCTGTCGTTAGTGTCTACTCGCATGGACACCGCTCAGGATTCATGTTAAAGTCCATAGCATCATTTATTTAAGCTTTTAATAAACACAACCGTATGCGTAATTGAATGTAAATTATCTATAAGTCGATGCAATTTAAACAAGATTTATCGTTTACGAGTCTACATAATGGCAATTTAAATTGGCATGATCAGCATGTGTCACCTATAGCTAACATGCACAAACGAAATACTTTTCTTTCTGCAGTCTGAACGAGAATCAAAAATCAAAGAACAAATGAGAATTTATTTGAGAATGATAAAATGAACATTTTTATGATAATATGAGATCGATTCTTCAGATATCGCGAGTTCAATATAAATATAGTATCGCGTGACTGATGCGTACGTAATCCGTCACAAATAACTCCCTCTGTACACAGAACACACAAACACATATATCCCCACTCCTGTGGCACGAACGTAATACCTTAAAATTGGATTTATAACGACGTAGGTCCTTTGACATCGAATTTATTATTATTATTTGTACTTACAAACCAATAATTATTTCCCCTAGGAGGATCGGGGATTCACCCCTGTCCCCGCATTACCCACACTAACCCCCATTGATCCCCCTCTGGATTCTCCAACACGGCAGTGACGAGATATTTTTATAATATAGAGAGAGAGACGTACAATAAAGTATCAGGAGGTATTCTGAACGAAAACATCCGACAAATAATCATACGAATTTTCCTCGAGCGATAAAATGAATATTACGCACAGCGAAACTTTTCTCCAAAACAAATTTTTTCTTTAATTTACCGACGTAAAAAAACATATGAAACTGGAGTATAAGGGTTGTAAGTTCACAGTGACCTACCAGAAACTCGTATCAGAACAGACTATGTTCCTGGTTTGTTATTGGGATCTTTTGACAAATGATATTGCGAAATGCTCGAGTTAACGTACTTAAAAATCATTCACTCCTATAACACTCAGCAACGTTTATTTATCGTCACACTTAATGAGACTTGAGAGTACTTCTCAAGTTTTTTTTGGTTATTAGTTCGAAACTCCGTAAGGGAGAACGAGAGAATCATGCCTGCCAGCGTACTATACTGTACCAGCAATCCTCGATTTCCCCAGACGATTTCGTCGTTCTCGATAAAAAGAGATGAGAACTATTAGCAATCCATCCCACTCTTTCCTCTTGCATGAACCTGCATTCACCGTACCCGTGGGCACGCCAGTTCCTTGCATCGTAACTGGCATGTTTCGCGCTGGGAAAGTGTACTTCAGGGTATCTTTGCGAACGTTACACGCGTACTTTATTGTACTTAACTCGTCTGTTTTACAACTTTCGGTTAAACGTCGATATACAGAGTAGAAGTAGAGTGAAGTTAAAGAAGAAGAAAAAAAAGTAGAAGTAGAGTAACGAGACGAATAAATGTCGAAGCAAAGAAAGAAAAAAAAACACGTTCCATTGAAAAACGATCATAAAACGAGAAAGGTTGAATAGCAATGAAGGTGCAAGCAAAACGATCTAAACGAAGGGAGTAAAATTAGCAAAGGTTCGTGGCACTTCAACGTGACCGTCTCTGTGACTCGTTCCAATTAGCTGTCAACGAGAACGACGTTAATGTTCCTTTGGTTACACGCTAGGTCGAATCCCGAAAGGCTTGTAATTTTAGGGCTTCCCCGTGAACTTATCCTCCTTAACGCCCCTCACGACCACAATATCGTTTTTATTTTTCTCTAATGTGCACTTTTTTCTATAGCGATCGAGTTACATCTTAATTCTACAACAATCAGTGGATTTTAATGAAGAATCGAAGTACAAAAAGCTAGAAACAAAGATTTAAAATATTTTCTTTATTAAAACACATTGGTTAATAATTCGAGAGACATTACTCGTATTTATTTCCTAATTATGATTGAGTTCGATGTCAAGTCGACATCAATCTTAATAACTCAAGTCTGCGTCAATTTTAATAAACTCTCGAAGTACCATTAAACAAATTAAACACAATTCAAACATTCGTTCGATATACGAACGACAATTCTCGTATTTTTGTCCTAACGATGACGAACATCCCGTGATAAGAAAAACAGCTAAGTTAAGTATGCAAATCAATTGGCTGGCAATTAGTTGAGTAAAAGTAAACTATTTGCCCCTTTTATATATATATATATATAGCAGACAACAACGTCATTGTCAAGGGATTACTACTTGCGGTAAGGGCACCACGCAACACGCCGCATAGACGCCTTTCCGATCCAATGGTTCACCGACCATCCTCTGAACTGATAGCCTGATCCGGTTAGACGCCGGGTTGAATTTCCGACGATCATAAAAGGCTTTAAGACCCCAGCACCGGCACCAGCAGTAGCAGAAGCAGCTAGTGCAGAGACTCAGAACGCCCCTGGAGAAGCCCCTGATACTGTTGGTGCTGCATACAGCATTTCGCTGACGACGCATCATTGGACGGTCGAACAGGCAGATATAATGGATATTCGTATACATTGCGTATATATATATATATATATATATATATATTGTATGGGCGGTCATTTACATAAGCATCGATTGATACAGTAAATATATCTATATAGTCGATGCCTAAATTTCCAGGACAAACTAGGAGAGTATTAAAAAATCATAGCGTTCTACAAAAATGTATTATTTCAAGAATCGTATTATTACAATACACTTAAGGTATCCGTACTGCAAGGGTGGGGATAGATGCGGAGATGTGCGGTGTGCAGGAGGATTATGCGTGAGAGATACGTGCGCAACTCGCGCGCTTCTTCATTTCTATGTAACTTGAGTTATGAGAAAAAATTGAAAGATAAATAAAGCTTAATTTTTTGTTAACATTTTCGTTTAATCCTTCACTCTCGTTTTTGGTTTAATTATTGAATAACGTTCATACGCTAAAAAGAAAAAGGTCTCGTTCGTGCGTGTTTTCTATAGGAGATACATGCTGTTTGTATACAAACTTAAATTGTAATTATCTCGACTTGGAAACGGTGAATTTTGTTTAAATTACACAATCGTTCGGATAATACAATCAATGAAATATATTTCAAGTTTTAACGAATAGTTAAATAAGTTGTTCCGTGGTCTTAATCAATGAGTTTATATGGCGAATCCAATGACGTTCTATTTCACCACCTTCGAAATATTCCCATTCCCATATTTTTGCGTGGCGTCCCTGGAGAAATATATGTGATAGATTCGACAATTCTTTTTCTTTTTGACCAGACGTATGCGATATAGTAGGACCACACTCGTGCGGGTTGGCTGTTTGGCAGAGTGGATGGAGGAGGGTGTGATGGCGAACGTTGAGCTCAGAGTATGGTACTCCGTTGCATTTTCTCTTAGTCGTTCGGTGCAACGTATCCTCTCATGCAACCTAGTAAGCTCCACATTTATAGATACTATACACGCTTTCGAACACAGTTATATCTTCGAACTCTTTTGCGCTTCTGTCCTTTATTTTATTTCTCTCTTATTCTCTTCCACTATCTACCTATCTATATATCTGTCTATTTTTCGCTCTTTCTCCCTCTCTCTCTCTTTCACTCTTCGACCTGGATGGAAAATATACCCGGTTCAAGGGATCCAGGGATCCAGGAAGCGAGCGAAACGAACAAAGTGCGAGGTAGGGAAGCCGGGAGCCGCGCGGGGTCAACGGGGAGTTTGGCACAACCGGGAGCACCGAGCGAAGCGCGAACGGAGTTGTACGAACGGCCGAATGATTCATCGGAAAAGCCGACCAACCCTTTTAGTTTTGTCACCGAGCACGTACACCCTGACCAACCCCGAAAGACAGACCGACAGCAGGCAAATTTCAATTCTATTGCGGAACGTATATAAAGCCCCGTTCGTATCTACCTCCAGGGTGATCCCGTACCGTCGTTGACCTACTATCGTAAACCAAAAGCAAGCGTGTAAATCGTAAACACTCGAGTAAACTGCACGCTGTAAGCAAGAATTTCAGTTGTCCACATCTCTCCGTCTTTCTCAATGTTTTATATTCGATTTTCAATGAAAAAAACGTGCCATTTATTGGGCTGATGTACAATCTCTGATAGTATTCCTCCGATGACTGTATAACGATTATAGCTTCGATATTTATTGTCGATCGCGAGTTATACGAGGCACTTCCGTGGAAGCGGACAAGTTAGGGCAGACACGAGAGGATTAACGGGGAGGCGGTCAATTTTTACTGCTCCGCCATATTCCCACATAACTTTTTATTCTCAGGCGACTTCAAACACTACGAATGTAATTTTTGGGATCATAAAATGCTAATGCTGCAGTGTTCCTCTTTCTAGCGGCTCTTTTTCTCTTGCCCCACGTTGTAAGAAAGATTTTACCACGTCTCGTAAAATTCAGTGAATCAAATTGACTTCAGGAAGTCTTATATTTAAACTGAATACATTTTTTACTTACTCATCGTATACCAAGTTTTTGTAATCCAAAAAAAAAAATCAACTGTCTGATGATTATGTTGTAAATATATATTTTAAGTGGCCTGGAATATTTAAAAAAATCGGAAAACTCAGTTTTGTCAATATAAATCTTGTCTGTACATCTGGATGTATCGTCCGGGAACAAAATAATTTTTCCAAGAGGCTGCAGTCGCAGAGAAATTTATTGAGTGTGCCTTGTATGCATAAAATATAGTTTTGGTATTAAAATTAAAACTGAAACATCAATCCATTTGGATACTTCAACTTAAATATCAAAGATACAAAATGGTTAATAGTTTACCTTTGATCCACAGACTGATTAAAAAATTATTATGCTTAGTTCTGAAACATGTAGACAGACTTACATGCAATTAACCAGTAGAAAAAGAATAATTCTGTACAGTGGTGCCTTCATTATTTCATATCGTCACTCGTATGAGATAAAACAAACGATAAAAAATTATCATAGAATAAAGTTATTGATTTCAAACGGTTTTCCATGAGAAATGTACCGATTATTATTTACACCGAAGGTTAAACTGTAAAAAATAAAAGTACACGGAACGAATTTGACGTTGAGATACATTGTGGTTGTAAACACATATTCACTAGCAATCTTTATCGTTGTCATTGGATTTCATAAAAATATTTCGTGGCCGTATTTCAAATCGCCTTATCCAGCTGTGGCTTAGGGATCCATGCACCTTAACTCGCGATAACTTTGACATGAAAAGTATCGAGAAGTAAACCCGACCTGTCAAACTATGGAAGTAGTCATTCGGCGAGGCGCCAGATACGAAAATAATACGACTGAGTGATAAGAGACATCCAATGGCTAAATCTCATTTCACGCAACGCCATCTCGCGAGCACGTTTCATACCTTTACCCTATATTTCGTATTTTATGACGCGGCGTTCAGAAATTCTACGGGGGGAACGTAGATTACGATTATTCTACGAAATTTCAAATTTTCTGTCTACGTCGTTTCTAACTTTGCTCCAGTAATTTTACGACAACAACTTCACACCAATTAAAATGTAATGAGATCGTCACGAATTGCTATTGCACGATTTACACCTTTTTCTATGACAGGAGTTGATAAACTTTCGACTCGAGTAACATTGCAGAAACTACGTTGAGTTGTATAACAAAATTTACCTAATTTTATTGTCATTTCCTTGGTTTGTTCTACGAGTGCAATCTCCAGTTTCTCTCTCTCTCTCTCTCTCTATGAAAAGGTCAGCGTCCTTAATTAGCAGAACCGCGTACAAGAAGCGGGTGAAAGGGAGAAAGCAAGGGAATTAGTTACGATAGGCCGCATGTCTGCATACATTGCAATTTTAATGTTTGTTAGATATAAACTAACCTAAAATTTACAAGTGCAACACTGTCGCGCTGAAACAGCATTCATTCCAGTGACATTCCAGTGTTCTCATAATAAGAAGGGAAAGTGGGCAAATTTTAAAGCATTCACAATAGTAAAAACTAAAATTAAGGTACACAGAGTCAATTGCAACTACAATTTTACATATATCTGACGTTTGAATATATTGCATTAAACGCTTTGATGTTTAGGCCGGGGATTCATTAAACGAGAAGGCGATACTCTCCCATATACTGTACAACTTAGAAAATATATATTGTCATCATAGAATACAATAAATAAATAACATAGGAGTCTCGGATACTGTACTACAATATATGCAGAGAAACAATCCCGTAGCGTTCATTGCTCGATGCTATGACAGTTGGGTACGAAACAAGTTTTTCAATTGCAGAAACACAGTCGCTTACACACGGTTTTAGCTATCTCGATAAGGTTGATAACTGATTCATGTGACTATCGTGATATTTCCTGTACCGTATCGTATACACAAATACATTTATTTTTTCAATATATCGTCTAGAAATAATTGCCACATTGCCGAAATATTCACAGTTTACAATACTGCATGAGAGTTGCTAGTAAATTTTTTATTGTAACTGTTCCTAAATAAAGTTTCATTCGTGCAGCTACTTATTGATTTATCATTATGGAATATAATCGCGAATCTCACTGACGGACAATTTCCTAAAATAGCTTCAGGCTTCGCTATACAACAACGAAAATGACTCAACCTGTTGGGACTCACTCCTGGCAAATCCAATAAAGGAAATAAGAATTATCCACAAAAACGACGTCGTTCTCGAGGTCTCGCGAGACTCAGATAAACGTAGAATCGCGGGACACGACACACGCTTACTTACTGCCGCTGTTGCCGCCAACAAAAATAACGAAACAATTTAGAAAGATTCCATTCACGGTAACGACGGCTTTCCGGAAGTCTCGTGGGACTCTCCCAAGAGCCAATTAACAGCCGCGACACTCGGAACGCATACGATGCTTTCGTCGCGGCCAACAAAATCCACGACAAAACGAATTAAATAACAATTTTCGAATCATCAAGCGACAAGAGCTTACCGGCTTTTGAGAAGGCGATCCTTGGCAGTATTTTCTCTTTCTCTTTCTCTTTTTATCGATGGTCTTATTCCATCGCTCTTGAAATTTCCTCTTTCGATTCTATATCGTGGGAAACCTTGCTCTACTAGGCGGGAACCTCTTTATTCCCAGCTCGACGCCAGACAATGGTCAGTCGGAAACAGCCAAGAGATCTATCGATCACGCACGCACTATCTCTATCCCCTCCTTTCTCTGTAAAACTTTCTTCACGAGCGGTCAAGGCTGCCAACTCTGACCCTCGCAACTACGATTATCATTTTCGTAGTTGGCGAATTGGCACGGGAAAAACAAATTAGTCGTTCACTCGAACCTTTTTGTAACACAGCGGTAGCGCTTGGTGGTGCGACGATGTTGATATCCGTTATTCAAGGTGATTTTTCGCCATTTCTATATGAAACCACAATTACATGCCTCGAGATCCGCAGACGATGTGAAAATAACAGCGGGAAACGATCGCTGCGGTGGAACTCCTCTCGCTGCTCGTAACGCTTCGTCACTCAGCGACGACGAGTAAACCACGGTATTACCATGGTTTTCATACACCGATGTTGTTGTCATGAATTAAATAAGATAAAATTTACATAAATAAAATAAAATGAAACGAATCAAAATTATATCTAGTTTCTGATCGAATCCCCCAAGGTTTATGGCGGTGTCGTCGTCTCAATTGGAGCAAATACGCATGCATTTAGCTTTCGATATTTTTCCACGCTATACTCAGAGAAATCGTGATAATTCTAGCAACTGTTGATTGGTAATCATCAATTGTTAGTCAATGCAACCATTTTTTTCAATTACATAGACTATTTTTATGGTAATACCAATTAAATTTAGTTACGGTAACCAAAAAAAATAGTTACATGGATCCAAAATTGACTGTGAGTACGTCACAAAGATGTGGATGCAGTCACTGCGATAATCAAAGAATAAGCTGAACATCAACATTGGAAATGGAAAATAGAAAATTGAAGATATGTGATAGGATGAAAATGAAGGTATTTTCAACAGAAGTATATCTCGAGGACAGCGGAAAGATCTACTCTATTTGCAGAGAAGTTTACTCGTAAATATAATAGTAGATAGGATGCGGTACGTATTCCTTCAGGGAGTGAGAGCAGGTGAAACCGACCGCACAATGGAAAAAGCTAGCTCCGCATTCGTGTTACGAGCTGTCTACGTTTTGCTCAAGATTTTTCATTTTTTTTTTTTTTTTTTTTTTTTTTTTCGTATTTCCTTCAACTTGATGCTATAATAAAAATAAATAAAAAAATCTAGCGGAGGATGACAAGTGGGAAAGATTCTCGAAAATGCTCGATCCTAGTGCATAGAGTGTAATAAAAATTCTTCTTAAAGTGAACATTTGATATTCTCTACAGAATCCTGTAAATGAAAGATAAGAGAGAAATAATTTATTCTTTTAGTGCCCACGACGCAGTTCTTCCTCGTTGGTAAACTTTTTCATCAGAACGAGAGACCCAAAGTTAGATTATTCATAAGAATTATGTCATTCTGTTAAACTCTTTCTATAGAAAAATTCAAATATATTTTAATAATAAATGAAATTATCAAGAATTTATATTTATATTTATCTCTCATATACTCCGTTGAACGGACTTACGATATTTCATTTTTATGTACGAGAAAATTCGTACCTAACACCGTTTCACTTTAACAGTGTACGTGATTTAGTCACGAACGGTGGAAAGTATGTATTTCAACTACATAGTTTGCATATTCTCTTTGCAAGCTGAATGCATCATCAAGGTATATCCGATGTCTAAAGCTAATACCAGATTTTTGAGGTCTCGTTCAAAAGCGTCATAGTTAACGGAATTTTTTAAGCATACATTACGAGCACCATAAACGATATCATTTTTACAATCTGAGACAATCTGTTAATGATTAAATGCAGATACAATAATTTTTTATTCAAATATGAGAGATAAGAATACAAACTTCCCAAAGATCACAAACGGAATAATAATATTTCCGACCAATACTTAAAGGATAAAAATTAAAGTTAACATTCAGTCGGAGTAGCACCAGGCCTAAAAGTTATCAAGGACCAAACACGTGTTATAGAGAATGAGGGGGAAGGAAGAATAAAAAAGAAGAGCGTGAGAAACATGTCGCGGTAACTAGAAAGGAAAAAAAAATTATAAAGAATGTCCAGAGTACAGAAAAGTAAGAAAAAATGTTTAAAAGCTCGTGTTTTTCGCCAGATCCAAAAGTCACTCGACTCAACGAATACGCTTGGACACGGACTGAGGCGGATGAGTAGCCTTGATGGTTTCTGTAGGATAGAGGTGTGCACAGAACGTACCTTTTGTGCATACCTGTAGATATGAATGGAATATGTTTAAAAACTCAATATTCCATGTTTATTGGTACTTGGTGACTCACTGAAAGCTAGACGAGCCTGTATATTTTGTGGGAGACGATGCAGCTGTTCACCAACCATAGTCCTTCTTACGAATACTCGAGTTTTTCCTACACACTGCGTTGGATGATGCTGAAGACGTCGTGTCGCTCTCTACTCGGTAGATCAAAGCGCGCCTTGTTGAAAGACCTCGAGACGTATCCAAACGACATGCACACTCTTTTTCTTTACAGTCGGCCTACCTTGACGCTATTTCTCTGCCACTGCACTTTGCCATCACTCGCATCCCATTAAAGCAGACGTACCGCGGTTCGCCTCTCCAGACGCACTCTCTTCCTCACCTCGGCGAATAAAATAGTAGCGAGTATTATATATGTAGATAGGTACGTAGGTAGATAGGTAGGTAGGTAGGTAGGTAGGTAGGATATTAAAAATACTCTTGTGCCTTTTAACCGACTGCGGTTATTTATATTCTAGTTTCCTGGCACTTGCATTTCCACTATGACAGTTAAAGTAATATAAAACTAACAGAGGTTATAAAGTCACGGCTGATTTTATTAAAGAAATTATAAATTATATTAAAGAATTATAGTCGAAACCAGTGTGGTATTGTACCTAGATATCCCACATTAAGATATAAAGTATTGTGTAAGGATAATTAATACTCTCTGCTATAACTTACACAATTTTTCGAGTTATTCCATCGATAGAATTGATTCATCGATTTACCGTAAACTTAAGAAAAATTGAAAGATTAAATAAAAAATAAAATGCGTACCGCGCGTCAGGTCTCTAGACGCACTCTACTTCAACTCAAGAAATAATATAGAAGCGAGTATTGTAAATATATTTGTAGGTAAGATATTAAATAATCTCGTGCCTTGTGACAGAATGCCGTTATTTATATTTTAGTATCCAAGCACTTGCATTTCTACTATGACAGATAAAGTAATATAATACATGGAAGAGTCATAAAGTTACCGCTGATTTAATTAAGGCAAAAACTTGATGAATCAACGATTTATAGTCGATACCAGTGTGGTATTGTACCTATATATTCCACATCAAGGTATAAAATGTTGCGTACGAATAAGTAATACGCTCTGCTCTAACGTACACAATTTTTCGAGTTATTTCATCGATAGAATTGATTCATCGATTTAGCGTAAACTTGAGAAAAATTGAAAGATTAAATAAAAAATAAAATGCGTACCGCGCGTCAGGTCTCTAGACGCACTCTACTTCAACTCAAGAAATAATATAGAAGCGAGTATTGTAAATATATTTGTAGGTAAGATATTAAATAATCTCGTGCCTTGTGACAGAATGCCGTTATTTATATTCTAGTATCCAAGCACTTGCATTTCTACTATGACAGATAAAGTAATATAATACATGGAAGAGTCATAAAGTTACCGCTGATTTAATTAAGGCAAAAACTTGATGAATTAACGATTTATAGTCGATACCAGTGTGGTATTGTACCTAGATATTCCACATGAAGGTATAAAATGTTGCGTACGAATAAGTAATACGCTCTGCTCTAACGTACACAATTTTTCGAGTTATTTCATCGATAGAATTGATTCATCGATAACATCCGCGTTTCGAGTCTCGGCGAATCATGTATAGTAACTATAGTATCGTATATGTCGGTAGGATATTATATATTCTCATTCCTTTCACCAGACTGTCGTTATTTATATTCTAACTTCCAGAGACTTGCATTTTCACGATGGCAGATATAGTAATACGATACACAGAGGGATCGTAAAGTTACCTCTCATTTTATTAAGGCAAAAGCTAGTTTATTTAGAGCTTTGTCACAGTCGCTGGGATAGTAGCCAACAATTATACCATTTACGTTACTGAAACGAACTTTCATCTCGCCGGATATCTATTTAAATTGTCTCAAACTAAACGCGAAATTATAGAGCAACAAGCTATAACAAGAAGTATATCCGTATAACTTGTTTACAAACCATGACACACTCAAGATGATCGGATTACTTTGTATAATCTACGATTCGTTTAACCCGTAACGATGCGCAAACCGCTAAATGTACAACGTACAACCCCTCCGAATACTGCGTAAACACAGGACTATGAAGTATAATACGAGTCAGTAAGATAAATCGATCGCGTACACGGTACGAAAACGCCATTACTTACTTTGTTTAAGATATGTGGCTCAAATGTGCTAGGTACGTAAATAATAGCGGTGGATGCGTAAACATAGTAAATGGAGACGTTATTGAGTGGTTAGGGAATTATATCATCAGACACCAAATCAGATGAATTATTGAGAAAACAACGATATAGCCACGATGTCATAGTCGCGACAGAGATCGGCAATCTGTGGGATGAAGATGCAATCACAGACACCATTTGATCCGTAGAGAAAATTCTCAGGAGTCTCAGGAGTCTCAGGAGTTGCGCGAATTATGAGGAGATCCGTTTACAGGGTTTAGGTCACGATGTCACACTAGTACTCTACCACGCATAAGTAACAATGACATATTGTTCGAGATTCATTCTTCGTTCTTTTACGGCTCAGACATTCTTTTCCCGATATCTTACTTGAATCACGAATCTGTATAGTACCAGCGGAAACATTGTTAGAACGTTTAATTTGAGGCACGAGTTTGATTCAGGACACTATTCCTACTTCGAATCTACTTCTGTAATGGATACTATAAAGTTTCCGGTGCACACTTGCATATCCCCGGCATTTACATTAAGATACTGAGCTAGATCGGGAAACCTGCTACCATAAGAGCAACGCACAGTGCACGATGATACTTTGACGGCTTCGCAAAATAGACCAATTATCTTCGGGTTATTCGTGAGTTTACCACGAAAGACCTCAAACGTGCGAAGTAACCTATCTCGGATTTCTATAACTTTGAAACACAAATGGATCACGTGCTGTGTTATGAGTAACGGAAGGGTTGTTGGAGAAACACATTCACGATATCAGCAAGATTTTTTACCAATGATGATCATTAATCTCAATAGAACAATAGCGCAACACCGATGGTAACTAAAATGCATCTACGTAAAACGTAAGTGAGAAATTGAGGCAGTAGCTATAGTCCACATTATAGGACATTATAAAGATGGTAAAAGGAGCTTGAATGAGATTACTTTGGCGGTGGTTAGAGAACACACCATTAAAGATAGAGATGTAAGAGAATTCTAAAGACAAATCGAGAGAAGATTACCATGCGGCATGCGTCCTTTGCTCCTTGCCAACCAAGTAGCTTCCTTTATTTTCAAAACGATCAAGGATACATTTACGTATCGTTGCGTAGTGGTCATAAGACAAGATTACTGACAGTTTTATCTTTGTTTATTCGTTTCATTGAAGTTTCACGATTTTAGATTGTAATCACAGCTACAAATCTACTAATTTCAAGGATTCGCGAATATTATATCTAATTAACAAAACTATTGTTTGCATATCGATGTACTTACACACTACTTCCATATAATGTTTGATTAATGACTGACCTATCCGCCATTTAAAAAGTAAGGGAAGGTTAAGCAGGCATTATATAAAATTGGTGTTAGGTCGTTTATCTGCAAGGGTTCATGAGGGTTTTTCTTATTTATTATACGAAGAACACGGATCACTAATAATTCAGTACGAAACAGAAAAAAATAACTAATGTTCGGGTAATAATTGTGTTAATTTCAGTCAAATAAGTATTGCTTGTAGATATTTTACGGTGTGAACCATGATTTTCACTCAGCCTTTGGCGTAATTAGCAACAAAAACATGCACATGGGGTTTCGCTTACACCTCAGTCACTTTAATCACGTTCGTGAAACTGTCCTAGATATTATCTAGTACATGAAAGGTTTATAAAACAAAAAGCCGTAAAAACTGTAAAAAAAAAAATCTTCTGATTTGTTGTAAGCTTCGATTTTCGGCCGTTGAAGTGTCAAGTGTATCTGACAGCCCAGGAAAAGCTCGTCGTTATCTTTACTTTGCTCCAGATCGACTGCGACGTAATTGTTATCGTTCAGGTGTACCTTGGCCCATTAAGCTATAATTTTTTGAGCTCCTCTAGGGACCAAATACATTCACATAGATTGCTCGACTATCGAAACCACAAAATCCTTGTAGCAGTCAGTTACCAAAAATTACGTCGTAGTTGTTCAATAAGTCAAAACCAAAAACGTAGTCGACCCAGACCTTAATAACCTCGATCTTATCAATCTAGATCTGAAGGTTGATAGTGCCCTTCACCTGGTTGGCGAAGGTCATGTTGCAGTCGACCTAGTCTTCGAGAAAATCGTCATACGATAGAATTTCAGATATGACCGTTTGTAATAAAAATTATATTAAAAAATGCTTGAAAATCCATGAAAATAAAATTTCCTATTTAAATTCATAAATTAATGAAACTTTCAGAGCAATCGTTGTACTTTCATTTTAATCCATTGCTTAACATAAAAAATGAGTGAATTAGAAATATTTTTTAAAAATCGTATCAGAATGAACTCTGCTTGAATTTTAAGTTCACGAATGAGTGCTTTTATTTTTGTTTAATATTCTATCATCTTAATCATTGGCTTATCTCTTCCCTTCAGCGTTTTTTCGTACATCTTAACCTCGTTCCAAGCTCTTGTTGTCCTAGATGTAGATCTGGGTTAGTCGAATTAAGAGAGCTGTCCAGTGTCTTTTGCTCTCTAACAAGAGTCGCATTTAAGCATCATATCCTCCTGTAAACGAGTAGTAGTTAGGGGGGGTGAGGGGGGAGGGGGTCGAAAAAGAAAGTTAAACGAGTTTGCAATGGTTATACCGCTCGACACTGAAAGCTAGTAGCCCAACAGCCTCAAACAGACTCTGCGCGCTTCACTTGAGCCGATAGCTAATTAACTTCGCTTTATTATGCATCTAACGATCATCTCAGCACTTTGACACGAAAACGATTCAGTTATTATCGTTTTGACAAAGTAAAGAAAAATGTTATTTCTCGAATCTCTCTCACGGTATTCCAATTATTATTAAGCACGAAAATATACTTATTGATATTAAGTCTTGTAAAAAATAAAATATTTAATGCGATGATGCTGTTATTCATTGGTACCATTTTCCGGCTCAAAGTATCTTCTATTTATGACTAATTGGCCTAATAAAATTTCGTTTAAACTTAATGATCCTCCGAAACACGTTATAATGTTAAATGTCCTTTAAACTGTTTTCAGACAACGTGCCTAACAGAACTGCCAGATGTTGCGCCATGCAATGGTACCGTGCGGTTACCACCACCTTGCGAGGATTCACCCAGTAGCGGAAGTAGTAAAGACCGGAGGGATCAGACACCACGGAAGAGGTGTCGAGTGGTTGCGCCTATATTATTGCTCGTCAGTGCTCTTCTGCTCGGTGGATTGTGTCTGCCGCTGTTGCTGCAATCGGCACCAACAACGTATCAGCAGAGGCTCGACGTCGTCAGGAGGATTCTCGTTGAAGTGCCCCTGATCGATGGGTAATTAATTAACTATAATATATACATATACATATATCATTGCAGCTGCGCTGCAGCAGCAGCAGCATCTGCATCTACATCAGCATTATGCAAAACTGAACGCGAGTGTTAAGGGCGCGCCAAGTTTTTTTTTCTATTCCGATAAAGAAAAAAATGAGTTCGCTATGCTGTATCAGATTATTTTATTAATAATTCGATATTATTTTTTTGCTCTCGGTTAAGTCACAACGACCTGCCTTGGAACATCAAGAATTTCGCCCACAATCAACTCAGTAATCTGAATATAAGCAGCGATCTTGGACAGGTCGATCCTTGGTCGACATCCAAATGGAGCCACACAGATATTCCTAGATTACGCGCAGGACTCGTTGGAGCTCAGGTAAGTTAACTTAAAAATATGAGAAAGAAAAAAATCGTTCGGTAACATTTGAACAAATAACTGATAAGTACTCTGAGGTACAAATGGCAACGTATACAATTGATAACAAAGTTATCACATATTTCTTGATCGGTTATTTCGATACGAGAACAGTTTTTCTCGTTTAAGGTCTCACTCGATCTCGATGAGATAAATTTTTACCGTACTCTCGAGCCCGTCGAAGATTTCTATAAATTACGATCGTCGCGGGAAAAATGGAGGTCAACAAGTGAGCCCTAATTCTTATATCCGGACAAAAGATTCCGGAGGAGTCGTAGATCTGCTGTCTGCAGCGTATAGACTGTCTTATACAGTGTAGAATATATAGAACGAGCTTGGACGCCGCCAGCATCCTCGACAAGATATTGGCAATCAGGAGATAGATAGATCTGGCTCGGAGATTTCTCTTCGCTATCGAGAGATTCCGTTCCTTCTCTCCCTCTCAACCCCCGAGAGCACAGCCTCCTCATTGCGAACCAACGAAGAACGTCGAGGACCAGAAGACATTTTTCGATCTTGTCCTCCTCTTTGGGTCTCGAGGCTCTCGAGACGGTCCCTTAACAACTTTTCTTCTGTTATTTCTTCTCTTCTACTGTCTCCATCAATTTACTTCTTTTCTCTCGTTCGATTTCGTTCTCGAAACGTCACCATTGATTCCTAATCTCACCATTAATCCGATACAATAAAATAATCAATCTGTGGTGCACAAAAAATTTCTAGCGCTACAGCTACATACTCGTTCGGTTAATAATTTAAGTATCCCGAGCATGAAAGTACTTTTTTTATTTAATGCCTGAGCGAGTTTTTTAATATTCCAGAGCATACAAAGCTTGTACCACCGTGAAACAATTTAAGAAATTTTTATCAAACTCTTTGATACATAAAATATACGAAATTTGAAATTTTTAAATAATTTTACAATTCCCGACATCTTACGGCACTGAGACTGAGAAAAAAAACTACAAACTAACCGAAAAAACATCTTACACAGCATCGTTCTTTTTTTTTCCCTGAACACAACCCCTGTCGCTATTTATCGATGCACAGTGAGTTGCAGTAGCGTGTAATAGCAAGAAAAACATCAGAATTAACCTTCAAACAACTCCATTTAATTATTCGTGAGTCACTAACGACGATGACAGCACAATTGACTATGCCAGCTATGAGAACAAACTTATTCCCACATCATTCGATAATATTTTTTTGTAGGAAACTGCCCGTTTGCACTTCATCTCTGATATCTTCCGAGTCCATTACATATTTTATATTTAAAATCTCAAGAAGATGAGACATGAGAATTCTGCTATCGAAAGGCAAAAAGGAACTTTTTCCACGTATCAATGGACTAATATTTAAGTGAGGATTCGTTGAAATGTCAAAGAATGTATAATATTTGGTTTAAAAACATTAATTGATCCATTAAACTCATCCAAATCCACCCGGACAGAAGTGATCCAATCGTGTAATCGATCGAAGGGCTCCAAATACGTCGTGTGTACCAAGGGTGTTGTTATAAAATTATATTTTTTATTAGATTGTATCGTCAATTGTACAATTTTTCCAAGCTTAGTACATTTTTAACGGTCATGCGTACCGACAACATCTTCCGATAGCGTCTCATATCGTGTGGTTAATACCAAAAAGGCGTATACGATCTGCATAATCATAGAAGATGCGTCCTTATAATTTTAGTCACGCGATATGCGATATTTTTCGTGCATTATGCATTTCGTGTATAATCGATTTCGTGTATGTCATATAGCGTTTCGGGGATATTGTTTTTCGTGGATACGTCAGGTCATGGTAATTTATTTCGTGGAGATGATTTTCATGAATCCTTGTTTTCGGTGGATTGGACCGTAAACGCCTCTTTAATGAATCGACGACTTAATATTCATTGGCAATTTACATCGTTTCGTATCCTGAAGCATTTCCGACACATCGTCGTCGATGATATTGTCAAAGACGTAATGTAACCCTGGTGTAGGAACATCAAGCGTCTCCACGTTCGCATGCACGATTGAGTCTCCATTAATCGAGATGCATCGAAGCAGCGGTTTATGTCGGTTGTTGACAATCAACTCCTTAGAACGGCAGAATTGACGAAGCGTCTCGGGAAATCCCTGATACGGAGGTTGCCTGTTATTGCTCGGTTTCACAGCTTGATTACTCGTGACGTTCTAAACTAGGGCTGTAACGGAGACCGGGGCAAGTCAAAACATTTTTTGATCGTAAATTAAAAAATTATTTCGAGTCTACGATACGCAATAAAGTCACTGGGATTGTCATTCGCGATCTATTGATTATATCTTGTGCAAGTTAAACATTTTTATATTGCACCGGCTATTTGTGGTAACGAGTAATTCATAAGTCATAGAATCGTTCCCAACTTGCACCGCAGTGGGCCAACTTGAAACGGATTAAAAATGCAAAAAACGCGAGAAAGGTTGATTCTCCACCGACTTCCCGCTTCTAACTTTTCATTGCATTTGAAATGTCGTTTTTTTGTTTTACAACAGTTAAACAGAGGTGCATTAATTATCAATTCCGAAGTTCTCCACGATCATTTTAACTCGGCCACTAGGGCAAAAGTACAAATTTTTAATAATTACTATAATTTTTAAATAACCCGTAAAGTGCCCTTAATTTGCATAGATATCAAGATCGATATATTAATGGCAATACAAATAAGCACATCCTTCAATTCTAGGTATCGATAAAGCAATCTTGATGGTCCAAAAAGCGTTTTAAGGGTCTCCTTTCAGTGGTGACTGGGAACCTTTGTATTGACGATAACGACATTTATTTTCGTTAGAAAAAATGCATTTTTTATATGTAACTATTCTACATTCGATCGAATTCCTTTGTAAGTTCGCTCCTATTGTCATGTGGTAAGTAAGACCTTAAAGTGCCAGATAACGTCATGAAACCTTTGATTTTTAACTGTACATGTTCCGTCTTGCCCCGTGTTCACGTCTGCCCCGGTCTGCGATACTACTCACTGGAATAGTGCTGTCTGTAGGATGTTCGCCCAAGCCCATTGGCGATTAGCGGAGGAAGTACGTGAACGCGTACAACCTACGCCTACGGCTTGTCCGAATGGCTCCACTGAGAGCACTACTCCACTGATTACGATATACCCATTGATCCAGAATCGTAATTGGTAGCGAAATCGCATCCGTCTTTGTATAGTCGTACTGAACAACACGAGTATATATATATATATCCGTGTATGGTGTACCAATAGAAAAATATATATAGAAATATATATTCCGATTATATATTTACCAATAGGAACATACGTGTATATATATATATATATATATATATATATTCCTATTGGAATATATTATTCCTATTGGTATATGAATATTGTAATAGCATTGTATATATTTCTATTGGTTCACCATAGCCACATTGGTTGTTTTTTTTTATTCATTATCCTACAATGTAACATCGTGTTACACTTGCAACGACTAAATCTTGAATCTTTTTATATTGTTAGTAATTTTATGCCTAGAAGAAATAATTCTGTGGTTCCAAAGATGTTATAACAATTGGTGTGATAAATTAAAATAAGAATGATAATTTAATGGAAAAAAATGTATTTTAAATCTGCATAAGTCACAAGAATATTTCCCCTTTTGAGCTGTTTTGGGCGGTGTTACTTAATTGGTTTGCAATTAAACTAATTTATCGGAGCAACCGAACGAATCAACCGCTGAAACGTATCTAACCATTAAGTTTATTTCTCTTAAGCACACGGCTATTCTTCTTTAATGTCGACAAAAGGAAAAATCTCGTTTGCCAACCTCTCTTCCAAAGATAATTCTACCAGGTACCATAAATTAAAGAAAATACTTACATATTTCTTGTTAAATATGCAACGTTCAGAAAATTTGTTCCTCGAGTTATTACGAACAAGTGCATTAACTTATAAATTAGCCGTAAAACCTCTTGATATCTTGTCCCGCGATACCTAATTACATCTGATATTGCGTTTTCATTCATAATAAGTATAGTTCTCGAGTTACACTTTGTTCATACTTGGCCAAGTTATAGACGAGGGCTTTACCAAACTTCTCGACACTTACTTCTTCGCTCTTGTACGCCGCAATATAAAATATCAACGAAAGAATTAATAATCGGAAACAAAATGACCAAACTTTTTACTCGACAAATTCCCTATACCTAAGTTTCCTGGCAAAGTTTTAAAAAAATACTATCATCTCCTCTATTCATGATATTTCTATAAAGTAAGACGAAACACGTTGAGAAATTGAGAGATTGGAAGAGAAACAACTAATGTCTGTAACTGTTGAGGTATCCTCTTGTCTTACGTAGACATTTCTGGACCAGCATGTACGATACTTAGTACAAGTTCTAAGTGACTGCTTAATACGTGGCTTCGTGCGCCGTAAACTTGCTTCCTACCTGTACATACCTTTATAGCGGTATAAACCCTATGTACGCTATATACATGATATATCCGATATATATATGATATATACGATATATACGTATAGCCACCTCGCTAAATACACGAAGATCGCTATCGCAAGCTCTCGAGAGTCATCAGGCTCACCGGGGTTTCTGGTTCGCTACCTATCGTCCAGTGAAGTTTCCAAGTTCACAGTTGACAAAGTCTACTCAGGAATAGGAGCGAGGTAGAAGACTCTCGGTTGGCAGGTGTCGATATGCCAATCACGTTTCGAGATTACAGCGCGGTAGCTGCCACTGCTCGAGCTTTCATTCCACTATAAACATACATATACATACATCACGTTGCTTTATCGGTTGAAATAGTCCGGTTCGGTTGGTTGAACTGTCGGAGAGGACGTTCTGGACATAGATAGCGGTACCGACGACGTGTACGAGGCCAAGGACTGTACCGACCGATGGTATAATACTGAGAACACCGAGACGCATACATACATGTCTGTACTATACATATAAATAAATATATATATATATATATATACATATATTTTATATAATATATGCACGGTTAATGCGCTCGGTTCCTAGCGGAGAAAGTGGAGCGAAGCGCGCAAACCTAGCTGACGTTATAGCGCTGTAGCTCGTTCATAATTAGGTCATACCAGCCGGTGGTATCGGTAGCCCCCTCGGTGCGATGAACATCGTACTCGCTCTGTCTCACTTTACCAGAACCGTCTCTTATGTACCCACGCCCGCGCCATTTTTACACTGTAAAAGTTGGATCTCTCGACTAACACCCTCTCGTTTGCGAGACCCGTGCGCATCCCTAGAGAAGCAGAAGCTGCGTTCCTCTCCCTGCGCCTCGGTGTCACCCTATCGCAACTCTCGTCGCCTCTATAATACTTTGTGTCATGACCTTCTCTGGGCTCAACTCGATGGAATCACGTGAGGCGCTCGCGCCCCAGAGCATCCTCTCTTCTCACTGGGTCACTGTCAACTCGGCGTAACTATCACGCTTCCTCACTCACACTTTTAACGACGCCTGACTCTAAGCCCCGCGCGAAAGCACTCGCTCTCAATCACTCGGTGACTCTCTCTCCCATTTCCGATGCATTAATAATGACCTCACCCTATCCTCGACATCGGCAAATAAGTCATTAATGCGAGAGATCTTTTCACCTTATTCATAAAGCCAACGGTAAATGTATATGTGCAGGGCCGCTGGTTGTGCTATATTCATAATTAATACGAGACGACGAATTCAGATGGAAAATGTCTGGGATAACATGGTATCTCTCTGTTTCTGTATCTCTTCTGTTACAGTTTTCACTCCATTTTCGACGGGCTTTTGGGTACCTTTCGTATATTGCCAAAAATAGAGTTATTATTTAACTTATTAATTAATTTATTTATATATTATCACGTTAATTCTAAACCAAGTAAAGAGTATTAACCTCTGGAGTTGGATCTTCTTTCTGATTTCAAAACTCGATGAAGCATATTGAGAAATATTCGACTGCTCTTGAAGAGTAACTTTGAGCAAGATGCTTTTCAAATGTACGCAACTCTTATTATACATATAAAACCAATCAATTTTGCTTTCTGTACTCAGGCCCAAATTTCTCGTGGTCAGTTTAATCTAAAATTCTACGATAAATTCAATTTTTCGTTCCAAAAATCAAATTATCTAAAATTACAAGTTTTTTTAATTGCGTAAATGTCAAATTCGAACTTAGAATCGAACTTTTCCGCACACAGATTACTTGTGTCTAGTTTCATTTTCATGATGTTTATAAGTAAACTCTTTCCCCTTAACACTATAAAATGTAAAATACTTTGTCACCATGACAACAACATAAAATTTTTTTTAAAAAGATATCGCCACAAAATTTTATTTAATAAAATAACAAAAAAAAAGTCGAATGAAAATCACAATTTCAATGGTTCATTAACGCGTTCGGTAAACTTATAATCAAGCTTGATTCTGCTTGCTGCGTTACCTTTCGATTTCATCGCAGTCTCTTCATTCATAACTGCGGCATTTTGTCCTACTTGACTTTCACAACGTAAGTAATAGCTGCATCAAGGTATATTTAATCACTAAACAAACAGATAGATATATTAAAACAATGTAACATTGGAAACGATGTTCTCGTATCGTTTCGTGCATTAGTTCCGATGCAACAATATTAATAACATCTCAAATCTCATGGTAATCCTTGAGAAACGATTAGGAATTAAGGGCTTTGTGTGTTGTAAGGACTTTTCGAGCAGTCAAAACCTTTATCTACGATGTTTGTTCCAATATGGTTTTTTTTTGTTGTTTTTTAAAGCGATTCACAGCGTACACAAACAACTCCCGGAGGGCAAGACCTTTATCAGTGTGACCGAGCCCAGTGTAGCCTCTCTGTTTCTCTCTTTTCCATCTCGTGCCAACGAGAGTCGAGCACGCTCGCGATGGCCCTTCTAGCACACCGCTGTGATAGGGTGGATAGGGAAGGGGGCGGGGGTTTAAACTTGAAGTTAGGAAGGCGAGCTGGGCACCGGAGACAACGGGGACATGGCAAATGCTCGGCCGCATTGGTTCTAGGTCGTAGAATTCGTTGGCTCGTTCGACCGGGGAAAATCTGCTGGGCGACGCGGAAATTGATACCGTATGCGACCCTCGCGGCCTGAAATACGTTTCAAAAAACGTTTTTATTGATACGAATGGTTTCGTTAAATATCCGTAACACTGCATTGGAAGTCTCACTATGGCGGATACAAACGCGATTGTACGTTCGTGTCTCTCATGTTCTCTTGTTCCACCGCCCCTATTCCTCCCCTTGCCACTCCCCCTCCCGATGCTACCGATCGAACGACGGAAAAGGGTGATAGGAAAAACAAAACTAAACCTGGTAAACCCGTAACGGTGGCAATTCATAACTGATCTGGCAAAGGTTTAGTTGATACCAATGGCAGCGACGGAACATTGAAACTCCTCCGTATAGGATTACCGGTTTCATATGACAAAGTAGGTCAAATAAAAATGTTGACTTCCTTTTACCCTTTTCTCTTGTCACTGACATGTCATGTGCCTAACTCAGTGACGTGATAAAATTATTTATCACTTCTTAACCTTTCGGACTATATGAAATAAAAATTTATTCGGATTTAAATGTTTGTAATCTGACAAGCGTATTTCACGATATAAAATCATCATTACCAATGCATTTTGACGTATTTCACATTTCGAGAGATAGGTATGAAATAAATGCTGTAAACCTAGTGTTATATTTATTATATTGCGTGTTCTCGCTGTATCTGTTGTTGAATATACAGAGTAAATATTTATTTTGAATATACGGAGTAAATATTCAAGTGACAGGTACTTGAAATAAAATTTAATAGTCGAATAAATGGTAAATAAAAATTGTTTTTCCAAACTTCAAATCATCAAGTGAGAACAATGATTCATTTTTTATAACTAAAAAAAAAAATTTCATATAGATTCAATAATAATAATTGAACTTTTGTTTTTAAACTTCAAAAAAATCAATTATTCACACGAGAATTTTAAAAAGGATTAAAAGAATATCATCGAGTGTCTCGACAGTCTCGGTTATATAATCAATCGTCAAAAGAAAATCCATCGTCACATAGAATTTATTTTATTTTCGTTTCGCCTTTTTTATCTCTTTCTCGCACATCTGCATATCGAAAAAAAAAAGTTCAACATTATGCCAGGTGGATAGGATTACATTGCTCAAGTTTGTTTTTCTTTTTTAGATCTCCTTCGGTAATCCTACGCCCCCCCCCTTTCGCCCCTGTCACACTTCTCACTTGCACTTCCGCGCATTTTTCCATTTCCCTCATTTTCCCTTTCTCGTGTACCGCTCGCGGTGCAGCTTTCTCTTGTCTTCGAACTCTAGCTTGAATACAGTGTAATTTTCGTTCTACAAAGTTGTATATACTTCACGCAATAGTGCTAAACTTCAGGCTGACCTGAAAGATAACCAACGGCGATATAAAAGGGCAGGGGGCGCGACGGTGCAATGCCCATTTGCCGAGCTATTGGTCTTTCTCTCTCTCTCTCTCTCTCTCTCTATTCTTTCTTCTGTTTCTTCCGTATTGGCTGCCTCGGTCCGGTCCCTTGAGAAAGATGCAGCGCTGAACGTATAGCGCGCTCCCTACCGGTGATACCGTGCAACCACCAGCCTGAAGGTAAATCCGCATTGGAAAAGTTCACAACGCTCTCGGCGCTTATGCATAGATAAAAGCTTGCTGAGGAAAAGTGGGTTCGGAAATGCGAATGATGTTGGTTGGGTTGGGGGATGTAGAAATAGAAGAGTGGTTTGAGAGAGTGGAAAGAGGCAAAATCGCAGTAGAAAGCTTGCCGAGTTAACCGTTGGTCGGTTACATACTTTCTCAGAAAGACGAAACTCGAAAGAATAAAACTTAAGAATAGCGGATGCTAGCTAGTTCGATTGATAGATAGATAGAACCGAAAGAGAGTTTTATTGTTGGCGTAGAGGAGTTAAAGCTATTGGGCACGAAGATCTATGTAATAGGATCTCAGTAGGTTGTGCACGGAATTTTGAATTGGTAGAACTTTTTGCACAGTCGTAGACACAGCAAGACATTAAAAAAACTATTAAATGAAGTTTTCCTTTAGATTTTTCACGATGAACATCAAGTTTATTATTATTATTTTTCATGCATCAAACTGAAACTTGACATACAAATTGTCTAGAGCACGAGGATACTTGGTTGTGAATTTTGTGAGAATCTATCGAGAGGTTTAAAATTTATGGAATTTTATATTTTACTTAATTTAGGAAGTCAGAATTGAGATAACCATTACCCGTAGAGAAGATTCTGTTGGTTGACGAGAATCACGAGGAAGCAATGTGCAAATTTCAAATTTACACGCCTTGTTTATTGAAATAATATTGCGCTAAACAACGAATGAGATTATATAATTGGTTATGTAATCCTCTGGCGTAAGATAACGATAATTCGTAACCAGTCAGCTGATCGACCGATGTGATATGACGTGATGTGAAGTTAGAAACATTCGCGTACACAGTATCGGATGATGGAAGCAGTTAATTCGATATTCGCGATAAAAAACTATAATATTTTTTTACAAAAATCAATTATCTTCGCGAAAAAACACGCGAATATCGAAAATTCACGAACGAAAACCGATTTTCCTGGTCATAGAAGCAACGTGCTTAAATCTGTCAAGAATTGATTAACCATTTTTGCAATCATTAATAACGAAACATCGAGGTGATATCTCGATAGGTCGATACTAATAGCTCCCGTATTTTCAACCGTAAGACAGTCGAGAGTTCACAAATACTGTCACGACTATGGGAATGAACCCTTCTAAAAGATTCGCTAATCTAATAAATAACTACACCAACATAAAGAAAAATATATTATAAGGTCAAATGGGGGCTGAAAAAGCTTAACGTTCAAGCGGGCAATTACATGGAGAACGAGTGACCAGCGAATTCTTACAAAAAACGAAGGGACATTCGGATAGAGCGTAGGTGTTCGGTTCTAACGACACTGTATGCTATCGTCTCACTATAGTAAAATAAATAGGATTACGACCGTTGAAATACAATAAACGATAGAAGAAAATATACCAAGAAAGAAATGTCCGCAAGTTTCACCAATAGAATCAGCAGCGTTTCGTACTGCCGTTACTCCGATGGATGATCGCTTAGCCGCGCGCTGACTGGCGCATTGTATCATGAAACGGGAGGTTATTTTTCCGAAGATTGGTTATCCCTTAAGGAACACCAGTCTCTGTTCAAAAAGCCCATACACGGCAAAGGATTTCCTTCAGGTTCGCTAACGTACTTACAAGCGAATACGATACAGTTGGTGTGTAAGGCGGCTGCGAATGCAATCAGGCGAAAGGTCAAGCTCGGAAAAAGAAGAAAGACGCGGTACGATGGAACAAATATATTTTTTTAACTATATACGTACGATAAAAATATATTTTCACGATTCAGGAGGATGAAAAGGGGTTCCCCTTCAGTTAAAAACACGTTTTAAAATTTTTTCTATCGATAAGAAAAAATTATAATATTAGTTCCATGTGATAAATTGTTTATAACAAAGTTCTGATTATGTTTTAAAAAATTTCAGATCCGAATATAACGAATCGTAGGAAAAATTTCATATTCGAAACATTATTTTCTATTTACAAAAAATAATTGAACTTCTGCCATTTATTTATATTAAAAATTAGGGATTTCGTTACATAATCAGAAAACTGTTACGAACAATCGATCGTATGGGATTTGTCGTACGATTTTTTTTTTACGGATAAAAGAAATAAAACAAATGTTATTTATTTAAATTAACTGAAATTAGCGATGGCCCTCTTATTTCAATTTCGATAAATAATATATAAATCGTACAATTGTAACCCGAAAATGCAAGTTTTATGGATTTCCCAGCTTTTTTCCTATAGAACGTAATTATCAGAAGAAAATAAAAACTCTCCTTCGGTGGTATATCGTAAGGGTAAAGAAGGTGAATAGTGAGACTGCGAAGGAGCAAGTGAGATAAAATAATATGAGGGAGGAAAAATGGTTGCGTTATGGCTATTCGAACATGTTTAGTTGCGCCTATACGTGACCATCCAAGTGTCTGACACACATTATCCATTTTCCTTTTACAATGACGCCTATATCCCAACTGCTCTTTGCAAAACCGTGCCGTCCCTCACTTCCAGTTGGATTACTTTATCTCTCGCTCGCTTATTAACCGACAAACCCCCGGAGCAACCCTCCAGTTTTCGCAGTTATGTACATGCCCCTCACCCCTACTAATCTTCCTTACCACAACCACGACGTACGTTGAACGAATTGTATACTTCACTCTCGAGGTCGCATACCTTGTCTCGTCGGGGAAAAGAGCTCACTATTCGTGACTGTCTCTCTTGTCAAAGTTATCTAATACTCGCTGTCACAAGCTGCCAACCGCAGTGCCAAATATCTACAATTGTTGCAGATGACATCTGTAGCCAAACATTCGCGTAAATAAATTATAAGGAAACGAAAGCTGCAATTAACACTGTTAAATTGTCAAAGAATCGAATGAAAAATAGAAGAAAAACATGGAAAATATCATTTTTGTAATCTGTGTAGTAACGAACGAGTGTCTTGGACTTGACACCTTGGTAGGACCTCCGTGATGTCTCAAGTATCATGTCAAATTTTTTCATCTATTAATGTCCTCCGTACAATTTCATTTTCCAATAACCTCTGTACGGTATACATTTTTTGAGAAATATAACGTTCTATCAAACATGTTTCAATCACGAAATGACGTTACGAAGATTAAAAAAGAAATTGATTTTCTCTCGCGTAGTCGATAATTACTATGACATCAACGTCAGTTTTCTCTTCATAGTTACAGCTCGTCACTTTTTTTGTTGTTCTTCCTTTCTGTTAGTTAGTTGGGTCACCTACTAAATAATATAACCAGAAAGTAAAATACAATTATTTCATGAAAATATTGATTGCATCTCCATGTTTCTAAAAAAAAAAAATTGATTTGACACAAGCAATATTGTCCTGTTACCATGCAATCGTGTCGCAGCAATTCTGTTTTCTCGGTGAGCTTCGATATCCCTTCCTTTTTTTTCTGTCCTCTCTTTCGAAGCACTCTATCGACAAGCTTTAACATTTTGCTGCTGTCCACGCGTACGTGGCAGAGCATGGCAGAGCGTGGGTCTCCGTGACCACGTAGCGACGTATATACAGTTTGTACGCTATACCGTTGGTAGTCAAACGTGCCTCGGGCAACCAGGTCTGGGCTGGTTATCCTCTCAACTCAATGGAGCTCAATTGTTCAATTGTTCGATACGGTACACCGTTCGATTTGACAATCAACGTGCACACGCACGAAAATCGATTTTCGTGCGTGGATATGTCCACGCCAGGATGCATCGTTCGGCGAGGAGGCAACAAGGGGAATGGAACGTTGTATTCTGTCCATAGTGACAGATGTTGCGTCACGAGAAGGGATTAAAAAATAAATGGTTTCACCCTAAATCTCTCCCACGTCCGATAACTAAAAAAAATTTTATTGTTCTCACATTTCTATCTTAATTAATTGATTTTCTTGCAGTTCTGGGTGGCGTACGTACCGTGCGAGGCGGCTGAGTTGAACGCAGTTCAAATGTCACTCGAACAAATCGACATAATCCGGAGGTTCACTGAAATGAATGCTCAACACTTGACCCTAGTTACTTCGGTCAGAGGTAAGTAACGAAATATCTATTGCGTGTCTGAGTGCGTGTATCATTGCCATTAGACACTAGCTTGTAATAAATTTAAATGGTGGACATTGTTGCACGACTCGTAGTTAGCTGACGATCAAGTAAGAACAAACAGTGCCGGAAATCGTATATTCACCTGATAGCACGTATATGTACATTCGGACAAATACCTTTGTACGTTATACAACATAATGAAAATACTACATACAATGTATACAAATAGACGTTAGGACTCATATATAAAAGGCATTAAGGCTACGATAAAGTACCAAGATATATTAGTAGGATCGTTTGTCGCGAGAAATTTTGTTAGAAATTTATTTAAACATCTATTTACAACGACGTGGGATATGTTAACCAAGATTTTTCGTCGCAAGATATTTTCATGGAGATTTCGTGCTACTATACAGGGAGAAAAAAAATTGAATGGACAGCGAACAATTGGTTACCACAACTAATTTGAGTATAATAAAATTCTGGAGCCATTTGTAACTTAATCGCGGCATTAAACATTTTTTATCTTGATAGCAGAATCGATAACTCTTGCGTCACAATTTTTATTGTTGTGTAACGCCCTATATGAATACCCCTCGCATTATTAACCCTTTATAAGTCACACAGCCCGAAACCGTCCCAGAATGGGACTATGAAGAGCAGAGTGGGAGTCACGCGTTCATAGGGTAGAGCCGAGAAATGGGGATATTCTTGTGACTTATAAAGGGTTAACGTTGCATGCTTGGACAATCGGTATATCTGTTATCTCAAGCTCCGTAAGCATTCTCTCGTCAAAGGACTGACCGTCGCTCAGCATCCAGTCGCCCAATGACCGGCTTATCGCTTAGCGCATTGCCTCCGGTATTGCCCAGGGGCCCTTGTTCGACTGGAAGACCCGTCACTTACTTCGGGCACGTCAAAGTAATAACATCATTCGCTGTACAATGTTCACTTCTCCACCTTCAATTTATACAGTTAATACCGTCACTTCAACGCATATTTCATGTGTCATTTTTTATTCAATCACCCCGCTCGGCAACCATAACCAACCAACTGGTTACAATTGTCTGTAACTTTTGTTTTGCCCCAGGAACAATGTCATTATCAACAAAATACAGTTTGTTACAAATGTTACAACAAAATGATTTCATTCCGTGTACACGTGTCTATGGTTGGAGTTACCAAATATTTCGTTGTAACATTGTTAACCAAGTGCCATTTTCCCATTTACCATTATGAAATGATAAATTTATCGGTAAACCATTATCTCCGTGTGCCCTAATCGAACGAATTTAACCTGCAGTATCGATTGGCATTTTTTAAAACCTAACGAAAATCATTAACTCCAGTTGTATTACTAAGCTTCTGATAAGATTTTAACATATCTCCACCGTGTTAGTTGGAACTAAAACGTGAATATAGTTTTTAAAAAAATTGATAGCTATCTCTACCGTTTACAAGAGCATCGTATTAGATTGGATTACATTTTGCTTGAAATATTTTCTTTTTCCTCTTCGACGGTTTCCAAGGTAAAAGTTTAATCGTTGACGCATCGAGCACAAACTCCGCAATACGAAGATCTTAAAACTATCCAACCTGAAAATCTGTCATCTGCAGCAGTCTCGCGACAGAGTTAAAAAATAAATAACTAAATAAATAAATAAAAATAAAGAAAAAAAAGCGGTGGATAAAGAGTAAGTAAAGCGGGTGAGATGAAGAAGAGAACCTGTCGTCTATTAAGCTGCTGGCAGGGCGCTTCTACTACTTTGCGGCTTCGCAGAGCCCTGCCAAGGGCTTGAGGTTGTCGAGAGGGCGACGAAGCCACGACGAAATGTGAACTACACCGAGCAAAGAGACGGAAAATACGCCGGGGAAGATTAATACACGCTTTACAGCGAGGCGGAAAAAGAGAGATATATGGAAAAACGTGCGATAGGAGATGACGGAGCGAGTGAAATATAGAGAAAAGGCAGCAAAACCGTTTCCGCGGTTGCGTTACAACTCCAAAGTTTCTACTTTATAAAATCCGCGAGAGGGCGAACCAACCTAAGGACACAGTTACATACACATCGGGGTGTCTGTATGCGCATGTAGCCGAGTTTGTGTGTGTATGTATAGCAGTAAAGTGTACAGTGATGGGAGTACACTCGAGATAGAGACGAGATATAGAAACGACCAAGTTTCGAATCCCGCGATATTCTCACCGCTGTTTACGCCAAGGTGTTGCGTGTTCGTTTTATCTTATTTTTCTCCTACTTATTCCACGTCTTGTCATCCATGCCGAATCTTTTACTTGTTTCAACTATTTTGTCTTCTCCTGTGGAAAATATATTTTTCACTCCGTTTCACGCGCTCTTGACATCTTCGTACCACGTCATTCTTTTCTCTTTTCTCTGTCTCTCTGTGTGTCTCTTCACATCCTCGTGAGCGTCCCCGACGATTTCCAGATCGTTGACTCTATCGACCTGGAATCCTGAAAATCTAAAAGGGATCATCCCTATATAGGCACCAAGTCTATGAAATTTTTATTTGTTTCTACCTCGTCAACGAATTTCATTAACATAAATTAATTATCGTTGTCTTAAATTTTTTTTCATAATCGACATTGATGTCCCTTTACGAAATTTTATTACTTACCTTCTCAAAAACATATTTAGATTCGAACATTTTTTGTTAGTTCAGGCTTCTCCGGTAGTTGAGAATATGTGATAGAAATTAATAAATTTTATGTGTATTTTTCTCTACCTGGTGAACCTTCTTAAGGAGGGTGGCAACTCAGCCATTGGTAAACGACGGTTGCACAGGGTATGGGTTACTTTCAGAAGGGTAGCGTACGAGATAGCGAGGTCCGAGAACGTACATTGTTGTACATCTCGATCGTCTTTATTCTTATCATTTCTTTCATTTTCTCATTTCAAAACATTGCGATATTCATAAAAAATTAATCCCAAAGTTGTAAAGAATAAATTGCATCGATTTTCATTGAATTCTTAACATTTTTTAGTATAGTTTTCGAGAATTTAATTAGATATCGTACGATTTTTGCTGCGTCATCCATATTTAAGAGTACAACTTGAATAATTAATTATTCGACAACAACGCAAACGATTGACTTGAAATTAAGCATAAAATCGTGATTGTCATAGACAAATATCCTTCATAAATTTATTATAATTCTTATAATGTTAAGGCGAGGATCCTCCCTCCTTAACTGTATGTTAAAGTAACCAAGAAAACAATCATTTGAACGAAATTAATCAAATTTCTTGTATATAAACACAAATATCTTGATAACAATAAAATTTTCCTCTGCCAAAGCAACACCGAATAGAAAGAAAAGACGACGATACATACGTAGCGCATTTAAATTTCACGTATGTACGAAGATCGTGGTGCGATATTTATCTTTGTATTGATTCACGAAACCTGCGGACATTCGCGTCCGGAAATTTAATCCAACAGAGAGGAAAGTTTTTAAATACGACCTGGATTGCGCGGTTTGAGAAAACTGCAAAAATCCTAGTACGAAGCTCATCGTACTATATGCGATAGGGAATGGAAGGGGGTTCGTGCTAGAAAAGGCGAGAAAAAGAGCATGAGTGAGTGGTATCCGGTACATTGGTGGCGACGATATACTCACCCTGCGTACGTGATCTTCACATATGTATATGTAGTATATATGCACTGGAAATATAAGCACGCATCTATATCGCGATATTTCACGTTCGGTTGTACATCGAGGTCACGGATTCTGTGCTATGTAACCCAGATAGCGGAAACGCCGACCTCCGACCTATTTTTATTTAGCGCGTTTGGTCAGCATCCTCTAAATTTTCAATTTTTTATCCTTCAATTTATTTAATTATTTTTTTAAATGTTTAATATTTGCTGCATATTGCAAAACACTATAATAAACAGGACTTTATCTTTAAAAAGTTTTCATATGAAAATAAATGTAAAAAGGATGAAATAACTTCCGATGTCATATTAGTTAACTTCATATTTAGATGACAATAATTCATTTAATCCTGTCACTACAGTCGTGAGACATCTTCTTCTGCATTAAAAAAACGTTGATATCGTATATCATTTTTCGTTTAAATTAAATTCCAGGCGCCACCAGCATGTTTCTTGATATGTAAAATACGGTTGCAATGTTCAGGAGACGTCGCCCGACTGCAGTGACAGCGGTAAATTAATAATTGGAATTCAAATATGATGTTAACTAAGACGAAACCGGAAGTTGATTCATCCTTTTTAGATATTATTTCATATGAAAACTTTTTTAAGTTTAAGTCTTGTTTATTATCGTTTATTGCAGTCGGGAGTTTAAAAAATGTTGTATCTTTTTATATTTCATACTTTTTCAAGCTAGTTCAATGTGACTTTCTACAGCATTTTTATAATTGCTATACATTTTTATAATTACCATATTTTTTTAAACTAAAACAGCTGAATAATTTTAAATAAAATTCTATTTTATTCAATCGCTCAATTATTTTTGCCCTCGTATATTTAGAATTAAATCAACATACGCAATTAGAAAAATGCATTACGTTTTTATCAATTTCTAGTTATTAAACATATCTCTGATGCAAAATAAACTTATTAAAATTTACATACTGTTGAATAAAATAGAAATATCTCTTTCTCTCGCTCCACCGTAAGCGCTCCGACGTTAGGTACAGATGAACGATTATAGTAGGAATGACAGCCATCTTGTGTAATTTCGATATATACATCGGTGCTTATCATAGATTTTCTTTAAAATGTTTTATCTTTTTGAAATCTCACCTAATTTATACAATCTAGAACAGAGAAGAAGGTTACGATGCACAGAATATGTGTACCAAGTTCTTTTAAGACACTTTAGTCTATTCGAAGAACATTGAGCACGAGAAACTGGTATATTCGCAGTCATATGACAGTGAAACGCATGCTCCCTTCTTTTTCTAAAAATCTTTAATGAAAATATTTCGTTACCTCAGATATCTCAATAAATATATTTAATACGCAAGTTTTTAATGTTTCCGATCAGACGTTTCTTATGTCGTTTACAGATATTTTCGTGTATTTTATTATCTAATCTTTGGATGTTCGCTACTTACAAAAAATATTGATAATCGCACATGCGATATAACGTAATTAATTCTTTGTATTTATTCCTCACTGAAAAGTCTTTAAGAATTGTTGTACTCGAATGTTAACGTACAAACTAAAATATTTTCGTCTTACGCACTAAATCCACAGATACATCGTTAAATGTGACTTTTAAAAAACTGTGTTTTTACAGGTTTGATCGAAACCCACAGAGAGGGAAAAATCGCAAGTTTGATCGGAATCGAGGGCGGTCACTCTCTGGGGAGCAGCTTAGGGGTACTGAGAACGTTTTACAGCCTCGGCGCTCGGTATCTCACACTGACTCACACCTGCGACACATCTTGGTGAGTCGTAGTGACACGTTGAAATTAACTGCCGTCGTCTGCCGGTTCAACGATCTTCATGGTGGATAATCTCATAGCCACTAAAGCCACCACCGTGTACCACCACTCTTCCAACTCCTTACTTTATGTCCTATCGGTATAGAAGCAACAGCAGCAGCTTGCACCTTCGTAAACCGTATTTGATACCTGTTACAAGTTGCTGTCTTCTCACGCCCACTAACCATTCTTATTGACAATAAAAATTGATTGAGACATTTTCAAGTATTAAAGAAAATGTCCCATTCAATTTACTGCTGGTAAATTCAAATACCCGCGGGCTACTCTTCTACAAAAATTTTTAAACCAAGTTAGCAATTTTGATGTCCTGTTTCGAAATATTTTGTTTAACTATTTTCATAAATATTTTTCATTCTGCGTTATTATGTCGTTAATTATATTTATGATGCAGAATTTTATGCTATTTTATTATTAAAAAAGAATATTAGTGGAGAATTAATGGATAAAAAATATTTTACACAGTACCGTCAAATCTACTTTTATTAGTTTTAATGAATGCGGAAGAATGTACTCTCGCAATTTAAAAAAACCCTAAGAGAAGTAACTTCGAGTTTCCAGATGTTTAATAGTCAACCTAAAGAAATTTACTTTTATTTGATTTTTATTGACAATTCGATTGGGTATTAAGTACTTTAAAGCACCCAGTCGATGATGAGATAGTTCAATGTTATCCTGAGTATCACGATTTGATCTTAAGCCGTTAAATATTGGGTCTCGCAAAATTATCATGATAATTAACGCAAAGCCCTATATTAAGTTACATGCGGAGGCTACGCGTAATACAAAAAGCGCAAATTATCTTACGTCGGCGATGGTATACGCGATAAAAACAAAAGTTATCCTACAAAATAATTTCACGAAATACGAGAGAATTTCTGCATTTTCAGAATTCACAGAAATATACTTTACAAATGCACGGGAATAAATCACTTTGAATAATGAATATGATACTGGAGTCTCGGTAAATATATATATTGTACGAGTACAAGGTATGCAAATATCAAGAGTATGAGAGAAGTAATACCGCGGTGCGGTACAAGTTATTTGTTATGATACCGATGTACTGTAGCGGTAGTTATTCAGACGATAGGACATTTTTCTACAAGAATAATACTCATATACGTGTACAAGGGTTTCAAGTCAATTGATCACGCAAAACGGATCCCACGACAACTTACCCACAATGGAATACGCAATATAAATTTAAATAATAAAACGGCAGTTACGATGGAAAATATATTTATGACATAGCATGCACAAGCCCAGACACAAAAAAATATATATATTCACAGTAAATAAGTAGTCGCATGATCTACGATGAATGAACAAATTATATACAGAAAATTCAATTGATAAATTATTATCTCATTAAACCGATACTGGTGGATGAGCGGTCGGTGTGCAGCTCTAGCGATCTCAAGAGGTAAGCAGCATTTTATGCTGCCACTACTCGGATGGGTGATCGTTTAGTCGTGCACCGTCTAACGCATCTATTAGTGAGCGTGTGGCTAGTTTTTCTGAAATCCGAAACCTTGCACCTAAGTAATTTAGTTTCGTGTATTATACACCGGAAAATCAGAAATACACAGGGTCTTCTCTACCGGGCATGGATTTTCCGCTATTTTACCTGTGCACATGACAAATGCGGTACAGTTTGTAATTAAGTAGACTGCGGACGCATCGGAAGTTAGGTTAACTTAACGTTGTGTAACACACGAAAATAAGTTCACAAATTTGCGAATGATACATTTTTTAATAGCATCATGGACGGAACAATACGAATCCGACAAATGACAATTCAGTATGTACACGTATTCACAAATATTCGTATGGTACAATATGCACTATATACGTATTGCATGTACATTCGGAATTTATATTTGTAAACAAATATATTTGTGATTATTCAGCATATTAAATTTTTGTGGATAAATGACTTACCGCGTAAACAATTGACGCTTGGATCAATCGGGAATAACATCTTTTTGGGGGATCAGTTTTCGTGGGATTAATCAGCGGGTTATCGTGTACGTAGGTGTACATAGGTACTGGTACGTGACCAAAAGTACGGATAAGGATCTTCTTCAATTTTCTGGCTTTCTTTTACTCACTTTCTTTTTTACTTCGTGAACCTTTTACCACCTCAACCACCACCACCACCACCACTGTATTACACAGCTCTGTATAGAATTGATCATGCGCTGTTCCCGAGTCTACATAGGTACGAGTCCTCATTGCCAAGCCAGCTTCCAATTTCTTTTCTCCCCTTTTCCTTCGATCCCAATCTCGACCTTCGTCGCGCACTGCCAGTATTTACATTCCATCCTGCTCATCCCATCTCCTACTTACTCCAACAGCACGAGTAACTACGTCACTAAAAGGGACGATATATAGATAGATTGAGCGCTTTATATATATAAAAGAGATAAAACTCGCTGCTCTGATCATTTATCTTATTCCGATTCGACACAATCTTAAGCTTCTGCTCGGTGACGAAGTGTATGAATATTTATAAACGCCAAGTATTTTTCATGAATTCAATACACTTCGATGTAAACGGATTTTGCTTATCCTCCGAAGCACTCTGCTTTATATACGTAATATCTCTTTAAGGGTGCACACAAATTTCTGTATAAATAAATACTTTTTTCAAGTATAAATTAATGTTTAAAAAAATGGATCTCGTCCTACAATATTATATTCGGATCTGGGACTATTTTTTTATATGACCACAATGACGTTATGAAAAACTATTCGTATGGAATCTTTGAAACGATTTTTTTTACTGATAAAAAAGGACACATCTTTTTTTGTTAAAAACGGTAAACGGGGGAACCCCCGACCACCTCGTCTTCTCAATGTTAAATAATACATTTAATTTTTAATGGAATTGTCCGAAATTCGGTTGGAAAATTAGGTTATATTTATACAACATTTTATTGAACAATTTGAAAACTCAAAGAAATTTTATTTCGTACTTAAAAAAATAATAATATTGATGAAAAATTTATCGCAAACGTTTTCACAGTTCGTTGGAAGGTTTCAACTGTGAGAGATGAAAATAAAATTTTAGCATGATATCCAAAATAATCTGATAAACCGAGACTGCAGACAAGGAGTGAGCAGTCTGAGGGGCGAGAGCGTCAAGTAGATAGGAATTAGATCACGTTGTTGGGAAATTGCGTGGTCGAGCCACGAGGGACTCGCAGAGCTTTTGCGACGGGAAAGCACTAGGCTGTACGGTCGAGTCTGGTTAACAGTTTCAGTCGGTGGGGAGATGTACCCTCGCGGCTTTTCCCCGGGAATCACGTGAAAAGTTGGCCAGATTCGTACGTGCAGCCTGCGGAAAATATTAGCTCTGCCGGTGGTCGTTCTCTGCCCGCTTCTACTACTGTTGGCTCTCTTGGTGAATCCTGACCGGCCTACCGCCATTGCGCCTCGTTTCTTTTTATATACGGTTGCATATACATCAAGCAGAGATGCGGAAATGTACATGGGGCTTTCCGCGCTGCATCGTGACTCTCAATTTTTTTTTCTTCCAATATTTATGTAGCAAACATCACTAAAAAGATGTTTCGACTTTCACGAAAATGGTTGAGCTTCAAGCTAATCACGATGTTTAAAAAAGCGTGCATAATTGAAAGTTACACATTGCTTTCTCGTTAAACTCGCTCACTCACAGATTCTCCTCTACGTGTACTGGTCATCTTAATTCTGGTTTCTTCATAGAGAAAGCGGTATTAGAATTGTCAATATAATATAAAATTTAGTAAAGTTGCCAATTTCATAAAGTTTAAACCCCTCGATCGATTCTCACTAAATTTGAGACCAAGTACCCTTGTCCCCTGGACAATTTGTATACCAAGTTTCCTCTTGATAGATAAAAGTTTACGAAACTTGGAGCAAAAATAGATTTTTTTGTTTCTAAAAAATTACAAAAATGGATGATTCAATGAAATCTGAACGCTTTGATCGATGCTTGCCAAACTCGATACCGAACAATCTTGTCTCCTAGCCCATTCTTTTAAAAAGTTTTAGCTCGATAGCTTAGAATTTACAAAAGTTGGAGAGATCACAACCTGTTTTTGAAAAATTCAAACTAACGTAAAATGAGACACTAACGATTTCAGTCAAAATTACGACAAACCGACAAAGGTTAAGACGGGACTTCTGTGCATAATTTTACGAAGATCGACCAACCCATTCTTGAGATATACACACACGCACACACGCGCATAAACATTTTATCTAAATACGATTTCTCCATGTTTTTTGAACATTTTAAGTATTTTGTCATTAAAATATCGAAAAAGAAATTTTTCATGAAAACAAAGCTTCTTCTATGAGGAAACAAAGTGTTTTCAAGCTTACAACATGTTTAATATACAAAGTCATATGAAGTATACAAACCGAATATATCAAATTAGATTTAATGTACGTTGTATTGAAAACTTAATAATTGAAGATTGAATAATTCAATTTCTACATTGAAATTGACGTCAATATTATTGAAAAATGAATCGTTAACTTGTTTTGTAATTTTAATATAGTTAAAATGACAGTTATCGGAGATGTCATTGATAACTGGAAGTAACTGTTCAAAAATTCGTTACATTCTATGTAATGAAAATCTGAAATTTAAATACGTTGGAATAAAATTTTTAATAGTTAACAACTAAATTCCATTCTCGAATTCCCCAATTAATATATTTGCTATTAAAATTTTTCAATATCTATCTACTAAAATAGAGAAACATACCAAAGAGAATCGTCAGGCGAGTGATATCCAGCTGGAGCTCTACTTCGATATATTTACCCTAAAATGATTTACTTTGTCAAAAGCAATTAACAATCTTTATATCAAATTGTGTGTCATTTGTATGTATGAAATCTTGCAAAATCATAAAAAATACCACTCGAAAAGTATTAAAAAATCGATTATTTTCATGATAAAACATTTTTTTTTGTAGCCTAGTTCATCGATGCAAATATAAAAAAATATATATATTTGTCGTAGTTGTCAGTCTGCACTGATATAAGAAAAACGTTACTTCGTGTATTGAGCAACATCTGAGCAGTTCTGCTTTACCAGCATAGTTAGTAAATTTGAGCTTTATCAATCTTCAGAGAAATATTTATAAATAATGTTTTACAAAGAATTTTCTGTACAAACGTGAGCAATTTATTTTATGTCCAAAATTGTCGATTTACCACTCTTGTCTTGAACAAAAAGTTTAAGTACGAGGCATACGGCCAGGCAAATTTGGCATGAAACGCATCGTATATGGTTGCCGTTACGGTGCCACGATATCAGTATATATGTGTGAATCTTGTAGTCCATACATATATAGATAAACGTAGGTGGATGCGAGTTTCTTTGGATTTTCAATCCTTGCTCGACCTCGCTTTTACGCGTCCCTCGACGCCCAGTGCTCCGTGAGAGCGTGAGCACGACGTTGCAGGGGCCGTAAATAAGCAGTTGGACCGTTGTTGGTTCTTGGGTGACGCGAAATCACCGGCCCACTCCGCGTATATACGCCGTATAAATTGGAGTAGCCTGGAGGGCGCGAAAGCTCCTGCTGCCTCTGCACCAAGACCCACGTTCCACCCCAACGTTGATCTACGCCATTTATCGAGTCCACCAGGAAACTTTGCGAGGTCGCGAAGCCGTGAGGTCTCCGCTTTTGCTATGGCACAAATTCTCATCAGCTCTCTCCCTGGGCTTTCTCTCTTACAACTCTTGATGCTGCTCTTGATGCCGAAGTGCTTTTAGAAATATGCTTCTTCCGCTTCTGGCTCTAGTTTGGTAATAAAACTCCTAACAGTTCTAAATAATATTGTCCAGCACTTAAGATCCTTCGGACACTCGTTAGTTCGTTATATTTGTTTAAATGCACTTTTCAACCGGGCACTCAGACATATTATTCAACGATTAAGAGAATGAATAATTGTATTACAAGCATTTCGCAAAATATTTTATTGAACCAGATTTTAAATCAAATTAATCGAATTAAGTGGATTCAATTGAATGGCATCTTATGCGAAGACACAATTTATGAGCAACATTACTCCCAGATCAAATTATCCGAACAGAAAATGTATAAAAATCCAAGACTCGTGACTTCACGACGGTTGAAACTCTATCACGAAATGGTTACTGAAGAATGCCATTTGTTATCGGACCGTCCAGACTCGTCACACTTTGCATTGCACCAAGATCGGATTGGAAATTCGTCTGACTTCACACTTTGAAATTTTTATCATCCACATACCTCTAACATCAGGAAAGACTTTAAAACCTTGGAAGACACACTGTATAAATGACATATGTAGACCTTATATGCCCTGAGAAGAGGGACATTCCCCGCAAAGTCCGTACGAGAGACTCGCGCACTTGTGTTCCTGCACAGTTTACGCCTCCCTCGACAGTCGTGGAGATACTGCACAGCGTCATAAAGAAGAAAATGTATACGGCGATATGCTATATGGAGTATATACATGATAGCTGTATAACCAAAGCCTTTGGGATTCTCTGCAGGTTGATGTTGCGAAAAAGTGCTTTTATACTGCCTTAACCAACTACTCGAGAGCTCGCGAGACTTAAATCTTGGTGGAGTCTTAAAAGTTGCTCTTTCACGTCTCCTGTCTCACGACTATCAGTCAGTCAACCTTTATGCTGTTTTTTATGAAGAGAACTACTTGAAAGTGTCAATCTCTACCAAGTTTTAGACGATCTTGTATTACTATTGGACTTTTTTTTTCATCTCTTTCTTCAGAATTTTTGTCATTTATAGCGTATTTCTGTCCATTCTCCCAACATTGATATGGGACTTTGTTATACCAGATTGAAAGTCTGAACTCTTAGAGTATTGAAAATGCGTGATACCTGCCATGTTGGAAAGGTCCTGAGAGATTATGTGCAACGTGTGACACTCGTAACTACGCGAGACAACGCAGTGGAAAATATATTGCGATAGGGTGAAGAAATAAATTGACAACCAAGCAAAGTTTAGTTAACAATATTAGAAATTCTATTCGACGTTCGGCGGCGTTAATTTCTGTTAAACTTGTTTTTGATGTTACAATACGTGTGAGTCTTGGTCAGGGTTTATTAATAATATTCTACAAACAAAATATAAAATAACAATCGATACATTCTCAATTTTGTTCTACGAAACAAATTATAAAAATTAATAAACTTACTCAATGTGAGATTAATTATTAAAACGATAACAATGAAAATCGCGATGTAGCAAGCAAATAAAGCGAAACGTTACGCGTCATCGTGTAAAGGTAGCATTTCAGTAGATTCTGCATCATTTTAGAATTACCGAGTGACACGTCAGTGGCAGCAGGAAAATTTCAAAGGACTCTAGAGCGTAGTGAATTGTTTAGTCGTTAAGAGAGACGACAACACGAGACCCTCGTTTTACTCTGCAGTCTCGACACGATCAAAGGTTGAAGCTCTTTGGCTCCACTCTATTATATCTTTCGTTGATTCTGCACCTCCCTGAACCTGGATTAAAGATTCCTTTTGATCGCTATGACCTACTTGCGTTCTTTTTAAATTTAAATATATTTAAAAAATATATTTGAAAAAAATTAACACACCAGCTTGATTAATTTATTAAACTGAGGATACGAACCAACGGATGGTATGTCAATATGGTATCAAGGATGATATAAGCGTTGCTTCTCATTTGAATCCAACCAGTTGAAATCTCCTGCTGTAGAGAGTGAACGAACGTTTTTATTTTAACTTGATAGTGTACGGAAGGTACACGGGGATACCGCGGATGAAAGCAGAATCATTCGTTGTTAGTTGTCTCGCGTTTGAATCCAAAGGAATAAGTATGACGTATTTTCCGGTAACTCAACTAAATAATTAGCTTGACCTAACGAGAACGTCACATTCGACCGTCCACCCCCGCGTACGCATCCGCAATTCAGGCAGGGCGTCAGTTGATTTATTTATTATTATTATTATTTCACGGAAATTAACAAACCGGTATGTCCGGAAAGTCGAGAAGAACGGAGCTCGAGCTTAATCATAAATAAAATAGAACTACGGAAGTGAAAGCTTAAACGGAACTCGTTAATTTTTGTTCATGCGTAAAATTGACAAACGCAACTGGATGGAGCAACGAGAGCGAACAATGGCAAAAATGTACGGCCGTCAGGCTGTAGGTAGAGCGATAGAGATAAAGTTGGGATTATAACTCGATAAACAGCGCACTCTGTACGAAATCTCGATCAAACGCGAGATTCGATATCCTTCTTAGAATGACCAAGAGCGAAAGGAAATGAATTTGCATTATCGGAATAATTTGCGAGAGTTATAACTTCGGGAAACCTAACGAGCTGGTCAACACGCGTGCACGACAGGACGCGTATGTTGCAAACGAATCCGGTGTCCTCCTACACGAGTACCTTGTAACGCGAGATCTATATTTTATTGAATTATCGAAACCCTCACCATTAAATAAACATTGAACGACTCACCAAAGTTGATCCTGGTGGTAGTCCGCGGAGGGTGAATATCGTATCAACACGAATACACTTGAAGTTGTACGCTTGCAATCCGGGTATATGCACCGACCACAATTCGCAAGCAACGATCGTATTATTCGGAAATAATACGAGAGCGAATCACGAGAGCTACAGACTCTAAACTGAGTATACGAGATCGTGAAAGCCGAACTACTATACGCGATCGATAACCAGCAGAAAAACTGTCAACACGGAAGCTCGATTCTGGACCCGAGGCAACTTGCCGGTGTCTCGAGGCAAACTAGCTATTTTACAGTATTTTACGAGAACCAAACGTTATTATAAATTTCCATTCGTACGAAATCCCTTGACCGATCACTACTGTCCTCTGGGTTGAGTCGCACCGCGTTTGTTTCGATAACATACTTTAGCAAATCCGTAGAGTTATACTCGTTGAAAGCCTCCGCTATAAGACCTCCGAGAACAAGGTCCAACGCAATAAAATCGGTACCACGGGAGCTTCCATTCCGTTGCCCATAACGCAACAACTACCTCCGCCTCTTCTTCAATCTTCCCCCCCCCGCCCCTGCATCTCTCGTGTACGCGGCGCCGATATCGCAACCGATCTTCCGCCAAATCGTCGGCTGCTCTTCTCTGCCGTTTCCTCGAGACTTATATCCTTTCTGCAGATTTGAAGACGTCGACTCTAAAACCTTAACGTTAACAACAAAAATTTATCCTCAAGATCTAAACTGACTTTGTAAATGACACGAGAATGTAACTTTTTAACGGAATGGCGACTCCAGATAATCAGAAAATGAAAAACGATACAAAAAAAACATACACGACTTTTTCAGATTATGAATAAACGAAAAATCATGTCACAAATGTCGATAAAGGTTGAAATTTTCATTTGGAGTCTTTGATAACAGATGGCTCTCTCACAACATCTGTCCATACTTCCAATATTGATACTTTGTCTTTGCTTGTGCTTCGACTCTGTGACAACTTGTATACTTAGGGTGATTATGAAGAGTGGCAGCAGCGGTTGAAACATTGAGTAAATATATTTTCTCAATATCCCAATTGTGCGGGGGAATAATCTTGAATATATGTATGAGACTCTACAGATGTGGAAGATTTAGATTCGATATCAAAAGCTCCATTCGCTAGCATTCCAATTACAGTGATGGCGCATTGATATTACTAATACACCTAACCTCAAGAATGTTCCTCAATCCGTGGTAGCGTAAATTCACGAGAGCTCGGCTTCCCTCACAATTTTCTCCCGACAATCCGAGGTCCTTACAGACCCATAAACCAACCTGCTAACCCATTGCCGACTCTCTGTGTCCTGTGTATACCTTGCCTTACTTTCTACATCCAATGTACATTACTGCCTGCGCAGAAAATCAGAACTCCCTTCACGTACAACGTAAATTCGTGTACTACCGACTGCAGAAGGAGAGTTTTGCTAACTTTTCAACGCTCTCGTGAGACTCAATTTTTCTTCCATTCTCTCTCATCTCTCTCTGTTCCATGGCCTTCCTCGTTACCCTAAGTTTAGGAATTCACGTAAAGTATTGAATCTCTTGATACCTATTGATTTACGATGATAACATTGTATCCACGAATAATGAATAATGACTAATGAATGAAATTGAGGAAACAATATATTAACAATTTGTATTACATTTTTTTCTCGGCAGGGCGCTCTGTTCGGTACGAGAGAACAATACGGAGAATCACGTTCCGGGACTCAATGATTTTGGAAAAGTAAGCTCAACAATTCATATTTGTTACATATATACGAAAGGAATTTATCACAGTGATAATAAAAAAAATTTTTTACTAGAAAATACTGTGCAGTAACCACATATGGATACCGATTTAATTAATTGTCTTAGTACTTTTGTTATTTTTAACCCACTAACTTGTAACTATTATATTAATTGACAGTGATTTAATTATTTGATTAAAGACAAAAGAGTTTTAGGGCAATATTCACCTTTAGCATTTATTGATAAAAAAAATGACGACTCACGTAAAAATAAAATGTATTTTAAAATATGAAAATTTGGGGCGAGGGGCTTGAAGTTCCGAATATTTAAAATTTCGAAAGGTTGAAATATCGATTTTTTTTAGTCTAACTTAAAGTTGATACGAATGGTAAGTCCCAAAATTTTAAAAAGGTAAATGGATCATTCATGATCGTGAATTGTAAAATTTAGTAAAGATAAATTCTCAAGAAAATCTAGTCAGACGGTTAATGTACAAACAATGAATTTAATGTACATAACAGTATAACTATTGCCATTATTCATAAAGGTTATGTCTTTAAAATTTTAGTATCAGAAAAACAAGTTCTTTAAGGATTGCACTTTCTAGAAAGATAACTTAGAAAACAAAAACATTGAGAGCTAAATATATCGAAATTTAATGGTAAAAATGGTCAAAACACCGGTAGGTCAAAATGCAAACAGATCTAGAATCGATAGTTCCAAGTTCCGATAGTTAGAAAATTAATAGGTCGATAATCGCTATTTTCGAGTCCCGACAGTTTAAAAAGCAAGAAGACAAAATTGCGAAAGACCAAATTTCTGAATGATAAACATTTCGAAGGGTCACAATTCCGAAAGGTAAACATTCCGAAGGGTCAAAACTCCGAATGGTAGAATATCGATAGCTCACGATTCCGACAATCTGAAACTTACAAAAATTACATTTTGTTTTCCTTGTTAAGGACAATTTGTATCGCATATATTTTTGCATATATTTCAAATGTTGTATATAAATTTTAAAAAATTTTATACCGCGAGTATCCCGAATTTCTCGCCTCTCTTTTTCTACTTTCACACCTCGCCGGTCATCGACTCGGGATGCTTTCAACGATTTACCCCAGGCTGGCTCACACAATTATCTAGAAACTGATGTAGCTTTCTCAGCTCTTTGTATAGCTAATGTATTATAATGTTTTATTAGCCCATTTCCTACCGCGGTCGGCGCGTGCTAAGAAGTGCCCAACCCGAAACTACAACATTGGTAGAACCGTAACGCGTCTGTCAAAGGTGCCATCTTACCGCAGAAGAACAAACTACGTGATCCGAGTAAACTTTCATTTTCGGAATTATGACCCGTCGGAAAAGATATTTTCGGAACTTTGAATCTTCCGAACTGTGATGTTTAGAGCTTTGCCCTTTAAGAGAATTAATCTTCAGGACTTCGAGCCATCCAAAGTGCGATATTCGAATATTTGCCCTGTCGTGAATTCTATTTTCAGAATTATGAACGTTGCGAACTGTAAATTTCGGAATCCTAAATCTTCGCAAATATGACCTTGCTGTTGAGTAGAATTTCAGACATTGAGATTTTCGAAAGGTTCGTTTTCCTCTAAATTTCATTTCTAATCCATACAACTTTCTGAACTTTAAATTTTCTGAACTTTGAATATTGTAATTTTAGCTGTTCAGGTAATACACATGTCGTTTACGTGTACCATCGCTAACTGTGCACTATATAAATGAACGTTTGTGTCATTATCCTTTTGGAATTAACACCACTCTTTGTATATCTTCATCGTTTCTATAAACGTTTGTTAATATACCATATCGTAATATATTTCAGGTACGATATTACAGTTAGAAACTTTAGACCGCCGTATCTTTCAACCCCCCCCCCCCCCCCCCAGATAAAACAACTTGCAATATAGATTTTTTTCTCCTTATATCTTATATTATATTATATTATATAATAATTTACTGTTGCAGTAATACAAAATAAAGTTAATTAATATAATATGTATAAAGCGATTTTGTTTGTCCCCCTCGTTTCCGCACCACCCGTCTTATTTATATCTCTGTCATTGTTATTTCAATATTTTTTATTTATTTTCTTCGGTCCATTTCTATAATTTTGCGGTCGCATCGTGTGTATGAGTCACAAGCGGTTAGACCGCGTGTATCTGGAAAACAAATGGCAATGCCAAGCAACACCGAGAACGGCGTTGTCGGTAGCGACGATGGCTACGACCCGACCCCCTGGTGCTGCCGCGAATCGCAAAAGCAGGACGGGGGGGGGGCTTACTGTCCGGAAACTCGGTCGTTATTATGCTTTTCCGTTTTCAGAAAAATCGACGTACCCTCGCAGCGTCTTGTATCGGCCGCCATTACTGGTTACACAACGGCTGTACAAAGTAGGCCAATGTACCTACTAACGTACGAGTACATATATTTGCGTACATATATGAAAATGAAAATATTGGTGAATAATATCGGTATCTTCGATGGTTCTCGTTTTATATTATTCTCATAAATATTGCATTTGAAAGAATTAATTTTTTAAAATGAAGAAAAAAGTTATTTGAAGAAGTTACAAATTTTTTTCCATAAAAATGTAAATTTTGTAGATTATCTTAATAATTGGGAAATTGATGGGATTTATTGTAGAAGAAAAAGAAAGAAATATACGTCGTTCGGTCGATGATTGAGAGATCTTATCGGATGTTTAAACGATTCTTTCGACAGGCGGTTGTGAAGGAAATGAACAGACTGGGAATGCTCGTGGACCTCTCTCACGTTTCAACGAGGACTATGAGAGCGGCACTGAAGACGACGATGGCACCGGTGATTTTCTCTCACAGCGGAGCCCGAGCTCTCTGCAATACGAACAGAAACGTGCCGGACGACGTGCTTAGAAATCTGGTGAGTTTCATGAAACACTATGGAGGAGAGAAAGAAAGGAAGAGCAGCGATAAAAAGAGTTGAATAAAACGATTAAAAGAAATAAGTGAAATAAAGTGAAGCATGTAATGTATAGAGAAATATCAAATAGCTGTTGTATAGAGTACGTGCAATTAAAGTTACGATAAAGAATTAAGGAAACTTCACAAGATTCTACGAGTTTTTGAAAAATATTGTTAACTCTTCGTAGTCACTTTTAGTCGTATCGATTGCATCGATTCCATTGTCAAAATTGGGGCCAAATTGACCCTAAGTTACCACGCAGAGTTAATTTGATAAATATTTCAGTAAATTGTTAATTAGTGATTTAACAAGAATGCATATGTTCTACTGTAATATTGTAGAATATCGTTATTCATCATGAAATACTATAGAGGAGAGAGAGAGAGAGAGGAAAAGCAGCGATAAAAAGAGTCCAACAAGCGATAAGAAGAAATAAAAAGAAGAAAAATATCAAATAGCTGTATATACAGTACGTGCAATCAAAATTACGATGAAGAATCAAGGAAATATCACAAGATTCTACTAGTTTTCGAAAAATATTGTTAACTCTCCGTATTCACTTTGAATTATGTTGACTGCATTATTTCCATTGTTAAAATTGGGAGCAAATTGATCCCAAGTGACCACGCAGTATTAATTTCTTAAATATTTCAATTAATTATAAATTAGAAAATCATTATTCTTCATGAATTACTATAGAGGAGATAAAGAGAAGAGAAGCAGCGATAAAAAGAGATAAAAGGAAGAGAAATATCCAATAGCTGTATATATAGTACGAGCAACTAAATTTACGATGAAGAATCAAGGAAACATAACAATATTCCACTAGTTTTCGAAAAATATTATTAACTCTCCGTAGTCACTGTGAGTCATGTTGATTGCATCGTTTCCATTGTTAAAATTGAGACTGAATTGACCCCAAGTGACCACGCACGATTAATTTCTTAAATATCTCAATTAATGATAAATTAGAGATTTAAGAAGAAAAAAAAAAAGTTTCTACTGTAATGTTGTAGAATATCGATATTCCATAACATTAGAGTAAAAAATATGTTTTTTTTTTTTGGTGTTGTAGAATATCGTTATTCTACAACATTACAGTATAATCGAGCAACTTCTCGTAGTGAAAAGTTATTATGATTGAAAATTAAATGAAGTTTATGATGAGTTCGACAGGAAATGGCTTTGATATCGTCGAGTTAGAACACACGATGTACCGTAAATCCAAGCCCTTCAGTCCTCTCGCGAATTTAGTTTCACCTCAGTTCGATAACCCGAGACGTTATGTAGCAAACGAAGCAGCGGTCGATTCCAGAGCCAATCATTGGCAAGGTTTCATAGTTTAGTGAGGTCGGTGTACTATATACAATCACGGTCCAAGTTGTGTTGGAGTTTCAACGATAAAGAATGCTGTGGTGCCTGCAGCGATACGGGCTACGATATATATGCACAGTAAGATGCTCATGGAAGGACGATAAGGGTGATAATGTTGCCGGACCATCACCGAAACAGTCTACATTCAAACTCATCGTCGATGTTTGCACGAGAGTCAATCACGAAACTCGATATAATTCAATTCAATGATAATATGAATTAATATAAATCAAAGTGTCATCACAAAATCCCTAAAAAACGTCTTTTGATTCTTTAATTTTCTAATTTTCCTTATCGTGACATTGAAAAATATAATGCATGGAGAAATGTATTAATCAAATAACTAATCGGTTGATTATTAACAACGAGTTAGTTGCACGTAAATTTATTGAGACAACGTAAATTGTTTATCGTAACAAACAATTTTTCTCCGTCCGCCAGTAGTGCCTGACTCATGTTTGACAACAAATTAATCGATTGCAACAAATAAATGATATCGTTGTAAATTAATTAATTGATTCCGTCAACAAACTATGTGACTGGACCTACCAATTCACTTGACATTCAAAGTTGATCTTGTCAATTATAAAGGAGAAATCTACAGAAATGTAGAGAACGAGAAACGTCACCAGACGGAGGGCTCACCCTGGAGCAAATTATATCAAGTCTCGAACTTCCGCTTAACCGCCCTCTGGTTTCTACTGGATACCAACAGTTGCACACAACGTTGAATTAGTAGTAGTAGTAGTAGTAGTAGTAATAGTAGTAGTGGTAGTAGCAGTACTATTCGAAGCATTACCGCGTCTATCTCTATCACCTCGCAAATGCTTTCTCCCATTTCCGTCAGATGCAAATTCGCTTCACGCGGTCACCACTGCCGAGGAAACTTTGAGTCTCCGTGTCTCCTAGACTTGAGAATTATTTGATGTTGAGAATACAAACAGCCGGGTGCAAAATTTACCGCTTGAGATTTAAATAATAATAAATCACGTTTAATATTAAATAATAAAATGATATTCGATAGAATTATTTTTCAAATTAAAACATTTAAGTTAATTATTGAACTTGACGTTGTTTTTTTTTTCATTTATTACAGGCGAAGAATGGCGGAGTAGCGATGATTTCTTTTTATACGTTCTTCATAACGTGTAACAACACAGCTACTATAAGCGACGTGATCGGTGAGTAAGCGAAGCAACTTTATATTTATTGTCAACGATTTTACCGTGCGATGTGTCTGAAAATCATCAACTTTTTTTTTAATAGCGCACATAAATCACGTAAGAAAAGTTGCGGGCATTGACCATGTCGGCATCGGTGCTGGATTCGATGGAATAAATTTGTAAGTTTTTTTTCAAAATAATTATCCATGTCCTCAATTATTTTATTTCATGTAAACAAAAAAATCATTATTGTCGTAGGAACTATTAAAACAAAAATATTAATTGCTAGTCAATGCGAATGTTTATATATTTACACAAACTTTTACCATTATCATCGTAACTATCTTTAGTTGCCGTAAAAATTAAGAGGAATTAGAATTATTAACGATTATGCAACTAAATGTACCAGGTGTATGCATAAGTTTTTTCCGGTTTAACTAAGAGATGGCGCCAGCGAAAAGTACGCAGCGTATTAATTTGACACATACGTCATTTTGTTCGTCTGACATTAACCTACAAACACACACAAGTTGAGTCCGCCAAAAACTAGCGTCTTTGTTTTATCGTTCAGTGATCATGTCGAGTTTTGTGCCTGAAAAAGAACATTTGCGGCACGCATTGCTTTTCTTATTTAATCAAAAGAAAAAGGCTGCTGAAAGTCAACGTTTGCTGGTAGAAACATATGGTGAACACGCTCCATCGATTAGAACATGTGAGACATGGTTTCGACAATTTAAAAGTGGTGATTTCAATGTGAAAGACAGTGAGCGCTCTGGTAGACCACAAAAATGCGAAGACGAGCAATTGCAGGAGTTATTGGATGATGACCCAACTCAAACTCAACGGCAATTAGCAGAAGCATTACATGTGTCACAAGAAACAATCAGCAGACGTTTACGAGTAATGGGAAAGATCAATAAACTCGGTAAATGGGTCCCACACGATTTGAATGAACGTCAAATAAAAAATCGCAAAGTCACTCGCCGTCTCACACAGCAAAAGCAGTGAAAGACACCTTGAAATCGCTTGGATGGGACATCCTTCCGCACCCGCCGTATTCGCCAGACCTGGCGCCATCTGACTATCACCTCTTCGCATCAATGGGGCACGCGCTCCCAGAGCAGCACTTCAGCAATTTCGAGGAAGTTGGAAAATGGCTCGACGAATGGTTTGCCGCAAAAGACAAGCAGTTTTTGTGGCATGGTATTCATAAGTTACCTGAAAGATGGGCGAAATGTGTAGAAGCCGGTCGCCAATATTTTGAATAAAACAAAAATTAATTTCCCTTGAAAATTACGTGTTTTTTTTTACCAAAAAACCGGAAAAAACTTATGCATACACCTGGTAGTTAAGGTAACAATGAAAAATTTTTATAAAAATAGAAGAATAGTCTCATGGACAATGAATAGTTGAATTTTAATAGTCGCTAGGACAACCATGATTTGTCCACGTGTATATTACGAGAAGAAATAATTAAGCGAGTGTTAAATGGAATTTTTTTATATTTATAAACACAATTTTATTTCTTTTTAAGTTAAATTCTTTGGCAATTAAAAAAAAATGGAAATAATACTTCAAACGATTGCAAACGTTGTCAAATTTGTACGTTGTATATATTTCCTCTATACCGATGGAAAAAAAAATGTTACTGGCAACTGTCAAAACTGATAAATATTCGAACAAAAGAAAACCAATAAGTGCGGTGGATGTAACTATTTTTGTAGTAACTACTTTTCATTGATTTCATTATAAAAACTGTCATTGCAAATATAAAAATTATTGCATTGGCTAAAACTTTGTAGCTGTCACCAGTTGTCAGAACTGTCACGATTTCTCTGATCGTGAGTGTATCACTGTTCTAATTTTATAAATACTAATACTTTTACGAATGAACTTGCTAAATTTAATATTTAACGCTGAATGAATAATTTTGTTTGAAATGTTCATTATAAAAAAATACTGTTGGTTATTGTGTACGTGGTATTTTGAGGCGATCTCAATCGTGAACTGATTTTAGTACGCCCACCGGACTCGAGGACGTCTCAACGTACCCACAACTATTGGCGACTCTTCTCGAGGATCCAACGTGGACGGAGGAAGATATAAAAAAGCTCGCCGGCCTCAATCTACTGAGAGTATTTGCCAAAGTAGAGCAGGTACGTACGTTCCCTGTGCCGCAATCAATTTCCTTATCTTGCACGCTCGGAATCGATCTTATCACGCTTCAACGATCACTCGCTTCTTTTCTTTCCTCGTGTTCCTCAACCCCCAACCCCCATCTACGTTCTTCCGCTTCTTCGAAAGAATTCTCAACGGATTCTCTTATTAGACTCAAGTTCCTTCTCCTGCCGTCTGTGAAAAAATACAAAACACGATTATCACTCGTGAGAGCACTCAGCATTTTATTTTCCATGTCAATGTGCACGCACAAACGTTTCTTTCATAATAATATTGATAATAATAATAATAATAGTTCTAATCTTACTTATTGCGAAAATGCCTTGCGAATAAAATGAAAATTGCAGTTAAGGTAGTCGTCTTCTTCCACCCGATATCAGATAAGATATTCAATCTGAGGTAGCTTCTTCGGTACGCCTTAAGCTTTTAGCTCACTGAATTATGAGGTCTTTGACCTATCATTTCAAATGATATATCAACAATGTATTACGAAATTTCATGCATATTTCGATTAGATTGCATTAAAAACAAAGATGGTAAGTCAAATTATGAAGATAACGACGCAACCATGAAAAAAAGCGACTTACCGAATATTTTGAATGAAAATTTCGTGTACGAAGCAAAAGAATGGCAAATTCTTTTAGAAATCTAACACTCTGATCAATTGACGACACTTATAACTTTATTAGTGAATTAATTTATGAAATACCAGAAACTTTCATAACATTTTGTTTGACTTATAAGGTCTCCAGCATTTCCCAGAATTTTTATATCATAGCTTATGTTCTAATATGGAATTTTAGCTATTAGCACAGAAATTCTCGCGTCAATCGGTTGAATTGTTTCAATATGATTCATCAACAAATAGACAACGTTTTATTTTTATACGTTAGAAGGGATAGAGATTTGCGATTCCCTAGCAGATCGTTGCGAAAGAAGATGAAATTGAAAGTCAGCGGATGTGGACATCGTAAAGAAAATATGAAACAAAAATAAAGATGAAGAACATGTGAACATTTCCTTTTCTCTACTTTGAACATACCATGGAGTATTTTTTTCTTTAATATTTATGGTGCAAGGTAAATTAAATACTTCGAGTCTAATAAAAATACAATTCAACAGGTTTTGTAAGTGATGCTCTTTCTCTGTAATTTAAACGATGCGAGAGAAAGTAAAGCACGCTTAAATTTTCATTCAAATAAGAAGGAAGATGAAAGACGAAGCTATCTTTTTACACAGTTGTCTTGAATTCTTTTTGACTTTCCGAATAAGTGGCCATTCTGCTATCTGTAAACTCACATGTGTTAAAATGTGAGTTAGATTCTTATATAGTAACTCGTTAGATATTTTGCGAGATACGTTAAGGCCATCTTCATCATCCTATAAGCCATCTGGAGGCAGACACAGCGGAACTAAAAAAAAAAAAAATGTTTAATTCAGATTCACTTTAGTTCAAGTTTATGACTTGCACGAAGCAACCGTTACTTTTTATTGCTTTTTAACCGAGTTTTTATGTACCAGAAGAAAGCCAATTGATATTAAAGTGATTGTCACGAGAAATTGTAAATGAAGAGAAAATAAAGTTTTTATTTCTCTTGCACACACGGAGCGAAAATAGTTGTTGGGAAAACTAATAAATGAATTCCGACGGTCAAATAGGATGGCTTTGGTATAGTGCCAACTACTTAGTTGGTTAAAGAGTCTACAATGTCGCTCGTAGAATGCCGTTAGTAACAGTTACCAATTCGGATTATAACCTCGGCTCACCGGTTGATTGGTGCAATCAATCAATTCGGTGAGGTATTGGATGCGAAGTTAGGTTATGTTTTTACATTGACGAGGATAACTTTGAATTTTTTGCGATACTTCAATATTTTAAGATCATCTTTAACATCGGATATCTTTCGTAACGTTTCTCTATTTGAGGTTGTCCTTTCGCAGCATTTTGTTAAATATTAGTCCATCATGAGATAATTGAAAATAAAGATATTGCGATATATTTGTAATTATAACAATAAAATTTATGAACACGCATAAGTTAATTATATTTAACTGTTTGAAATATATGATTACAGTAGTGCGATTGGACTCGAGTTTTTTCGTCCAAGTCGTCATTTTAACAACGTATATATAACAAAAACCATATGCAAGCGATTGGATCGATTACATATTTAGCTTTAGATAGAGCAACATCTTCGATAAATGCATCTTTACAAGGCTTCTACAAATTCGGGATACTTTAGGGAAGATAACTTCAACTTGATTAGCGCGTAGTGTAAGACGACTACCTTAAGGTGATGGATCTATTGCTCAGTCGATAACAAAAACTGTAATCTAAATTGGTATGTCACGGTTGATCTGTCGGATAAAACCCGAGAACATTGCTTACCGCCTAACAATTCTGCACAACGACGTTCGCGTCTTTTATCCGACGGATCAACGGTTGCGGAAAAATTCGGGATCGCAAGATTTGTTCTATCTCTCTTCCACTCATCCACGTTCTACATCATCTTAACGACATCCAAAAAATGCATTAACAATTAATTAATTGATTGACTGCCGTTTAAAAAAAACGTACCAAAAACGTCCTTTTATTTTGATAATTGGAATCTTTGCAAAATAAAAATATTTTTATGTTATTTATTTATTTATTTATTTATTTATCTTTCGTACATTAGTTTTCTTGTAAAAGAAATCGTAAAATTAATAAAAATTCTAAATGGTCTGGACGCTGCGTTAAATGTTCTAACACTCAGATTAGATTTGATATCACCGAGCTCAAAAACGATATTTGTTCGATAGATAATTAAAAAGAAAAAAGTTGACATACAACGAAAAATGATTGAGATTCATTATTAAAGCTGATGCAAATCGGAGGCAGGATAATTGACTCATTCTGTTTTATGTAATCATCGTGCAGGTACGCGACGAGTGGCAGAGGGCAGCGGTACTTCCGGTGGAGAAGACGACTCCGCCGGAAAATTGGGCCTGCTTTTACCGCTTGTCCTGATCCGCCTTGCGAACACTCGATTCGGGTATTCTCGATTGGTCTCATACGCCGAAGATACGTCACGGATATCACGAACTCAGGACCCCACTTACCTGGAATACAATCAACAGCAACAGCAAGCAGCTTTGGGGTCGAATCTTGTGAATCATCTTTTCGTCAATCAACATCTTCAGAAAAATTCTTTCCTACTTTTTATTTATCGTTTTATTATTCCGTAAAAACACACACACACACACACACACACACACACACACACACACACACACATCTTTTATTCTACTTTTTTGCGTCTCACTCGCATCCACCCAAAACACACTTGATTTATAATGATTCGCAACCGAGTTGCGATTCAATCAGGATCACAACTCAGCAGCTATTAATTAATTATTAAGTTACCAAATAATCAAGCCAAAATAATTCATAGATTTCGTAGACTGATCAACGAACCACTGAGAATTCTGTGAAAGGAGTATACTATATCAATCCTCATGAATATTAACGATAATTTTGCCGTTCGACTGCCATGTTTGTATGCGTACCTGTGCGTGTATGTACGTAAACGAGTATAAGAGTTGTGTACGATGTATAAAACTACATTTTCGGAAGTTCGAAAATCGAGGTCGTTTTACCCGGCCAGGAAATGTTCTGTCGAAGGAACATAAAAGAAAATTATAGTAAAGAAAAGCAGAGCAGTAATCGAATATTCACTTATCGAGAAACAAGAGAGTGAATAAACGAATACTAGATAGAGACGAACGAGGAGAAGGTAACGGGGCGATAGTACATCGGGTAGAAAAGCAGACTTGGTAGATTGACTTCTCGAAGCCCCAATTCTATCGACCAATGACTAACGACGCGAACTCGATTAGCCGCTATGGACTCTCGATGAACTTTAGTTCAGCCCTTCTTCGACTACAACTGCACGGCTCTGACGGTTCTTCTTATCCGATTAACACGTTCACTGCTGCACGAAACACCGGTGAATCGTGGCATTTTTTTTTTTATATTAAAAATTCTTGTTAATATTGGCTTTTTCAGAGAATTATAAAATCTAATTTGTTTAATTTCCTCTTGAGCTTCGATTCACATTTATTCGTGTACTTTTGTTGTACATTCTATTTGTCTTGTCGTACCAACAGGAACTAAAGTTTATTCAAATAAATCTTGTTGATGAATTTCGATTTTTTGATGCAGCAGTGAATTCGTTAATGTCCAATTCTATGTTAAGTCACACGCGTGCGCATGTGCGCGATATAAATTTTTAAAAAATCGCGAGTGTACCGCCTCAAACCTCGTGTAATAACTATAAGAACGAGTGATTTTTTCCAACGTGTTTTACAATTTTTGTCATCTCTCGGAGATTTTTTCCGAGTCGGCTGAACTTTGTAATAGCTGCGGTGAACGCGGCACATTAATTAATACCAATTGATATCGATCGATATTACAATTAGACCTCGCTACCATCGTCGTCGCAAACGTCATCACAGTCAGCAATGAAACGATGAGAATACCGAGAGATTTTCATTATACATCTTCGACACAGACGAAAATAGATTGTGCTACTCCGAAACTTTTTTTAAAAGCACGAATTTATTCCTAATCCCTCTGAAGTGACACACACGCTTAAAATCTTTTTAAGAGCGATAAATGTATTATCAAAAAATTAATAATTTCGAAAAACAATATTTTCTCTAAATTTTCCATTTAACAAATTTATAATCGAAGGAAAAAGATCGAACTGACACAACCGTTAAATTATATTACTCTAGTTAATTATGAATTTGTCAGTTGCGATTATGAACTATTATTGGAAACTTACATAATTGATTTGTCGATAGAACTATTTGAACGGTAGGCTCAACCATTAGATTTGTCGTATTTGATATCCTGCGAGAACTAATCGTAAATAGTTACAAATAGTCATAGAGGTTACTATTCCAAGTGTTTGTGGTAATAAATTGATTAGTTGTCGCATCTAGTTTTGAGGAATTTTTAAAAATTGAATACAGCGCGTTGTAAACGTATCTGACACAATCGATCTTTTATTTTTCATGTTAATTACTAATTTGACATTACGGTGACAGCATTGAATGCCGAGCTGCTTTTTTTTAAACCAGAATAACATTTAAAAATATTTTTTTTTAGTGGAAGATATTGAAATACGGCGATAATTGATTTTTTGGTGATTTACCGTTGTTGCAAAACCGCAAAAAAAAAGATCATTTTCTAAGGTTTTAAATGTGTATAACCCCTTAATGTGGATACTCGAATTATCATTCTCCGGAGACACAGCCGATCGTGAAGTACTCGAGAACGTTTCGTCGCTGCCAAACAATCATCGCGGAATCGACGTTTTGACAAAAAAAAATGTTTAACTCAAGATCATATCGTCGTAATCCGCATCCTTTGTTCGCATTTTCCTAAAGCATTTTCCTACAAACGAAGAATCGTGACGATCGTGCTCGAGATTTCGCGATGAGATCCCATAAAACTCAAAAGATTATTAAGATTTGTAACTCCGATAATCACTGAAGTTGAAAGAAGCAAGTTGAAGAGTACGAGACTTGCAAACAAACAAAAAGATGGATTGAAAGTACGAAGGGTTTCTTGGAGGCAAACAAACAAGTGTATAACCAGCTAGAAAATCTTGTAGATAATTAACAAACAAACAAACAAACAAACAAACAAACAAACCTAGAAAATTATACGAAAGAGATGCGAGATAAAAACGTATTTCAAAGATCTGAAAGCTAAGGAAATGAAAAAAAAAAAAAAAGATTTATAATTACGTCGCGATGGTAATTGTTCGTTACGGAAAAATGTAGAAAAATTAATTTAATTAAAAAAAAAAAAAGTGTTCGTCACTTGGTTTCTCTGTCTCGCAACTAAGAAGCAAGATGTAAGCACACACATGCACCGAAAGGGAGGTCAAGGAAGGTCGATAACGAGAGATTGTATGATTACAACTATAACCAGTTAATGAAGAATTCGTAAACGTAATAATAAACAACACACAACTGCCTAGATCTCAGATTAACATTGTACTAATTAAATTATAAGTCCAAACGCACAAAGGACAAGTTTGGAGACGTATATAGACATAAATAGATATGAACATATATTATATATAAATATAAATATAAATATAAATTATATATATATATATATATACCTTATCGTGGCAACGTATGTAAATAAATACAGAGCCTTTCTGGTATGTCGAAAGGTTCACGGTGGTGCGAGAAAGAGTTTTTATTTAGAGCTATTCGAGTGTCTGGCCTTTATAAAGACGTTCCCACGACTAGATGACTAATATTATATATATATATCAATTCGTATTCGGATCGACGATTATTTCGAAAAAAAAAAACATGCGAATACGTTAACGTTTGAATCTACGATGATGCGTTTGATCGAGTGTGAAAGTTTATTGAGAGATAATAATGAATTAATTGAATTAAATAAATATAATAATAATAAAAGCTAACAATATTGTGCAAAGTAGCATTTTTTGCATCGAGCGGACCGTCGAAGACGTCACTGTAATGCATATTACTACTATAATTATTTGAGTCTGTATGCGTGCGACGGACGATTTTTGGGGCTTGTCTGTTTTGAGCCAAAAAAGAAAGAAAAAAAAATAACTATGAGAGCCAAGACGCGTTGTTTAATTTTTAATAAATCATTAAACAAGAAAAAAAAGATACCAAACTAGGGACACGAGTGACATCGTTATTGAAAATTTTCCACGTACTGGAACGTATTTAATGCATTGCGAAATATGTCATCCACGAACAATTTACTGTCAGCAGACATTTAGTTTTCACGGCTTATGTCTATTTTTTTTTTTTTTCACGTATTTCAATAAATAAATGTTGTAGACATTTTTTTAGACAATATTTCGAATATTTAATACTAAATTGTAAAAGGTTGCGAAAGTTTGTGCGCAATATTCAAATTTTGAAGAATATTCACGAGATTGTGAGATACGAAAATTTTTAATACGTGACTGCTGACAAAAAAGATTATTTCGTGTATGGCTTTTGACGAGACGCGAGGGCTAAGCTCGCGAGGCTCTTTATGATACTCGCGCGCTCAATCCTTATTATTGCATACTCAAAAAGAAAGAAAAAAAAAGACTACGAGCTCTAGTCAATGAAGTTGATCAATCGTGAGTGGTGTTATCGCGAGCTTCCTCTCGTTCGCGTCAAAACTTAGGCGAATCCTTAGTAGCGAGAAGCATGGTTCAGAGACCGACTTAGTTAGCGCAAGATTAACTTAGGCCGTGGAGCTGATGACAAAAAAAAAAACTCACGCCCACAGAAACACGTAAGCTAAAAGTAAGCTAAATAGATGTTTCAGTTTTCGTTTGATGTTAGACATTCGAGAATGGAATACCGCCGTCTTGTAAACATGCGGTTGGATTTCGAGTCGCTTTGTTATTGTCTATGTTGAATTAACGATCAGTTACAAAATGCTTTATGGATCAGAAAATTATGCAACAAAAAAAAATAATGATAAACGGTTAAAAGATTTATTTGAAAATTGCATAACTTGTTGTGTACTCGAGAAAACTTATCTCGCTTTATACTCAAAATGTATTAATTTAATAAAATTTATCTTTTGCAATTGAAGAATTATGAATATATTTTTTTAAATTGAGTTAAAAGAATATTTAAAAAAACAATAACTAAAAACATGATAAAAATTATTTTAATAAAGAATAGTTATTTGATTAAAGCAGATCTTCAATCTCATTCGTTTTCTATTTTTTTTTTACTTTCGAAAAATGGCACAATCAAAAAAAACAATTTTGATTGACTAGGAAAACTATAGTTTCTTGGGGTTTGGATGGAAAAGATCTCAAAAAAAACAGCCTGATGGGACCAAAAGCAAGTGTGCTATAAATATTTTCGTCGTTTTATCATTTTCTTTAAATATTTAATGAATATAATGAAAGCCTAAAGCATGGGAGGCGCCTGAAATTCACTGATTTCAATAAAAAAATTTTTTATTGATTTTTCTATCGGTAAAAAAATCGTATCGAAAATCCCCCATGATTGATAGTTTGTAACAGTGTTACGATGATGTAAAAAAAATCCCCAGATTCGAGTATAAAAAAATGTGAGAGTTTCCTATTTAAATAAAATGATCTGGCGATTTTTCCCACGATCAGAGTAACGATACGAACAATAAATCACGAGGGATTTTTAATACAATTTTTTTTACCGATAATAAAAAAAGGAAACGTATTTTTTTAAGTAAAATCGGTGCTTTTTCTCCCTCAAAAATTACAGATCCCTTTGATTCACCAGAAAATAATTAACCACGATTGTATAATCAGCTGTCGGTGTAATTGCATGAAGAAAAATTAGTAATTATCGGTACAATCATTGTACAAACGTCACTTTATACGCTGTAGTCTTTCACCGTCGGTATTCGATTTGTATTTGACGATGATAAATAATTGAGCGACTCGATTATCCATGCGTTATTACTCGCACATTTGGTAATCACGTCTCGTTATCGTGGTAATGAAGACCGAGCGTTTTTTTTGTTTTTTCGACATGCTCGATAGTCGCTTTTCCACCTAGTGTCAACGCCGGAAACAACCCAATGCAATGAGAGACATACACAGAGTGATAGAGAGAGAGTGAGAAAAATTAAGAGAGAAAGAGAGAGAGCGAGAGAGTGAGAAAACTTAAGAGAGAGAAAATGCTGTAACTGACATACATACCATGTGAGGGTTGTCGACGACGAAATATGCATGCACATACCGACTTATTCTTCTTCTTATTCTTCTTTTTCTTTTTTATATCGTCACCGCGACGTGAAAGCGCGAGTTGGATCGACAAGGATTTTATCTGTGTTACCTAGACGACATTGCTGGAACAATGATTTGTACGCCTTCTATGAAGGACCCTAGAGTACATTATGTTACCTAATACCAACTAAGCACTTATTATCTAATAAATATTATTTACAAAAGGAGAATTCACGATCGAACGACCTATTTGTATAGCAGTCAAAACAAAAATCCAATATCCAAGTTTCCCAAACGGAGAGAATTTTGTATGAATTACTTACGTGGATTACAATGTCGGTTAAGATAAGATAAAAAATACATTCCTTTCCTTTGTAAAAGTTATACAAAAATGTCAACGATGTATAAAGCTTATCTCAGCAATGTATAAAGCATTTGATTTAAACCATTGATTTTATTTTTATTAAACGTATTTTCTTTTTTTTTTTATCGGAAAAAAAATTTGTTTGTAAAATCTTCACCATTTGTCGTTCATAACGATGTTCTGATGTCGAAGAACATAATTTCAGATCCAAATATTTAAAAATTATAAAAGATTCATTTTTATTATTAGAAAACAATGTTAACAAAAAATTAAATAACATTTTTCTATATTTGGATGTATATATATATTTTTTTTTACATGATCGGAACATCGTTACCAACAATCAATTGTGGGGAATATTTGATGTGACTTTTGTAACCGATAAAAGATAAGAAATACACGTTTTTCACTCAAATTGGAGTACACCACCCCTTAAACAAATTTTCAATGATTTATTTTTAAAAGAAATGTTATTCCTATAGTGTAATACACTTTTTTTAAATGCAAAATTGTAAAATACGTAATATTGTATGTTTATAAGTACAACAATATCGTGTAGGTGTATATAATCGTAGAATAAGATCATTTACGTAAAAAAAAGTAAAAGGTATATTGAGATGTAAATACCAAAGATCAAAGTGTTACGCGCTATGTAACTAACGCCGAAAGCGCCACTTTTGTCAGCTTCTGTGGCCGAGATTAACAACTGTCGAATAAAACAATTGATTCCGCGCAGCTAACATAACCTTACACAAAATGAAAATCAAATGTTTCGTTTTTGCTATAGTTAAATCTTCGAATTTAGCTATTTTCGATTTATCCGGAATATCGAATAATTAAATTCATGAATTGGTAGTTTGATTTATATTTTTTCCAAATCTCGGATATTGCATTTAAAAGTTTCGAGAATTGGCCACACCGAGGCGCACCTGTCGCTCGTCAGAGATATTCTTACACAGCGAGTAAGACCTCTGTAAGAAAAATGATTTTAAGTTATTTTTATGTAAAAACTTTAAGTTTTATGTTCACTGATCGAATAACAATATTCCATAGTAATTGAAGAAATTCAGAAAAACGAACACACAGCCTTGATTATAGAATTTTTATTATGAAATATTAGTATTAATTAATTTTCAAAATCATTTGTAAAACAATTGTTCATATAAAGTTCTCCATGGATGACACGGCACGCGCATCGCGCATCAAAGATTTTCTTACATAGCGCGTAAGAACTCTGTGAAAAAAAATGATTTTAAGTTATTTTTGTGTAAAAACTTAAAGTTTTATGATTACTGTTCGAATCACAATGTTGCATAGAAATTAATGAAATGAAGGAAAACGAGAAGGCAGCAGGTTGTCGAATTTTAAATATAAATAATATTAGCATTAATGAATTTTACAAAATAATTTGTAAGATTAATGATTCATATAAAATTCTCTCCATAAACGCATTATATATATATATGCAAAGACAAATGCGTAAAATCACAACGCATCACCGATACCTCTTGAAATTTCTTTTCCGACTCACCGATGGCCATACCTTTCACATGTTAATTAACCGGGAATATAACCTGATCCTTGCTTAATCAAGATCGCATAATTAGCATGACAGGGACAAACGACTCCCTTTAATCATCAACCTCTAATAAAACTATAGACGTTTGAATATAAATAACATCGTGTACATGCATTATGTATCTACAAATTATATTAAAAGTGGATGTCCCAGTCTCTGAAAAGTTAAGGGGTTTACGTGTATTCGAGACTCTGAGAAAAGTATGATGTTTGTAGTGAAAATAAATGACCAAAAAAATTTCATAATATATAGAAATAATTTATTATTTACATTCGTTGAAAAATTGTTAAATATCGAAGAAAACATAAAAATAATATTTAATTTAGGGCATGAAATTATATTTTAAGGAATTCAACGTTGTATAGTGTACAATTAACATTGCTGTCATTAAAATATGACTAAATAGACGATGACAAAAAAAAATGAGATAAAATTTATCGAATTGTAGGAAAAAAGAAAAATTATCCCATACACCAGAATTTTATATTTTAAGCTGCTTCTTGAATTGGTCGCATAATTCTTCCGCAAAGATTTCTAATTCATTCGTAAAAAGAATTTCTTATATCTTTGTTAGTCCCAGTAAATTGCAAACCTTTAGAGAATTTAATTATTTTTCAAAATATATTTTGTTTTTTTTTATAAACTTAATTAATCATTAATAGGATTAATTGTCAACTTCTCAATTATTTTTCGAATATATAGATTGATAACAAAAAAAAAAGATGTACGCGCGTTTGCAATTGACGAAAGCGTCTGTTGTCGGTTTTCCATCAATAACCGATATCCGGTCAGCGACTGGGACATCGACCTTTCCAGCGCAAGTGTATAGCATTTTTCCCAACGGTTTAACGTAGCACGTGGAAGCACGTGCACGACCAGTGTACCGCAAATTCCTCTTGATCGTACAGATGCATGTACAGAATGAAAGATATAGAACCGGATATGAGAGACTCGCCGGAAATCTCAGTTGGCGGTGAGAAGCAGACGCGCTGTCGATGCATGCTCGCGTCTCTGCGTATATACGTACGCGACAAACAGAATATCTGTGTCGCTCGTGGTCAAGCATCTCGAGTCCGCTGTCCTCTTCCATTTTCCTCTTCCGACAAACAACGCAGCATCGAGCGCATAGCACAGGCGAGAGTGAGAGCTCACGATATAACACATTGATCTGGTTTCGCGTATGCGCAATGAAAAGCTCTCTTCGCGCTCGTCGGTGACCGTATGCGCATTTTTGTGTGTGCGTGGACTACGAGACTGCGGGGACAAGCTCGCTTGGCGGTAGTGGTGGTGGTGGTGATGATGGTGGTGGGTGGTGCTGGTGGTGGTGGTGGTAATGGTGGTGGTAGCGGTGGTGGTGGTAGTGGTAGCGGTCACCGGGAAACGGGAACCAACAGGTGATGCTGGAGCGTAGAGACACTCCCTGACGCGCCAGAGCGATCTCAGCGTCTGTTATCCGCCATCCACGTTTGTATACACGTCCCGACCGCACTCTCGTCTCATACTTGCTCGTTGAACCGATCCTCGATCGGTCAATCAATCAAACTCGTAGATCGCGCATTACCCTCCAACATACCCGCACCCCTCGCAACCCCATCCACCAAACTATCCACAACCCCCAGCAGCCACAGGTCACAACATCTCGTTCGCTCACTCGACCCTCGAGCGTATCTTCGATCGCGCGTGATACACTCGACGAATCTCTCCGCTGCTGATTTCACAACTACACTTGGAATTCGACAAACGCGTTCTCCAACCGAACTCGAACGGACTTTGAGTGGAGTGCTACGATATAATATTGTCCTCGTAAGCGGTTGAGATTCAAAAATGTTTTAAAATAAATATAAAATGGTATTGTGATAATAAAATTAGTTGCAACGACGTTCGGCGGATCATCGATTCATTAAATTTTGTTGTAGACGAACGAAGTGAATGAAACTATCTTTCAAATAATAATTTGAACGTGATTTATCGATTATATTGATACTTTGTTGCCGGAAATGAATGAAAAAATATTATTTTTACGATCGAAATTATCATTTTCCTTTGTAGAGCCGACGAAAAAAAAATGTAAATGAAAATAACTTTGTGATTTAAATTTATTGCAATTAACGAGTTTTCGATAGATCGATCAATTTTTAATCCACGTGTGAAGATAAATTCAATTAAACACGATTTTTCAATTAAATTGTCATTTATCGATTGATTCATTATTTTTATTAATTGAAATATCATAGACTCGCCCGGAAAACAAAAGTGTCGGTGTGACGCAGTTTTATTGTAATCGTTAGTGATGATTTTTCCTTTTCACGAGATCAATTATTTTTAATTGTTCCTCACATATATTAATACGTTGATGGCGCTCATTGTTCCGAGAGAGTTTTATCGATATTTCGAAGAATTTCAAGGTGAATTTCACTGACAAAGAATATTTTAGTGTCGTGTTTATCAATGCAAAAAGAATAAACGCGAGTGTTATCCATTCGTAACGTTTTAACTCATTCAAATAAAATATTAATTAAGTTTACTCGAGCGCTACATGATTATCAGGGTGAATGCAAATTTGATTTACAATTTTCGAGCCATGATTAAAATTCAACAAGCAATTGGGTCGACGTTTCGTAGAAGCAATAATCAAATATAAATGCGACATAGTGCACTGTTATCCTCGATTAAAGTACGCAACGAGAACGCGTATCGCTGAGAAGATATTATTGAACGAAGATTGAGTGCTGTATAGAAAAAGTATGGTTTGACCAGAGGAAGATCATCGGCTGTGCCGGTAACGTGCAGGTAAGTTAATCGAAACAATAATTGTTTAATATAAACAATACGACAACTTTTTACATAATGTTTTATATTAAGTTTTCGCGTATAAAACATATACGTGGCGCATAACTATGCGATAATGTTAAGGAGGTGAATCCAACGATTTCAGTAAAAAAAAACGTGTTGTTTTCTCTTTTTTTTTTTTTTTTTCAAAATAAATCATTTTTTCGACCCTCTGATCGATCTTTTTCGATCGATTGTTCGTAACGGTGTTTTGATTGTGTGAAAAAATTTCGAGATTCAAATATAAATATTTGTAGAAGAAATTTCATTTTTTTCGACACTATTATCAATTTTTCTAAAAATTGAGCTTACATTTTTTTACATTAAAATCGGGGATTCTTTCACATAACCAGAACACTGTTACGAACAATAAAACGTATAGCATTTTTTATACGATTTGTTTTGCTCAAAAATGTTGAAATACGTTTTTTACTTTTACGTTGAATCGTAAAATATTGTCACATTTTTCTATATTAACGTCATTATATTATTAATACATCGTTTAAAATATTTTTATTATTATTATTGGTTAGATGTAACGGTTATGGCCGATATTTTATTTTTCGTAAACTTGAAAGATTTGCGATTAGAGAAATAAATATTTACTTACTTACTCGTAAATAAAATATAATTTGATATTGTCAAAACAAAAATACCAAAATTTCCTTGAGAAATAGCAACATAAAGAAATAAGTTCACGTTATTGTAATAAAAGAATTCAAAATAATATTAGATATATTGCAATTTTGGTCGGTTTATATATAAAAAATATATATTTTGAGTATATTATTCAAACTTCTCAGATATATTTTTCACTCTTACATCACTCGTATACATTATGTCCAAAAAATATCCGAGATGTATAATTTTTCGTCGAATTATATCCGATATATCGAAGATATATATTTTATATATGTTGCATATGCTTCATCTCCGTGGGGGGAGGGGTAGGGGACATTTTGCAAAGTAATGGCCTAAAGTACTTTTAACGAATTTCTACATTATTGAGCGCAAAAGCTATAAATTTATAGAAAATTCTGACGAATTATATTAATATCCTTACAAAATAAATTTATAAAAGTAACTAACGCTATTAAATATTTAGAGATAACTACGAATTGTACACGGATGTCAATCGATGCATCTAACCAACTTGCGTAAGGAGCATTTATGCAAAAAACGATATATTAAATTTGATATAAAATTATTTTTAAATATATAAAAACTTGCATATCAAAAGGGATTTTTTTTTTTTTCGTGTATCAATTTTACATCATATTTGTATATTAAATTAAATATATCGCTTTATAAATAAATTTTTAATATAAAAATATATTAATTTTCAATAACGCGACGCGAAACATTTACGATGTGACGCATGAGTGCGAGAGAGATAGCTGCTCCTTTTCCGGATCATGCCATTCAGCAATTATTGATATTTCGGAAAAAAAGCAAAGGTTTACACAATGCACAGCACAATAGGCTATTGTTTAAAACTCGTTTTTTTTTCCCAAAATGTCTACAGTATATAAAATCCATGGGTTACAGAACGAGTAGGTTTCACCTCGCTTTAAGGGGATGCTGCAATATATTTTTTACCGATTTTCGTCAGTAAAAATACATTATTTCGTAGTATACTCCGTACATCCTCAATATGCTACGGATGTGGTTGAAATTGTAGAGGATTCCAGAATTTCAGTTGAATATGTGCAAAAAATGATAATAATCGTATATTACTGACCTTTGAGAAATCCAATATGACCGCTCGAAATGTCAACAACATCAGTTTTGTACGATATAAACCTTTTTGGATCTCACATACGTCAAACCGGACCGGACATCGATTCTTTGAGGTTTTCCAAACATTGCAAAATCGTCAAAAAGTCGTTTACACAAAAGAAATGAACGTAGAGTGTATATCGCGTTCGCATAATCTCTATTCTCGTTGCCGTGAGCAGCCAGACTATGCAAAAACGGTATACACTCTACGTTAATTTGTGAGTTCCAGAAAGGTTTATATTCTACAAAAATGATGTTGTTGACATTTCAAGCGGCCATATTGGATTTTTGAAGGGTCAGTAGTATACGATTATTATCATTTTTT